>CM019064.1:452202970-452535637 GCA_009667805.1 Leptobrachium leishanense
TACCTGGATGACATAGCCATCTATAGCCAGACCTGGAAGGAACACCTGGACCATGTAGGGACCGTTTTGGGTCGGATTAGGGACGCCAAACCTGACCTTGAAGCCGAGAAATGTAAAGTGGGAAATGGCCCGAAAGTTACAGTATCTGGGGACCGGGTGGGTTGCGGGATACAACGGCCAGAGCCCGCCAAGATAGAAGCCATTCTAGACTGGCCCACCCCTGTGACCAAGACCCAGGTCCTCGCCTTCCTGGGCACCGCGGGACTACAGGAAGTTCGTACTCCACTACAGTGACCTGGCCAAACCCCTGACTGACTTGACAAAGAAATCCCTGCCCTGCCAAGTCCTGTGGTCCCCGGAGTGCGAACAGGCCTTCCCAGCAACTGAAGGCCGCCCTGACCCAAGCTCCCCTGCTAGCAGCTCCCAACTATAACAAACGTTTTGTTGTCCATACAGACGCGTCAATGTTCGGACTGGGAGCTGTCCTAAGCCAAGTGGGGGACGACGGGGGGGATCATCCGGTGGCGTTCATCAGCCGGAAACTGTTGCCACGGGAGGTGGGGTATGCTGCGGTGGAGAAGGAGTGCCTGGCCTTGGTCTGGGCCCTGCGGAAGCTCCAACCCTATGTCTACGGTCGGTCCTTCACCGTGATGACCGACCATAACCCCTTGGTGTGGCTCAAC
Source organism: Leptobrachium leishanense (assembly GCA_009667805.1). NCBI lineage: Eukaryota > Metazoa > Chordata > Amphibia > Anura > Megophryidae > Leptobrachium > Leptobrachium leishanense. The sequence continues at coordinate 452,203,654 of CM019064.1, forward strand.
CGAGTGGCGGGGGAAAATGGTCGCCTGTTGCGGTGGAGCCTGGCTCTCCAACCCTTTAACTTTACCATTCAATACCAGCCGCCCGGGTCGCAAACGGTAAACGCAGATGGGTTATCGCGGCAGTCGGCCCGGAACCAGGGGATTGGGGAGCCCCGACTACCCCGGTACGACCCGTTGGGGTCCAACCGGGTGCGTCGTACCTTGGGGAAGGGAGGAGTGTCACGGAATGGCCCAACACCCTCAGCCAGGGGCGGTTCATGGGGACGGGGTTTTGCCATAGACTATTAGGGGCCGTTGCACTCAAAGAGTTCCGTTTATATTTTAATTAGATGTGGTTTTGTGTGTGGTGTAATAAAAGTGTCCCCCTTGGTGTATTGTGAAATGTTGATAATTCCTTTGTATGTGCCTTGCCCCGTCGCCATTTTCCATCGCCTCGTGGATCCGGTCAGAATGATCGGATCGGAAAATGGCCGATTCAGACCATCCGGTCGAATCGCAAAATGGTCGATTCGGACCATCCGGTCCGAATCGGCAACTCCCCGATTCGTAACCGCCAATACGAATCGGGGCCGGGTGCCTCCTGCCAGCGAGGGCCAATGGGACTTGTGTGGGCGGGCAGGGATTCCCATTGTTCTGATACTGTGTAAAGTTTATAAATGTATGTGATGTGGAAAAATAAAGCAGATTTAGTGCATTCAGCTTCGCCTGGTGACTTTTATTATCGGCTGTATTTTCTGAGATCCCGCGCGGTCTCAGAGTGCGGCATCCACCGAAGATCCGAAACGAACACCCTGTGCCTGCATCCCGCATCAGGACAGGACAGAGGTGTAGCGTATGGTCATCGGACTTAAGAATATTCGATCGAGGTGCCGCGATCCGATCCGAAGGCGCGGCCCATCTACCGCGCTTCGGTATATTCGAGCGGCAAGTGAAATCCGAATATTCATCCGATTGAGAGCCCATAAGATCCGAAATTTTCCCGACGTAAGATCCGAATATTCATCCGGGAAGATCCGATCCCCGTAACCGTACGCCCGCACCGCAGACGCTCCCACACACACAAGGTCAGTGAACCAGCTGCTCGAGACGCTGAGTGCCGTGGTTGCTCAGTGGTCGGGCTGGTTCCACGCAGGGGTCCCCTTCACCGCCCCGCAACCCTTCCCCAGGGTCACTCCAGGCCGCATGAGACGCCGAGTGCCGTGCCACTCGGTAGTCGGGCCAGCGGTAAGCGCTGTGGGGCACGCAGATAAGAGCACACCCGCAGGCGGACAACACCCATTCCGTCATAATGAATTTTTGTATATGCCCGAATGTCCCATCCAGCTCCTGGGGCGGGATATCCTTTGCAAATTGCAAGCCCAAATTACATTTCTTCCCGGGGGTCACGCTAAATTAGACCTGCCTGAGAGTGGCAGCTCTGCACGGCAGCACAGCCCAGCCAGCCAGTGCATCCAACCCGCAAAAATTGCAGTAATTATGCCAAGAGAAGAAGAATGGCGTAAAGCACCAATGCCGCTGGTCGATCCGGACCCGTACACACTACTCCTGGGATTCCCTGGTGTGTAGGCCGAGGACAACCCGCCCGGACTAGCTGTAAATATTCCTCCGGTATACGTTGATTTAAAACCGGGGGCAGTGCCTGTGGCTCTAAGACAATATCACATCCCACAAAAAGCCAAGCAGAATATCCAAACACATTTGCAGAGTCTTAAAGATCACGGCATATTGAAATTCTGCGTGTCACCGTGGAACACACCTCTGTTGCCAGTACTGAAAGAGGATACACAAGAGTACCGCCCGGTCCAAGATTTACGAGTGGTTAACGAGGCCACAGTAACTTTACACCCTGTAGTCCCTAATCCATACAATTTGCTGACATTAATTCCTGGAAATACAAAATATTACACGGTGATTGATTTGAAAGACGCTTTCTTTTGCATCCGCCTGGCTCCAGCAAGCCAGCCCTTTTTTGCGTTTCAATGGGAGGACTCCACCACGGGAGCGTGTCATCAAATGACCTGGACACGCCTCCCCCAAGGTTTCAAGAACTCGCCCATGATTTTTGGGTGCGCGCTCAGCATAGGCGACTCTACAGGGGGGCAAGGGGGGGCAATTGCCCCCCCTAGGTTATTCCTTGCCCCCCCATGTGCCCCCCACCAAAAATCAGCATCCAGCTTCTTCCACGTATTCGGACTGCTGTATCTCCATCCCTGTGCATCGTATATGAACGATCTAGGTGTCATTGGTTAGGGCAGATTCTGGCCTTTCCAATGATACCCAACATGACCATATTCAGTTTGAAGTAAAAGTCATAAAACATTAAATAATAACGGGCACTTAAAGTATAAATTTTCACAGGGTTGAAATGGCTCAGCATTGATGAGGTTAATGTTCAGTCTATACATTACATTGTGTATTACGAAAGTTTTTGCCTTGGTTTAGTTGTATATTAAGGGTTAATGGGTAGGCTTCATCCCTCACAGTATACATTTTATTTTTTCCTTGATTAATGGCATTGTAGGGGTTAATGGGTAGGCTACATGCCTCACAGTGTATTAATTTCATGTTTTACCTTGATTAATGGCATTTTAGGGGTTAAGGGGTTTATTGTATTTCCCTGGGTTTATGGCATTTTTAGGGGTTATTATGGAAGTTAGAATCTAAAGGGTCTATTTATCTTTAGATCCTCTGCTTTTCGTCACATTTCGGGGAATTAATTTCGCCAAAAATAATGAATTCCCTATTTAGTGAATGGTCACTGTAATTTGTTAAAAGTGGAGTCGCTGAAGCAGCAATCAGACATTCAGCGAAAACTGCCGAATTGCAGCAAATAAAATATTGAATTTAAGTATCAGGTTAGTACAATAAAAAGGCATCATTGCATCACATTACTCTGGGGTTTTGGAATCTTATTTATATATACTTATTTAGGGCACTATTACCTGGTGTGAGTTAACTCTTTTGTCGGCATGGTTTTGCGTTAGTTAATCGAGTCTAGCGCCGGACCAACAGATCGTTTGCCTCTCGCTACAAATGAGAAAAATCACTTAGTGCGTTGCTATTAGCGATTTGTACCGCGAGCTTACTGTACTTTCCGCGTCCTTTACTTAAAATGGGGAGCACTAGAGATCTCTAGCGCTTTTGCAGCTAACAGATCACTTGGTGCCGGCGCAAATTTTTTGAGGGAAACTAATTGCATCATTTTACCTACTGCTCAACCCTGGTGCCAACTCCAAAAAACCTGAAAAAACAGATCCTCGCCCAAAATTAACAGGTGATTGAACACAGGTGTTCTCTTGGCCCCATACACCATAGCAATGGATCTGGTCCGCATTGTCGTTGCTGTTGCAGTGATCTCTATTATGATATAGATGTATCCTTTATCCATATATATCCTAATTCTAATATATTGCCTAATGTTAAACATTATATGCTGGGGGTTATTCATAGTATGGAAGCGGTTGACTATTAGGGTGACCGTGTGGACCATGTTTAAGGGACACGTGAATAAGTCTTGCCCTGAAACATGTATTATTTATATGCTGCAGCAGGGAAGTTAATGTAGCTCACCTGGTCTTCCTTTTGGATCTATTAAATGCAGTGTAATGATTCTACATGCTGTCGGGAGGCATTTATCATGCAATGCCCTTCAGCCTTAATATATATGTGCATCAAAACATGGATGATACGGCCACTTGGAGGATTTTAATAATGCAGGGATGTGAGGTTATTCACTGGATGTGTTCATATTCAAGCTTGTGAGGGCGGGGGATAGGTATGGCCCGGCACTCTGCACTGGAAAAAAAAAAACAGTTCTATCCTGTATACAACCGCATTAGCGCTGGGTCTCAGCCCGGGTCTTAGAGTTTTCCTAGCATGCGCCAACGACCTTGTTCATGGACTACCGTGGACAAGGTGATCTGTTAGTAGGTTGTCAGGCACTAAGTTTTAGCGACTCGCGCTAACTTCTCCTTTAAGCAATGGTCTTTTAGCTCACACCTGGTGATAGGGCCCTTGAAAATTATTAGTGCCCCCAGTTTTGACTGCGGTATTTCTGTGCCCCCCTAAATATTGTTCCTAGAGTCGCCACTGGCGCTCAGCCAGGACCTCCTGTCCTTCAACGCTCAGCCAGACAAAGTTGTTTTGTTGCAGTATGTCGATGATTTATTACTGGCCTCTCCCACAGAAAAAGACTGTCTCTCTGCCACTAAAGCCCTGCTACATCTGCTATGCCATGCAGGTTACAGAGTGTCCAAAAGAAAAGCACAAATATGTAAACAGACTGTGAAGTACCTCGGTTTTCAATTAACAGGTACCAAGCGTGCACTGGGGGCTGAGAGAAAGGAAGCAGTGTGCCGAATACCCCAACCAAAGACAAGGAGACAAGTTCGTGAATTCCTGGGAGCTGCGGGCTTCTGCCGCCTGTGGATCCCCAACTTCGCAGACATTGCTAAACCCCTCCATCAAGCCACCAAGGGGGGAGACCGTGACCCCTTTTTCTGGGAAGAAGAACAAACAGCAGCCTTTCTGAAATTAAAGACTCTGTTAATGGAAGCCCCTGCATTGGGATTGCCAGATCACAGCAAGCCCTTCCAGCTGTACGTGCATGAACACAATCAAACAGCTACAGGAGTGCTGATTCAAAGTTTCGGCTCTTGGCTAAGGCCTGTGGCCTACCTCTCCAAACAACTTGATCCTGTGGCCTGCGGCCTACCCCATGCCTGAAAGCTGTGGCAGCCACAGCAATGTTGATAGCAGAAGCAGACAAGCTGACCCTTGGACAAGTTCTTCATGTCAAGGTGCCCCATGCTGTCAAAGCCCTGCTTGATGTGAAAGGAAGCTACTGGTTCCGCAACAGCCGGATGACGAAGTACCAAGCTATGATGTGTGAGAATCCACGGGTTCATTTGGACCTCATCGCTACCTTGAACCCTGCTACTTTACTGCCTGACTGCGAAGAGGATCCAGATCATGAATGCCTCCAAGTCATGGAAGAAGTGTTCAGTAGCAGGCCAGATTTGAAAGACGTACCCCTAGACAAATACGATCTACAGCTATTCACTGATGGTAGCAGCTATATGAATGATGGGAAGAAAGTCTCCGGCTATGCAGTGGTCTCAGCAGAAGAGATTATCGAAGCAAATCCACTACCAGGCCACACATCCGCACAACTGGCTGAAATAACAGCCCTAACCAGAGCTCTAGAAATCTCCGAAGGCAAAAGGGTGAATATCTACACTGATTCCAAGTACGCTTTTATGACTGTCCATGCACATGGTGCACTTTACAAAGAAAGAGGCCTACTTACTTCCTCAGGACAACAAATTAAGTATGTGACTGAAATCGCAGCCCTTCTAGAAGCGGTATGGAAACCAAGCGCTGTCAGTATCATGCACTGTCGTGGCCACCAAAAGGTCATGATGAAATCCCAAAAGGCAACAGGCGTGCTGACCAGGCCGCAAAAACAGCTGCAAAACCAGTGCTCACGATGGATCAACCCAAAGTCCTGCTCTGCAAGCAAGAGCCTCAACCTCCCATGCCAAACTATGAGTTTTATATGAATTGGCGAAAATTTGATCCAAAAGGCGAGTTCATTGAAATTATATTGCATAAATGGCAAGATGATTACGAACTATTAGAGCTTAATCATGATTATATCCAATGGCTTTTTCCAACCCAGTCTCAAGTCCGAAATTTCTACTCCGCTCCTCTGAATACGCAGGAGACACGCCTAATGATTAACACCTCAGAAGTTCAGCAACGATTACGCAGGGCCTACAAAATGATGCTGAAATTCTTCGGCGTAAAAGTAACGGGGGAGTGTGAAGAAGATACAGAAGTAACTGAAGTTGAACGAGCAGAAAATTTCGCCTCACGTTTTGAAAATCTGACAACCAACCCTCGTAATAATCTACGGATTACACGAATACTGCTAAGTCTGGGAGAACTGGGAGCAGAAGAATACCAAGCCCCATTGGTGAGGTTCTTCCTCAAGGAGATCCTTATCAAAAACAAACTGCCAAGAATGAAGAAAAGTGCGATGAATTTTTTCATACCAGCAGTGAGAGATTCAAAAGAGAGACAAGATCTGCTATTCTTTGCCTGGCAATATCATTTCCCAAAAGAAGAATTCATCTGGGGAAACCATGGAGAATTGGCACGATACAAGGTGAAACCAGTGGTGGCTGCACTCTTACCGGCGCCACTGAGCGAATGGACACCTGTATATTCAGAGAAAGAGAAGAAATGGCTGTCAGAAGAACAAGGCGGATATGGAGAAGACGGATGGTTCCAGTTAGAGAATGGACAAATAGTTCTACCAGCAACACTGGCGCCTGAGATTGTAAGAACGCTCCACGCAAGTACCCATGGAGGAAGAGAAATGATGGAACAGCAATTGGAGCCACATTCTACGTACCAGGACTGTCAGTAATCTGCAAAGCAATAGCCCAGCAGTGCGTGACATGTGCCAAGAATAATCCAAGAACAGGCCCGTCTCAACCTCCAGGGAAACAGCCAATCGGGCTGTCTCCAATGGCGTCATTACAGATAGATTTTCACAGTGTTGCCACCCTGCAAAGGATACAAATATCTACTGGTAATGGTGTGCACCCTAACAGGATGGGTGGAAGCTTTCCCAACAAGAACAGAAAAGACAGCGGAGGTGGTGAAAAGTCTGATGAAAGAAATAATACCGCGCTATGGATTGCTTCTCGAGATAGGGTCGGACAATGGCCCTGCATTCATACAGAACTGTTTGCAACAGCTTGCCCGCCTGTTGGGCATCACCTGGAAGCTACATACTGCCTACAGGCCCCAAATCTCGGGAAAAGTCGAGAGAATGAACCGCACCCTAAAGACTTTGATGTCCAAATTGTGCCAAGAGACGTCGCTAGGCTGGTTGGATGTGCTGCCGATAGTCCTCTTGCACATTAGGTACAGGCCCACCCCCCAATTGAAGCTAAGTCTGTACGAACTTATGTTCGGGCGGCCTACCCCTCTGATTAATGGACTAGGGGGGACCTTCGGCATTAGGGGAAATTAAATTGAATGATCAGGTTGTACTGTTGGGTAAGGCAATGCAGAAATTGAATACTTGGGTGGGAGATAATATACCTCACTTTTTGTACCCTCCGCTGCATAAATATTGTCCAGGTGATTCAGTATGGGTAAAAGAGTGGACAAATGATCCATTAGGCCCAAAATGGAGAGGTCCTTACTTTGTTCTGTTATCAACCCCTACAGCAGTAAAGGTTGCCGAGGTGGTTCCAGGAATACATCACTCCAGATTGAAGGTAGCTGCAGCCAATCCTGAGCCAGTATGGAAGGTCATCCCCAATGAGACCAATCCACTGAGGCTAAAGCTATCAAAGACCACAGTCATGAGCCCCTGAGAGATTCGATTGAAAGCATCCAAGATACTCAACCCTTGGGTGTTCTGATGGATACAGCGAGATCTAATTATCCGGTGATGGAAAATGCTGAGAGGGTTATTTTTAGGGGCCCCGACCCGTGATCAACCGGAAATGTCTTTTGTTTTTGAAATTCCGGCGGGGAGGGATTGGGTTTATGTGACTGCGAAGAGAGTTGCCCAGGGGTTTTTGACAGTGGGGGCAATTCTGGTACTGATTTTGTTTCTTGCACATCTGATTTATGGACTATCACATGAAGTATGTCCCAAGTGTCCAAGTATCGCCAAAAATCGGAACGGCACCCACCCGGTGATGGAGAACCGCACCGTGTGGAGACAAAAGCGAGAGGCGTCATCTGGAACTAAGCTAAAAGGACACCTACTTGTGCAATTTAAATATGATTATGCCAAAAAGTCTGGACAGACCACATGTTGGGTGTGTAGTAGACTGCATCCAGAGACAATTCATATACCATTCGCATCTGTCCCAATGAATTTGAGTATGTTTGCATCAGAAAATGTTACAGTACAGACCGTTGATATGCCCAGAGAGAAACCAGAACCATTCAGTCCTGGGCATCCTATAATAGGACCAATGTATCAACCAGAGTGGTGCTTTCAACTAGGCCCAGATAGAGAGATAAGTAACGAGGGTGGGGCGTGCAACTCAAGTCAGTTCAAATGGACATCGTACATTTATATATTCAGAACAGGACTGCACATTAATATATATATACGATGCAGGCAGTTTACTAGAGAACAGGAAGAAGAGATTGCGAACGCAACCAATGGAAGGCAGGATATAGGGGACATGATGAGACGATTGAGACAGTTTGCAATAGCGATAACAAAGGGAACACTATATTCATCACCATTTATAGTGAAAGGAGGATATCAGGTGTGTTGTAAAGGAGTGTGCTACACATGGGTACCACATACAGTGACGGGAATGTGTTATTTGGCTAAATTGATCCCGGTCCAGAAGGTAAGGGGGAGGACACTAATTCAGATACAATACTTCACCCTAGGTACCCACTGGTGTTTGAGAGACAGAAGAGAGAGTTGTTTAAGAAAGCGGATCGAGTGTGGGCATGGCTTCCAGCATGGACTGGATGGGGAAGAGAGTTGATGGCAAGAATGAACAGTTATGCCAGTTTGATGGATGAGATTTTGAATAAGACTAGTTGGGATATTCAGTTGTTGAATCTGGAAATACGAGAGATACGAAAGGTGCAAATGATACACAACATGGCACTGGAACAGATCAGCGCAGCCTTAAATGGATTGTGTGAGATGACGATGCACTATGAATGTTGCACATTCATCAAGAATGCTACACATGATGTCCCTGACTACTATCAGGTAATTCAAGATCACCAAGGAAAGGTAGCACAGTTGCAGGACACAGCAAGGAGGATCGCTGCTGAGGGCTGGAATCCACTTCGTGGGTTCGGAGCAATCGGAGATTGGTTTGGATCCATTCTGAGATTTATTTCACAGATTGGATCTATGATTCTGATGGTAGTGGTGATCTTGGTTGTAGGGGCACTACTGTATCGTATAGGGCTTTGCCTATGGCCACTATGCAAGAAAGCACTGACACCCACACAGACACAAAAGATACCACTGATTATCCCACAAGGTATGTTCCCGACAAAAACAGGCCCCCCCCGAATATGAGGAACTTGAGAATAAAAATAGTGAGGTGTAATGGCTACAAGTCTCAGGAGAAGAGCCTGAGGCTTGAGCCAAGGGGGGAATGTAGTGGAAATAGGCTGGAAGATGGCCGCCATTATAAGCCAGGCAACCATCTTGTTCAGAATATTGGTTCACTTGAAAATAATTAGGTAGTTTGTAGTTGAAACTAGAATCAGGCATACATAGAAATTTAGGAATGTGCTGAGATTAGTAGAAAAAACAATTAAAGCGCGGAGAAAGATCTCTGCTGTAGAGATCAGACCATGCCATCTGTAACAAATAATTGAGGAAGCTAGGGAACCAAGCACAGCCCGGAACAGTAGGAGTAACTAATCATGATTTACTGTTACTAACACAAGGTTTGCTAATTTACAGCCAATTTAATGGAATGTCTTTGTATTAGCCAAAGGGAGGTATTAACCCACGTGGGGTGGGATAGTCACCGGGAGGTGGGCTAATTGGGATGTACCTAATTATGTATTTGAGGTATAAAACCTCAGGACACTGTATAATCGATGCTCAGTCTTTGCGATTCAATCCTGTCTGAGCATTCTGTGACGTCACAATAAAGTTTGCCTTTCCTGAAGAGACTCGTGTTCAGACAATCCTTGCTCGTGTCCGGTCCGGCCTCGTCCTGAGTGAACCCGTCTGATTCCGGTTACAACAGGGATTACCTGCTAAATAGGTTTGCCAGGTCGGCCATGTTTTCTGGACACATTACTATTCCATGCGTAGGGGGGACACAGGGAAAAGGGCTGCCCTGCAACATGTATAATTCATATGCTGCAAGAAGGTAATTAAGTCAGGTCACCTGGGATTCCTTTGTGATGTCTTACCTGAAGTGTATGGATTATACATGCTACGGGGTGACTGCCCATCAGCATGAATAAACATGGCCGACCTGGCAAATCTGTGTAATGCGCATGCATGCTTTTAGGTCAGGAATAACTCAATGAAGGCAGGATGTAAATAATGGATGGAAAGGGTAAATGCTGGTATTAAACACGAGGAACGTGTTTTGGGAAAGTCCAGATATGAATATAATGTGCCTGAAAATGAGATTGTGTCAGATATTTTCCTTTTATCCCCATGAAAAGCTACAAAAGGCAGGGGATTCAGGAGGCTCCTGATAGACTTTTACTTTCACATAAAATGCTAAACGTAGGAAACAGCTGGTGTAACTCTGGAAATTGCCTGTAACATGAGGGAGTGATTTGGGGACATCTCGGAAATGACTAGCCTGTCCCCTTAATTCATGGGTTGGCAACGGTGGCCCTAAAGATATTTTGGGACCACATTTCCCATGAGTCTCTTCCAATTGAATGAGAGGCTGAGCATCATGGGAGATGTAGTTCCAAAACATCTGAGGTGGCCAAGGTTGCTATGTCCGGCTTTCCTTTACCGCTGTATTGTATGTCATCACTTTAAGGAACACACCATTAAAATATACAGATCCTTTTTGTTGCCCGTAAATAATTGGGCAGATCCTGCCCAATTATTTATTTTCAGCTCATTTTACTCCCCTTTTCCCCCTCGCCGACCACTGCTCCTCCTCTTCAGGTCAGGGACTCCCAAACCTGGAAGTCCCTGACGCTTTTCTGCTCAATTTATGCTCCTATACAACTCGCACAGTGTAGAAATCACAAATTGTGCAGCGCTACGGGACGTGTGCTCTTTACGTACACAAGGTTCCATAGCTCCCGCGCAGAGCGATGGATCGGAGCTGCACGCGCATGCACAGATCCGATCCATCAGCTGCTTCTCACAGGATGCCGACTGTTACCAGCGGTCTCAGAGAGGGTGACTTTAGCACGCAGAGCAGCAGTGACCGATCGCTTGACCCGCAGGCAGGAAATTCAAAATCCCGGATGCTGGTGATGCTGGTGTTGGGGAAAACTACTCCACTTCACACAGCGATTACAGCAGAATAACACTGGAGGGAGGGGGGACTCTACACACTGACCACTTAAAAAGGTAGATTGTCAGAGTGTGCAGTGTCCCTTTAACTCCATGCAAGGAAAAAAAGAAGTAAATTGGATAAATTGCTAAAAAGCTTCTTTTACCAGACTCACTTTATTAAAGCTCTCTTTAACATGCAATGTTATTACAAGCCTTGATAAGGTGCAGGTTGGTACCCGCTTACGCACCCTCTGCTGCGACCGAACTTGGGTTATACCATGCAGGGTATAGTCACTAAGGCTGGGGTCAGACGAACGCAGTGCGAACGCGCGTGCAGCCGCACTTTATTATGGCCGTAGTAGCAGCAAATGACGTCCAATGACAGCCAATATACGAAGTACAGCTGCACGAAAGTTCGGCCGCGCAACGCAAGCGGCAAACGAACGCATTTTTTCGAGAACGTTGAACCGCTAGTACTGACGTACGGAGTGCGCTGCGTCCGCATAGCGGCGTGTGTGCGTGATTAGGAGACGTCAGACGCTGCTCATGTCCGGCCAACATAACGTCCAAATTGATTTGGTTACTAATATTTCTCGTTTTATTGAAGATCCGTAAAAAAATCACGCGCGAAAATGTGCATCGTTTGACCGCTTTCGCGTCTTCCGTGGAAAAATACGTCAATGCGTTCGGACGCACTTTTTTACGGACGATGCGAAAAATGCATTCGTTTGACCCTAGCCTTAAATACACAAAAATATCTCTCAAAACATTGTTTGCAGACGGTTTTACACAGACCCCGAATGCCCAGCCACTTTGAAGACCTGCAGCGAGGCCAGGCGCCGAGGGGAAATAAAGAGCCGGGTCGCGGAATCACTTTTCAGGCGCGAGGAAACCAAAAGAAAAAAGACTCACAGGGTTATTCAAAGAGAATTGAAAAGTCACCGCACGTTCGTTGACTTTTCGTTTTCTTCAGTTCGGTGTGATTCGGCGATCCCATTTCGGTGACCCTGCGGTGTATTCAGCAAGCACCACAGAGCTGTCGTAGTGCAGGGAAAAGCCGCCGCAAACCCGTCGAACGCTCACCGAAACCCGCAAAAACATCTGGATTAACCCCGCCGAACACGCCGGAGAAACCCGAGCAGGAGCCGATCACAGCGCAGAGCAGCCGCAGACGAATGGAGTAAAAAAAAAAGAGAAAAGGTTTGCTTGAATGTTTAAAAAGTGAAACGCTGTTTGCAAAGAGACTACTGAGCGAAAATGTCTGAAATTTACATATGAGATCAAATGAATGATAATAAAAAGGGCTGTTGCAGAAAAAAAGAAAAAAAAACGATTAAACGATTAAAAAAAATACACAAATTATTTTTGGTAAAAAATCCCAAAAATGCCGAAAAGATCCTAAAAAAAAAATTCTATAAATAAAGAGACTTTTTACTGCAGAATATTATAAGCAATGGTTTATTAGATATTGAATTAAAACGGGAATATTTTTAACATTGAAGCCTATGGGATACAACATTCTTGTTGCTAAAACATCAGGCAGACGAGGCCCTCTAATCAGGCACTGTAGAGGGCAGCCCGCCGGAGCCTCCCTCCCAAGGACGCCTTGATTTGAGGAGCATGTGGCCGCAAGATTACAGAGCTGTGACAGTGCGGGCTGGCCAGCCGGGTGCATGTGGCAGAGAGGTGGCGCAGGGACTCCAGGGAGGGAGCCACGGCAGACCCCCCTTCCGCCCAACCAGGATCCAGGGAGCCCCCACTGACCACCAGGCTAAGGTAAGGCGACACATTTTTAAAAAAAATAAAATCCAAGGACATTTTTAAATGTCCCCAGCAACATAAAATAAAACCTTTTTTTTCTTTCGAATACTCACCTGATTCCTGGATCCACAAAATGTAGAGGTGCTGCCCGGCGGCACACACGCCGCTAGCGGACGCAGCGCACTCTGTACATCAGTACTAGCGGTATCATGTTCTCAAAAAAAATGCATTTGTTTGCGGCTTGCGTTGTACTTGCGTTGTACTTCGTACATTGCCCGTCATTGGCCGTCATTTGCTGCTACTATGGCCGTGATAAAGTGCGGCTGCACGCGCGTTCGCACTGCGTTCGTCTGACCCTAGCCTAAGGGGCCCAAAGATTTCTGATGGCAGCTCTGTGTAAGGCTCGGGTCAGATGAGCGCATTTTGTACGGACTGTGCGTCCGTGCAGTACGGACGTACTTACTGACTGACAACAAGGTAGAGGCCAGTCACACAGTCGGTTTTTTTCACTGATGTATTTTTTGACTGATGTAGCAGGGAAAATAAATTACATTGAAAAAACATTCTGTCCGTCAAAAATGCTGGACGTATAAATGCAGTCCGTCTGACCATGCTCCATCACTCACACACAAAGCTATGCAGACGTTGTGGACGTGGCGCACTCTGCACATCCGTTCTAGCAGTATTACGTTCTTGCCTAACCTGCGTCCGTTTGCAGCGTCTGTCAGCCCCCACACTTCTGTGCGGACGTACTTCGTGTGTGGGGCTCCATTTAACACAATTGTATGCTATCACGGACGTAGTTATGTGCGGTAACACGGACGTTAAGGCTGGGGTCAGACCAGCGCACTTTTAACGTGCGTTCTGGCGCACATAATCACGGCCGCACTAGCAGCAAATGACGGGCAATGACGGCCGATATACGAAGTACGGTCGCACGAAAGTCCGGCTGCGCAACGCAAGTGGAAAATGAACGCATTTTTTCGAGAACGCAGAACCGCTAGTACGGACGTACAGAGTGCGCTGCAGCGGCATAGCGGTGTGTGTGTGTGATTTGGAGACGTCAGACCCTGCTCGTGTCCGGCCAACATAACGTCCAGACGCAAAAAGTTTCCTGGTTTGGATCCGTAAAAAATCACGCACAAAAATGCGCATCGTATGACCGTTTTCGCGTATTCCATGAAAAAATACGTCAATGCGTTCAGACGCACTTCTTTACGTTCGCATGTAAAAATGCTTTTGTTTGACCCTAGCCTAACACTGCATTCTTCTGACCCCAGCCTAAGGCTGGGGTCAGACGAGCGTAGTGTTCACGTCCGTGATTGCGCCTAAAAGTACGTCCGTGATAGCATGAAAGAAAGTCCATTGGAGCCTGACACATGAAGTACGTCCGCACTGAACTGCGGACGCACCACGGCCGCGGCAAACGGACGCAAGGCAGGCAAGAACGTACAACCACTAGAACGGCCGCACAAAGTGCGCTGCGTCCGCAACGTTCGCATAGCTTTGTGTGTGAGTGATGGAACGTGGTCAGACGGACTGCATTTATACGTCCAGCATTTTTCACGGGACAAAATGGTTTTGCTTTTTAATTTATTTTCCCTCCTACATCCGTCAACATATAAATCAGTGAAAAAACGGACTGTGTGGCCACTACTGCGTCTTCCGTACTGACGTACGTCTGTGTGCACGGACGTACAGTCCGTAGAAATCACGCTCGTCTGACCCTAGCCTAATGCAGCATATGAATCCACACACTGCGGGGAAGCGCCTCTCTGCGGTATAATTAATGCAGCATATGAATCCACACACTGCTGGGAAGCGCCTCTCTGCAGTATAATTAATGCAGCATATGAATCCACACACTGCTGGGAAGCGCCTCTCTGCAGTATAATTAATGCAGCATATGAATCCACACACTGCTGGGAAGCACCTCTCTGCAGTATAATTAATGCAGCATATGAATCCACACACTGCTGGGAAGCGCCTCTCTGCAGTATAATTAATGCAGCATATGAATCCACACACTGCTGGAAGCGCCTCTCTGCGTATAATTAATGCAGCATATGAATCCACACACTGCTGGGAAGCGCCTCTCTGCGGTATAATTATAGCAGCATATGAATCCACACACTGCTGGGAAGCGCCTCTCTGCAGTATAATTAATGCAGCATATGAACCACACACTGCTGGGAAGTGCCTCTCTGCAGTATAATTAATGCAGCATATGAATCCACACACTGCTGGGAAGCGCCTCTCTGCGTATAATTAATGCAGCATATGAATCCACACACTGCTGGGAAGCGCCTCTCTGCAGTATAATTAATGCAGCATATGAATCACACACTGCTGGGAAGCGCCTCTCTGCAGTATAATTAATGCAGCATATGAATCCACACACTGCTGGGAAGCGCCTCTCTACTGTATAATTAATGCAGCATATTAATCCACACACTGCTGGGAAGCGCCTCTCTGCGGTATAATTAATGCAGCATATGAATCCACACACTGCTGGGGCGCCTCTCTGCAGTATAATTAATGCAGCATATGAATCCACACACTGCTGGAAGCACCTCTCTGCAGTATAATTAATGCAGCATATGAATCCACACACTGCTGGGAAGCGCCTCTCTGCGGTATAATTAATGCAGCATATGAATCCACACACTGCTGGAAGCGCCTCTCTGCAGTATATATTAATGCAGCATATGAATCCACACACTGCTGGGAAGCGCCTCTCTGCAGTATAATTAATGCAGCATATGAATCCACACACTGCTGGGAAGTGCCTCTCTGAGGTATAATTAATGCAGCATATGAATCCACACACTGCTGGGAAGCGCCTCTCTGCAGTATAATAATGCAGCATATAATCCACATATGAATCACACACTGGGAAGCGCCTCTCTGCGGTATAATTAATGCAGCATATGAATCCACACACTGCTGGAAGCGCCTCTCTACTGTATAATTAATGCAGCATATTAATCCACACACTGCTGGGAAGCACCTATCTGCGGTATAATTAATGCAGCATATGAATCTACACACTGCTGGGAAGCGCCTCTCTGCGGTATAATTAATGCAGTATATGAATCCACACACTGCTGGGAAGCACCTCTCTGCAGTATAATTAATGCAGCATATGAATCCACACACTGCTGGGAAGCACCTCTCTGCAGTATAATTAATGCAGCATATGAATCCACACACTGCTGGGAAGCGCCTCTCTGCAGTATAATTAATGCAGCATATGAATCCACACACTGCTGGGAAGCGCCTCTCTGCGGTATAATTAATGCAGCATATGAATCCACACACTGCTGGGAAGCGCCTCTCTGCGGTATAATTAATGCAGCATATTAATCCACACACTGCTGGGAAGCACCTATCTGCGGTATAATTAATGCAGCATATGAATCCACACACTGCTGGGAAGCGCCTCTCTGCGGTATAATTAATGCAGTATATGAATACACACACTGCTGGGAAGCACCTCTCTGCAGTATAATTAATGCAGCATATGAATCCACACACTGCTGGGAAGCGCCTCTCTGCAGTATAATTAATGCAGCATATGAATCCACACACTGCTGGGAAGCGCCTCTCTGCAGTATAATTAATGCAGTATATGAATCCACACACTGCTGGGAAGTGCCTCTCTGCAGTATAATTAATGCAGCATATGAATCCACACACTGCTGGGAAGCGCCTCTCTGCAGTATAATTAATGCAGCATATGAATCCACACACTGCAGGGAAGCGCCTCTCTGCAGTATAATTAATGCAGCATATGAATCCACACACTGCTGGGAAGCGCCTCTCTGCAGTATAATTAATGCAGCATATGAATCCACACACACTGCTGGGAAGCGCCTCTCTGCGGTATAATTAATGCAGCATATGAATCCACACACTGCTGGGAAGCGCCTCTCTGCAGTATAATTAATGCAGCATATTAATCCACACACTGCTGGGAAGCGCCTCTCTGCAGTATAATTAATGCAGCATATGAATCCACACACTGCTGGGAAGCACCTCTCTGCAGTATAATTAATGCAGCATATGAATCCACACACTGCTGGGAAGCACCTCTCTGCATATAATTAATGCAGCATATGAATCCACACACTGCTGGGAAGCGCCTCTCTGCAGTATAATTAATGCAGCATATGATTCCACACACTGCTGGGAAGCGCCTCTCTGCAGTATAATTAATGCAGCATATGAATCCACACACTGCTGGGAAGCGCCTCTCTGCAGTATAATTAATGCAGCATATGAATCCACACACTGCTGGGAAGCACCTCTCTGCATATAATTAATGCAGCATATGAATCCACACACTGCTGGGAAGCGCCTCTCTGCAGTATAATTAATGCAGCATATGAATCCACACACTGCTGGGAAGCGCCTCTCTGCTGTATAATCAATGCAGCATATGAATCCGCACACTGCTGGAAGCACCTCTCTGCATATAATTAATGCAGCATATGAATCCACACACTGCTGGGAAGCGCCTCTCTGCAGTATAATTAATGCAGCATATGAATCCACACACTGCTGGGAAGCGCCTCTCTGCAGTATAATTAATGCAGCATATGAATCCACACACTGCTGGGAAGCGCCTCTCTGCAGTATAATTAATGCAGCATATGAATCCACACACTGCTGGGAAGCGCCTCTATGCAGTATAATTAATGCAGCATATGAATCCACACACTGCTGGGAAGCGCCTCTCTGCGGTATAAATAATGCAGCATATGAATCCACACACTGCTGGGAAGCACCTCTCTGCAGTATAATTAATGCAACATATGAATCCGCACACTGCTGGGAAGCACCTCTCTGCATATAATTAATGCAGCATATGAATCCACACACTGCTGGGAAGCGCCTCTCTGCTGCATTAATTATACCGCAGAGAGGAGCTTCCCAGCAGTCTGTGGATTTTTATTTTTATTTTTTATTTATAAAAGGATATTACCAGGAAGGATACATTGAGATTTCTCTCGTTTTCAAGTATGTCCTGGGTTCGAGAACATTGAGTGGTTACAGAAATACAAAATAGTAAAATGCAAGATATTAACACAAAACCAAATATACAGATTAACAGAAAAATAAATATGTAGGAAATAAAGTCATTATGTTACATGTTTACAGGTGCATTCCGTATTGAGGTATGTTAATAGGGAAGTCTTAAGGGACTTTAGACTGGGGGAAGATTTGACTGTGTCTGGGAGGTTATTCCATATTTGCGGTGCTCTGTAGGAAAATGAGGATCAAGCCATTTTCTTTTTGTATTGCGGTATTGCAAGTAAGGTGCTGGTCCTGGATCTGAGGTTATAGGATGAGGGAACTGCCGGGGGAAGCAGCATATTCAGGTAGGGTGGTAGCTTCCCAGAAAAGCTCTTAAACACCAGGTTGGAAAGGTGAAGGGTGCGTCTAGAGTCCAGTGATGGCCAGTTTAGTTCTTTTAACATGTCACAATGGTGGGTCATGTAGTTACATTGTAGCACAAAGCGACAGAATGAGTTATACAATGTAGTAAGTTTCTGGAGGTGTGTTTGTGGGGCGGCTGCATACACTACATCTCCGTATTCAATGGCTGGCATAAGCATTTGTTGCACAATCTGCTTTCTTACCACGGGGCTCAGGCAGGATTTGTTTCTGTACAGGGCACCTAGTTTGGGGTAGAGTTTAGATGAGAGTTTTTCGATGTGGGGCCAAAAGATAGATTTGGGTCTAACCACATACCTAGGTATTTGAGAGAAGTGACTGTGGTCAGCGTGCCATTTGATTTTGTCCCAACACATAGATGGGGTGTTTGCAATTTGTGTAGTTTAGGTGCGGTTCCAAAGAGCATTGTAACAGTTTTGTCAGTATTTAGAAAAAGTTTGTTATTTGCAATCCACTTTTCTACCTCTGTGAATTATTCTTGCAGCACGGCCTCCAGCTGTGGGAGATTTGGTTTGCTGGTATAGATTACAGTGTCGTCTGCGTACATGTGTACAGTTGAGGCTTTGCAGACATTGGGCAGATCATTTATGAATATTGTGAATAGCAGGGGGCCGAGTATCGAGCCTTGGGGTACACCGCACGTGAGTGGGAGGGGGAGGGAAGTGCTGTCAGAAATGGACACAAATTGAGACCTATCAGACACATATGATTGGAACCAGGTTAACGTACTATCACCAATACCAGAGTTCTTAAGTTTTTGTAATAGGATGCCATGGTCTACGGTGTCAAAAGCCTTGGAAAAATCAAGGAAGATGGCTCCAGTTAGATTTCCTTGTTCCATGCCCGCTTGGATATCATTACAAACTTTTAAAAGGGCGGTTGTAGTTGACTGGTTTGGACGAAAGCCTGATCTGGGGTTAAATAGTTCTGATACTGATAATAATCACGTAATTGAGTGTAGACACATTTTTCCAGAATTTTTGACATTACAGGGAGCAGTGATATTGGGCGGTAGTTGGATACCAAAGTATTGTCTCCACTTTTATGGATAGGTACCACCCTTGCAGTCTTCCAGAGTTTGGGTATGTATCCAGTCGCCAGTGATTCATTAATCAGGGTTGCGACAGGTTTTGCAATTGCTGGTGCACTGATTTTCAGCAGCTGCATTAATTATACTGCAGAGAGGCGCTTCCCGGCAGTGTGTGGATTCATATGCTGCATTAATTATACCGCAGAGAGGCGCTTCCCAGCAGTGTGTGGATTCATATGCTGCATTAATTATACTGCAGAGAGGCGCTTCCCGGCAGTGTGTGGATTCATATGCTGCATTGATTATACTGCAGAGAGGCGCTTCCCTGCAGTGTGTGGATTCATATGCTGCATTAATTATACCGCAGAGAGGCGCTTCCCAGTAGTGTGTGGATTCATAAGCTGCATTAATTATACTGCAGAGAGGCGCTTCCCAGCGGTGTGTGGATTCATATGCTGCATTAATTATACTGCAGAGAGGAGCTTCCAGCAGTGTGTGGATTCATATGCTGCATTAATTATACTGCAGAGAGGCGCTTCCCAGCAGTGTGTGGATTCATATGCTGCATTAATTATACTGCAGAGAGGTGCTTCCCAGCAGTGTGTGGATTCATATGCTGCATTAATTCTACTGCAGAGAGGCGCTTCCCAGCAGTGTGTTGATTCATATGCTGCATTAATTATACTGCAGAGAGGTGCTTCCCAGCAGTGTGTGGATTCATATGCTGCATTAATTATACTGCAGAGAGGTGCTTCCCAGCAGTGTGTGGATTCATATGCTGCATTAATTATACTGCAGAGAGGCGCTTCCCAGCAGTGTGTGGATTCATATGCTGCATTAATTATACTGCAGAGAGGCGCTTCCCAGCAGTGTGTGGATTCATATGCTGCATTAATTATACTGCAGAGAGGCGCTTCCCAGCAGTGTGTGGATTCATATGCTGCATTAATTATACTGCAGAGAGGCGCTTCCCAGCAGTGTGTGGAATTATATGCTGCATTAATTATACCGCAGAGAGGCGCTTCCCAGCAGTGTGTGGATTCATATGCTGCATTAATTACTGGGCTGGATACATTTGGTGGTTGCAGCCGCCCCATCGGGGAATAGGCGCGACCCCACCCCTCCTGTACTATGAGTGAGGATTTGGTTGACTGAGTGAGATGGTAATGAGTGGCAGAGAGAATTTGGAGAGAGTAGGTTGCCAAGTGAGTGGGATGAGAGTAGTATGTGGTTGACTGTCATGGAAATGAATGGCAGAGTGAAGTGAGAGTTAGTATGCGTGGTTTAGTGAGTGAGATGGGATTATGTGGGTAAGTGAGTGGGATGGAACTGAATATGTGGTTAACTGAGATGCAGATGAGTGGTGGAAAGAGATGGGAATGACCATGTTGCTAAATGAGTGGAATGGTCGCAAGGATGTGGCTGACAGCTGAGTGAGTAAGATGTGAATGAGAGTGTGGTTAAATGAGTGAAATGGAATTGACTCTATGTGACTGAGTGTGAGTGTATGCCCATCCCCATACCTCTCCTATAGTATGGCAGTATTTTGACAGTTTTTGGGCAGCAGGAAGCTCTCCCGTCCCTCCCATCCTTTATCTGGAGGACGTGGTTAGAAACCTTCCTTTTGCCTCCCGGTCTGGCACCCAGAGGCGGTTATCTGGGTCATCAGAGACCCCTCAAGGGATCCAGGTATTTAAGCTTTATAATTGGATGCCAAAAATATTTGTAATTTACTCATACCACCATCTTTATCCTTCATGGAGGATGCGTAGAGTATTTTTTTACGTTTCAGTGTCACGTCGGGAAAAAAATTGCATTCTTCTCCTCACTCCTAGGTTGTAAATCGGTATGTCTTGGCCATGCCGGGAGAATTTCTGAAGGTTCAAGGTATCAACGTATACATATTACAGTGGTGTATGTGGGTGTACGTGTGTACTGAAGATTGGACGATTGGAAGGAACAGCTCAAACTTCCCACCACACACATGCACTTACTGGAGGAATTTTGGGTAAAAGCAAAAACGTGATTCATTCAGAGAAAACGTCGGAATCAGTGATCAGCCAAGTAATTATCGGAAAGTCCAGTCAAATCCGAAGCCTGGAAAATTCACGGTATGATGAAATTAAACGCTATCTGTATGTTGCTAAAGGTTACTATTAAGGGGGCGTGGCTTCATTCCTCATCCTCAAAGAAACGCCGATATTATGATCAAACAAGATTCCAAGGACGTCCGTTTAAGAAGAAACGACAAATTATATGAAATGGAATATCCTTCAAGAGGCGGAAGAGAATGTCATGGTGACAGATACGAATGTTTAGGAGGAACAGGTCTCACGGCTTGAGCACTCCGTAATAGATGACGTCCACAAGAGGAGTTTCAGAAGATGTTCACATGGGAAATAATCAGAAGACGTACGATGATAGATTCATTAGACACAGAAACATACAGATGTTTTCTCATAAAAACACATCGTTTGAGTTGAACTGAGAAGGAACGTACAAAAAGTATTAGACGTATTGGTGGATTCATCTTCTGGGCACCTCAGCACTTGGGCAATCTAGACAGCCTGTATCTGTCATGTCTGGTTAGGGGTTATGTGGTATTTGGGGAACAGGAACCCAATGGCAGGGCACTAGGAGACCTCTCAAAATTCTTAATCAGAGACGTAGTTGGAAAGACAGCTGGAGTTGGTTCCCAGATGGTCAGCCCATGAACAAGAGAGAAGGCAGGAAGCAAGGTCAGAGACAAAGCCGGAGTTGGTAGCCAGATTTTCAGTCCGGGAACAAGGACAATAAAGGTGCAGAGCAGGGGTTAGGAAGCCAGGGTATCTGATGGAGAGGAGGGCTGGAAGGAAACGGAGGGATAACAGGAACGCCATGTCGAAGCTACAGGAGAATCTGAATAACCGTGCACTGAGGAGGGGACATGCTTGGTATTTATAGCTAGTGCCGATAGAGAAGGAGCTTCAGGTGTTGGATGGTCCTCCTCTGTGTCTAATTGGGAGGCAGATCAGAGGTGAAGGCATAGTTGCTTCAGAGCTTGGGACTGACCTGGAATTGCATAATCTATGTGCGTCATACGAGCATGGGATGTATGGGTGGACGACGCATGTGCATCAGTGCTAAGATGGCGGCCACCTGTGCACGTGGTCCCATGCTGTTTCCACAATGGAGGACTGACCTGATCAGCCAAGGAGATCCAGGGACGCCCACAGAGATATCTGGATACTGGACGAGTGAGTCCTTGTGGCTCATGACAGTATCTTTTGAAATGACTATATACCCGCCATCAGACAGAATGATCAGCTTATAGTAAACATGATGGTTTCATGAGTAGAGCCTTATTGTACACTAATTTCAGGTGGCCTTGTAGTGTTTGATCTGCAGAACACGTCGTGACGGGATGCATGTTCTGATTGGCCAAAACCTGATTAAAACATACTCTCTGATATACTATGATTGTTAATTTTGAATTTAACCCCAAGAGTAAAATGAGGATCAATTCACAAATCTGATCAAGGATTCCAGAAATCATGATAAATGAGAAACTCAACCAGGCCAACGACGTATTACTATAACAACAAGGAATGCTCTACAAAAAGCAACTGGTAGCATGTAACATCTCCATAACTGACACTTGACGTCAACAAGGTGTCACCGACCTGTCTGTGACATGCATAGAATACAAAGTGCGGTGATGGGTGGTAAGCTGATCACGTGCGTCATGAAGTGACAATGACAGCCATAATAGCCACTTGGAGAAGAAATAACATTGAGGTGGTGGGTGCTAAAGGCCAATAGTTTTAGGCGAAACATGTAGTGAAGAAACCCTGAAAGAAGATCTGAATGTTTCCCTGGGAAATTTAAGGTATTTTATGGGTGTACCCAGTTATGAGTGTTTTTGGAACACTGGATGGGTGACTGAACATGAATTGACCCTCCAAACACATAATAGATTCAATTTCAATCACAACTAGGATGGGTCTTCATAATGTTGTCACGGTTATGTTGGGGTCTGTGGGATCTGAGCTCAAGGTGCAGCAATACAAAAAGGACACAGGACCAGTTATATGTTGCTATATGGGGTTTATTGAGATAAAGAGGGCAGTGAGGCAATGGTAGCAGGACACTGGATGGGGAGAACAAGGTTGGACAATGAGACTAAACAAAGTGCTAGGAAATGTAGTGCACAGAGGATACACACAAACTATACAGGAAGCACAGATGGTACAGCAGAGATTATGCAGGGCCACAGACAGTACTATAGGAGGGCAGACACAGGAAGAGCACATAAGAACAGATCAGGATCAACTCAAAAATGGATAGTAACAGAGAAATAGAAGCATGGGGCAATCCTTGATAGGGAGCAAGGGGCAACCCTTGGTACAGGGCACAAGGCAATCCTCGATAGAGAGCACAGGAAACTCCTCGATAACGTGCATAGGGCAATCCTTTAAAATGATCCAGGGACAATCCTTGATAGGAAGCAAGGGGATGGAACACTGTAGGCAACAGGGCAGGAACACGGTGGGTTGCAAGGAAAGAACACAGTGGGTCACAAGGCAGGCACACGGCACTGGGGCAGCAGTGGAAGAAGCTCTGCAATGACAGGCTTCAGAGGTAGCTTCTAGGTGGACACCCCAAATGCAACTCACTGAAGAAGCATTCTCTAATCTCTACTATTCGGACAATCTTTTCGGGAAGTCCATCAGGGCTGCTGACCACACCTGTGGTTTCCAGAGAGGATCAGGGCAAACATGTCGCTGATCATGAATGGGATGTGGTGCTCTTGAGCAGTGGGGAAAACCGAGAGCAGAATGCAGAACATGGAATGGAGTAAGCCAGCCTGGTTGACCCCAGTGCGGGCAGAAGTCTTGGAACATTTGGGTCTCTCAAGGCTGGCTTCCTGGCAGATACATGGTAAATGTAGATGATCTATAGGTTTTAACAGGTATGGATTGCTAGCGTGGACAGATAAGAAAGAAAAGCAAAATATAAACCATGACTACTAAGGAAGAACACAAGTATAATACACAGGAGGACACCAAACCTGTTTTGAATTCAGTTGACCAATCAATAGTTGACCTCCTCAACATCTAGGATGGGCATTTTACTGAAGACTATGAAGAATATGTGTATTTATTTGTGGTTGTGAATAGTGATGGGCCGAACACCCCCGTGTTCGGTTCGCATTTGAACACGAACATTTGAAAAAGTTCGGATTCAAACACGATTCAAACTCAATGGAAGTCAATGGGACTCGAACGTTCAATTTTTAAGAGTGCCCTCCAAGAGGGCATATATGCAAGATATTTGCCATAAAAGGTGTATGGGGGTCCGGGTAGTGCCCTGGGGGACAGGAAACAAGGACAAAAAGTTTTTAAAAAAAAACGTTCTTAAAGGGACAGTGAGTTTTCCATGAAATAAGGGTTAAGAATAAAAATGAAAAATTCCTTCAAATATCGTGCCTAGGAGGTCCCCATAACCTGCCCATGAATTGGCGGATTTCTAGGATGTATAGAAACATTTAAAAACAAAAAATGACGTTTCAAATGACGGTAAACGGTTTTCCTTTAATCTATTCATAAACAACTGCTTGGGGCGGCAGCCTGTATGAAAAGAGGAGACATTTTCGGACACGCAGAAAAAGTTTAGTGATTTTTTTGGCTAAATTATGGTGAAACTTATGCAGGCTTTGGATGAAAGTAACAACAGGTGCATTAAAATTGGACCTTTGGTGCCAGCTAGTGCCTTCACACCGTAACCCCTCTGAGGTATTGTGGAAGAGTGCAGGGGTGGACTCTGCATTCAAATATTAAAATGATTGGAATAGCTGAACATGACGCGCCGGTGTATGCAGCGTCTAACAACGTGGGAGACGGGAGGCTGCGCTTGTTGATGGATCCAGGAATCAGGTGAGTAATAGAAAGAAAAAAACAAGTTTTATTTTATGTTCCTTGGGACATTTAAAAATGTCCTCGGATTTAATTTTTTTTAGAAATGTGTCGCCTTACCTTAGCCTGGTGGTCAGTCAGTGGAGGCTCCCTGGATCCTGGTTGTGGGGGGGGGGGTCTGCCGTGGCTGCAGGTGCAGTGGCTCCCTCCCTGCGCTGCCTCTCTGCCACAAGCACCCGGCCGGCTAGGCCGCACAGTCGCAGTGCTGTCATCCGGCGGCCGCATGCTCCTCAAGGGATCCTTGGGAGACCCCATGTCACGTATCCCCCTGAATACCAGAATATTGGTCCCTATACGCAAGACGCTCTCTAGCCTTCCGATCCTTAAGTGGTCGGCACGTCTAGATAGATATTTCGGTTCACAAGACAGAGTACCCACAAGGGTTAATATCAGACAGATATACAAGGCCTTTAGATAGTTTGTTCTCCCCAGGACTTTAGTAATATAAGAGGTAGTCTGCTGTATGCTTAGGGTTACACACAGACTAACACCGGTACCAAAGTTAGGAGCAGAACCGTTAGAGAAGTCGTTGCCAAAATCAGGAGTCATACACAGAGGTGGTTCTTTGCCAATGCCAGGGGTCATACACAGAGGTGGTTCTTTGCCAATGCCAGGGGTCATACACAGGGGTGGTTCTTTGCCAATGCCAGGGGTCATACACAGGGGTGGTTCTTTGCCAATGCCAGGGGTCATACACAGAGGTGGTTCGTTGCCAAGGCCAGGAATCATTCACAGAGAATATTATGCAGCCAGAAACAAAGGTCAGACACGGACAGTACCAAAAAATCGCAAGAGCTCTGCGGGAATGCAATACCACGTCAGGGCACGGGTAAAACAGTGAAACCGGGTTTTAAAACCGGCGGGTCCGCGTCATCACGCCAGACCCCGCCCCCCGGCGTCCCACGTGAGCGCAACCGGCTGCAATTTCAATCGGCGCCTGGCCAGCGAGCAGCGTGGAAGCCGCTGCCAGGCGCCCAACGGATCGATACGTTACAGAATCCCCCCCTCAAAGGGCGGCCACTGGACGACCCCCAGGGGCACGAGGATGAGCCAAATAGAAGGCTTTCACCAACCTAGGAGCATGGACTTCCGTAGCCGGGAGCCAAGAACGATCTTCTGGACCGTAGCCCTCCCAGTCAATCAAGTACTGTAAAGTCCCCCTAGATATCCTGGCATTCAGAATGGCCTTAACCTCAAACTCCTCCGCACCCTCCACGGAGACAGGAGGAGGCGGAGCATGGACCTTGGTATACCGGTTGCATAACAATGGCTTCAAGAGGCTCACGTGAAATACATTGTGTATCCTGATATGAGGAGGCAATGCCAAAGCATAGGAGACCGGATTGAGTCGCCTCAGAACTTTATAGGGGCCTATGTATCTAGGTGCCAACTTCATGGAGGGCACTAAGAGTTTGATATTCCGCGAGGAAAGCCAAACCATGTCTCCAACCTGATACACAGGTGCTTGCCTCCTGTGTCTGTCTGCCTTAATCTTCTGGATGGCACTGCTTTTCTCCAGTGCCTCCTTAACTCTCCCCCAAGTCTCCTTCAAGGATGCCAAATGCTCGTCTAAAGCAGGTATTGTGGTATCCGGAAACGTAGCGGGGAGCACGGGAGGATCGAAACCGTAAACAGTGAAGAAAGGTGAATGTCCTGTGGATTCACTCACTGCATTGTTCAAAGCATACTCTGCCCATGGTAGAAGATCAGACCAGTTATCCTGTTTGTCAGATATAAAACATCTTAGATACTTTTCTATATTCTGATTAGCGCGTTCTGCTGCTCCGTTAGTCTGGGGGTGATAGGCCGAGGAGAAAGATAAGTCTATCCCCACATTCTTACAAAAACCCTTCCAGAATCTGGAGACAAATTGGGTACCCCTATCGGAGACAATCCCAAGAGGAATACCATGTATGCGGACCACGTTGTTTATGAATATGGGCACCAGTTCGAGTGCCGAAGGTAGTTTACGAAGAGGAACATAGTGGCCCATCTTGGAGAACCGATCTATGATAGTAAGTATTACTGTATTACCTCTTGAAACAGGTAACTCCACTATAAAATCCATTGCCAAATGCGACCATGGTCGTTCTGGGATTGGCAGAGGCTGGAGTAAACCAATGGGTACTGTTTTGGGACTTTTATGTCTTGTGCACACCTCGCATACAGCTATGTAATCTTTTACATCTTGGCGTAACGAGGGCCACCAGAAGATTTTACTGATGCTGGACACCGTTTTGGTGATTCCCATATGCCCAGAAGTTTTATTGTCATGGTAAATGTTTAGTAATTCCTCTCTTTCATTTTCAGGTACAAAGAGTTTCGCGGGAGGTCTCCCCTCAGGAGCTGTGCCCTGAACGGTTTGCAACCTTTTCATCAAAGGAGACGAGACATTAATCGTGGTAGAGGCTATTATCCGTTCTTGGGGTACAATGGGATGCTGATCTTGGATATTATGCTCGTAAGATTCATACTGTCTTGATAGTGCGTCTGCTTTGATGTTTCTGGATCCAGGTCTATAGGTCAGGACATAATTAAAACTCGAAAGGAACAACGACCATCTCGCTTGCCTGGAATTTAGACGTTTAGCATCTCCAATGTATGTGAGATTTTTATGATCAGTTATGATAATGATGGGATCACTAGACCCTTCCAGTAAGTATCTCCATTCTGCCAAGGCTGAAACGACTGCTAACAACTCTCTGTTTCCTATGTCATAGTTCCTCTCTGCCGGGGACAGTTTCCGGGAATAGAAGCCGCATGGATGCAAGGGTTTATCGGGTGCCTCCCTTTGGGACAAGACTGCACCAAGACCTATTTCGGAGGCGTCAACTTCTACTTGAAATGGCAGAGTCGGATCTGGATGTCTGAGAACAGGGGCAGTAGTGAATGCTTGTTTGAGCGCCTCAAAGGCTTGACTGGCTTGGGGTGTCCATTTCTGATTTCCCACCCCTTTCTTTGTCATAGCCGTGAGAGGAGATACCAAAGCTGAAAAGTCTTTAATGAATCTCCTATAATAATTAGTAAACCCCAGAAACCTCTGGATGGCTTTCAGCCCTTGGGGCAGAGGCCAGTCAATGATTGCTGAGAGCTTCTTAGGATCCATCTGAAAACCGTCAGGAGTTATTATGTAGCCAAGGAAATGTACTGTTTTTATGTCAAATAAACATTTTTCCAGTTTACAAAACAACCCAGCCTCCAACAGTTTTTTCAATACTTGTTTCACATGGACATGATGGGTTTCAATATCAGGGGAGTATATCAGGATATCATCCAGATATACAATGACAAAAACTTGTAGAAATTCTCTTAGGGTATCGTTTATGAGGTCCTGAAAAACGGCTGGCGCATTACATAAACCAAAGGGCATCACTAGGTATTCATAATGTCCACTTCGTGTATTAAAAGCCGTTTTCCATTCATGGTCTTTTTTGACCCTTACCAGGTTGTAAGCTCCGCGTAAATCGAGCTTAGTATAAATTCTGGCCCCTTTTAGTCGGTCGAATAGTTCCGTGATAAGAGGTATGGGATATGCGTTCCTTATGGTTATCCTATTCAAACCTCTATAATCAATGCAAGGTCGCAGATCTCCCTCTTTTTTGGAGACAAAAAAGAAACCTGCTCCTGCTGGAGAGGAGGAGACCGTCTGATAAATCCTCGCTCTAGATTCTCCCTTATGTACTCCTCCATAATGTCGTTTTCCTTTTGCGACAAGGGGTATACGTGTCCCCTAGGAGGCATAGTACCGGGGAGTAAATTTATTGCACAGTCGTATGGGCGGTGTGGTGGTAGGACCTCAGTCCTGGATTTAGAAAACACCTCCTTTAATTCTTGATAACATTCAGGGACCTCTGTGGATAAAGGAGGAGCTGTGGCAATGTTGAGGCTACCGATCACATTGACCCTACCCAGACATTTTGACTGACAATGAGGACTCCAATATTTTATGTCTCTCTGGACCCAATCAATAACTGGGTTGTGTTCTACCAACCATGGAAACCAAGAACGACAGGACATGAAGGAGATTCAATGATCTGAAAACATATTGTTTCATGGTGCAATACTCCTGTTACCATACATACATGAATAGTGTCGTGAGTAATACGTGGACAGGATAGCGGGTTCCCATCTATGGCTTCTACCATTAGAGGTTTTTCTTTGAGAACCAGAGGTATGAGGTTTTTTGCAGCAAAATGTTTATCCATGAAATTACCTGAGGCCCCAGAGTCCAAAAACGCCTCAGTCTTGAGGTGAACCCTTTCCCAGGTTAGAGAGATTGGTAACAGAATCCTGGATTTTTTTTTTTCATTATCCACAAAGGAGGCATAAAGAGAACCAATAACCTGGGTGTTAGCTGTTCTTTGGCTTGATGTACCACTGTCACCCCTGCTACCCCTAGGTCTTTGAGGACATTGAAGGCGAAAATGGTCTGCCCCTGCACAATAGAAACATAGCCCCTTTTCCCTTCTGTGAGCTCTTTCTGCGTCCGAAATACCAGTTTTTCCTATCTGCATAGGTTCTGCACCTGGCATTTCCCCTCTTACATTTTCCTGGTTACTGGATGTACTGGTATTTCTAGACAATAGAGGTAAAGGAGGCAAGACCCTTCTGGGTCTATCTCTAGGATGTCTCCTTTCCCTAATTTGATCATCCATGGCAATACAAAAATCAATAAGTTGATCAAGTGTCTCTGGCAATTTTAATGGAGCCAACTCGAACATAAAAGTATCGTTTAGGCCTTCAGTAAAGGCTAATGTTAAGACATCGTTAGGCCAGAGAACCTCTGAAGTCAGAGTTTTGAAGTCTATAGCGTAATCAGAGACTCTCCTATTCCCTTGTTTTATATGCAACAAAGACCTACCCGCATTAGTAGCCCTTCTAGAGGGGTCAAAGGTCCGTTTTAGCTCTGAAGTAAAACCCTCGTAGTCATAAATGATAGGTTTCTTGTTTTCCCACAAGGGTGTAGCCCACAACAAAGCTTTCTCTGTCAGATGGTTGATCAGATAACCCACCTTGGCTTTATCCGTCATACATGACCCTGGGTTATTCTCAAACAAAATCTCCAGTTGAGTCAAAAAACCCCGGCACAAACTTGGGGTACCATCATACCGTAACGGCGCCTTCATACTAAGCCTATTTCTTTCGGGAGAGGCCGGACTAACAATAGGCAATACAGGGTCCGGGGAGGTTGTGGTTCCTCCACTGGACCGATTCAACAAGGTCTGAAGAGCAAGAGCAAACTGGTCCATTCTATGGTCCTGCTCTTCTTGTCTGGCTGCGATACGTGCCAACTGTATAGAGAGGTCTGCGGGATCCATTGGCCCTGACGTAATGTCACGTATCCCCCTGAATACCAGAATATTGGTCCCTATACGCAAGACGCTCTCTAGCCTTCCGATCCTTAAGTGGTCGGCACGTCTAGATAGATATTTCGGTTCACAAGACAGAGTACCCACAAGGGTTAATATCAGACAGATATACAAGGCCTTTAGATAGTTTGTTCTCCCCAGGACTTTAGTAATATAAGAGGTAGTCTGCTGTATGCTTAGGGTTACACACAGACTAACACCGGTACCAAAGTTAGGAGCAGAACCGTTAGAGAAGTCGTTGCCAAAATCAGGAGTCATACACAGAGGTGGTTCTTTGCCAATGCCAGGGGTCATACACAGAGGTGGTTCTTTGCCAATGCCAGGGGTCATACACAGGGGTGGTTCTTTGCCAATGCCAGGGGTCATACACAGGGGTGGTTCTTTGCCAATGCCAGGGGTCATACACAGAGGTGGTTCGTTGCCAAGGCCAGGAATCATTCACAGAGAATATTATGCAGCCAGAAACAAAGGTCAGACACGGACAGTACCAAAAAATCGCAAGAGCTCTGCGGGAATGCAATACCACGTCAGGGCACGGGTAAAACAGTGAAACCGGGTTTTAAAACCGGCGGGTCCGCGTCATCACGCCAGACGCCGCCCCCCGGCGTCCCACGTGAGCGCAACCGGCTGCAATTTCAATCGGCGCCTGGCCAGCGAGCAGCGTGGAAGCCGCTGCCAGGCGCCCAACGGATCGATACGTTACACCCCAGCGGGCTGCCCTCTACAGTGCCTGATTAGAGGGCCTCGTCTGCCTGATATTTTAGCAACAAGATTGTTTTATCCCGTAGGCTTCAATGTTAAAAATATTCCCATTTTAATTCAATATCTAATAAACCGTTGCTTATAATATTCTGCAGTAAAGAGTCTCTTTATTTTTAGATTTGTTAGGATTTTTTAAAAAAAAATCAAATTTTTTTTTTTTTTTTTAGAACTTTTTGCGAACGGCCTGAAAAGTTCAAAGTTTGCCGAACGGGCAATGTTCGAATCAAACTCATGTTCAAATTGAACTGAACGCCCATCCCTAGTTGTGAAGGCACAACGTCTTCTCCTGGTTTTCACTGTTGCAACCAACCCTGTCGGAATCTTGGTGAGAGACCATGCTGACCAACTTTCAGTAAGAGTTGAGAATGGGGTCTCCATTCTAATCGGTCATTGACTGTTCGTAGTTGGTCTTCAAATATTATCCCATCTACACAATACTGAGGTTAAAACTCCTGCTTGAGGAAATCAGAATCCCACTGGCCAACTGGTCCAAAGACCACTTGAACTGCAAGAACGTACTAAGACCAAGATTGAAGTAGGTTGCATTGTGTTTATTGAAATTTTTAGTTTAGAAAAAAACTTGAAGGACTGTCTCATCCATCTTAGGATTCTATCATGGCTTAGAGAGAGAATGTGAGATGAGGGTCGAGCTAGGAGATTCCCTTCCTTGCACACCAACCACACACTTGGGTGCCTCTATGCCCCAAACATACATTCCTGGGCATGACTAAGTCCTTATGGGCCAAAACGTCACCTTGCTTTCATCTCCATTCTAAATAAAGATCCCTGCATAATATATCTGGAGTGGCTCTCATCTTCTTGGAATCTATGCCTTGGAGAGACAGATTTGGACTTTGGCGGTTGCTACAACTAGGGATAGACATTCAAGGTTATTCAGAGAAAGGTGAAACTCTGGAGAACTTTTAGAGAAGTGGAAATTCTAGGTCAACATAACCAAACCAGAAAAATTTCCGGTTTATCTCACTATCCAAATCGGCTATTTTGACCTAGAATTTTCACTTCTCCAAAAGTTCTCCAGAGTTTCACCTTTCTCTGAATAATTCTGATTGTCTAGGGTTTTTTTTATTATTAGTTTTTGTAGGTTAATGTTCTTGCTGCATATTCCAACGTTTATATGCAGCGCACTGTGTCACACCCGAACATATTCATAATCAATCTACATAATTCAACTGTAACTTGATATATTGTTTGTCACGAGGGTCCAACAAATGTTCATCATGGCCGGGTCACCTGCTGGGAGAGTATCCATATATAAATACCAGACAGATGACCCCCCAATGATTGTTACCTTTCACAAAGAGATCACTAAAGTCATTAGCATTGACGTCAAGGCCGGGTGCGTGGTTTATGTGCATTCCTTAAAAACACCGTGGGCTTTAACCAAAACCAGAAAAATACATTTTAACATATGAATAATTAATGTTAGCATAAAAATGAACCAGAAAATTTTATTTTAATTTAACGTATAATTAATGTTTATATAAAAACAAAACCTGAAAATATATTTTAATTTGATAAATAATGGCTATAAAAAAATTAAACTAGAAAATTTCATTTTAAAGTAATGAATAATTAATGGTTACATTAAAATAAAAACCGAAAAAATTATTTTAACGTAAATTATTATTTAATAAATGTTATTATTTAAATGTCTTTAAAAAATGGAAATAGAAAAATGTATTTTAACTTGATGAATATTTAATGTTTACATCAAAATAAAACCAGAAAAAATTATTTTAGCGTAATGTATAATTAATGTTTATAAAAAATGGAAATAGAAAAATTCATTTTAACTTGATGAATAAATAATGTTTACATTAAAATAAAACCAGAAAAATTTATTTTAGCGTAATGTATAATTAACGTTTATAAAAAATGGAAATAGAAAAATTCATTTTAACTTGATGAATAATTAATGTTTAAATAAAAATAAAACCACAAAAAATAAATTTTTGCTGAATGTCTTATTATATATAAATACAGTATAGAAAAATAAATCAAGGAAAATATGAGTACAAGCTAAAAATAAAGACCTCAACCAACAGCAGCCGTCGCTGATCTCTTTTTTTTTCAAAACTCTCTGGTATTTATATGAAAATAAGTAAGCATTTTTTCCAACCATTTATATTTCCCACAAGTGTTTTCACTCCAGACGACACGCGTGTATGTATTTTTCCACACTTTTAGGAGACCTATAACCGTATTTTAACTCTTTTACATATAAGTATATAAATATTCTTTAAAAAATATAAAAAAATATATAATCTGTTTGACTAATTTGAACTTTAATTATATTTTCATATTTCCGTACGTTTGCTCTCAATGTAAATGTCATAGTGACTCATATTCAGGCGAGTCTGGTGAGGGTTGGCTCATAATAGCGTATTATAATCTGCATCGACCACAAGCCTCTCTTTGCCAAACTTCCCAGCAATCGCACACATTAGGAGCGAGTGAGAAGCTCTCTAATGGGAAAGGTCCTGTCTAGACTGAATTTAAATTAAAATGTTAAACGACAGCCGAGCAATAAAACCAAATATTTCAACAAAGTGTTAACTGGAAGTTACAATAAATCGGATCAAAAATGAATTAGATCCTAATGACTAACATTGAAATAAATTATATTATTTT
The DNA here is from genome assembly GCA_009667805.1 of Leptobrachium leishanense. Lineage (NCBI taxonomy): Eukaryota > Metazoa > Chordata > Amphibia > Anura > Megophryidae > Leptobrachium > Leptobrachium leishanense. Next base: position 452,237,650 of record CM019064.1, read on the forward strand.
ATAAAGAAATGGAGAAAGAATTAGAAAAAAATAATAAAAAGATAGAAATAGTGTAAAAAATAAAGTTACTTGCGCAAAACATATCATAAGCATTGCTCCAATATAGAGAGGCATAAAAGCAAGGTATAGGACAGGCCTGCCCTTTGGGTGAGGCGAGCAGGGTGCATGCTTGGGCCCCACACTTTGGGGGGTCCCGTTCCACCTGCCGTGTAAATGCACAGAGCCAATGCCCAAAACGTAACTCGACCTGCCTTTAGGACAACCTCACTCTGAGAGCCGCCACCTCCAAATAAGCAATGACATGGGAGTTTTAATGTGTCCATTTAGAGGGGGTTTCTATCTATGAGCTGGAGGAGTTTCTGAGGAAGATGGAGCCTATATCTATGGGGTGGAAGGGTGGCTATCTATATGGGGTGGAAGGGCGTCTGTGTGAGAAAGAGGGGGTGTCTTATTTATTTGGTGGAAGGGTGTCTGAGTAAGAGGGGGTGTCTATCTGAGGAAAATGGGGTGTCTATAGGTGGGATGGAGGGTATTTATCTGAGGAAGAGGGGGTGTCTTATCTATTTGGTAGAAGGGTGTCTATCTGAGGAAGAGGGGATGTCTATCTCTGGGATGGAGGGGTGTCTATCTGAGAAAAAGGGGTGTGTCTATGGGGTGGAGGGTTGTCTGAGGAACAGTGGATGTCTGAGGAAAATGGGGTGTCTATATCTGGGATGGAGGGTGTCTATCTGAGGAAGAGGGGGTGTCTGAGGAAAATGGGGTGTCTATCTCTGGGATGGAGGGTGTTTATCTGAGGAAGAGGGGGTATCTTATCTATTTGTCTAAACGGCCTCTCTAGGAAAACTGATCAGCTCCTTTGGATTTCAGTACCACCTATACGCTGATGACACTCAAATTTACCTCTCCTCCCCTGATCTCTCTCCAGGTCTCCTGGATGGAGTCACGGACTGTCTCTCCGCTGTCTCAAATTGGATGGCTTCCCGCTTCCTTAAACTCAATCTTGCCAAAACTGAAATTCTCGTCATTCTTCCCTCCAAGAAGAACCCAATACCACCTGTCTCTCTACGAGTAAATGGAATACTCATTAGCCCGATGCCTCACGCTCGCTGCCTTGGTGTCACTTTTGATTCTGACCTAACGTTCTCTCCCCACATCCAGACAGTGACCAAATCCTGTTACTTTCAACTCAAAAACATCGCCCGTGTCTGCCCATTTCTGACACAAGATACCACAAAAGTGCTGGTTCATGCTCTTGTCATTTCACTACTTGACTACTGCAACTCGCTCCTTATTGGCCCCAACTCCCGTATCCCCCCTTTGCAATCTGTAATGAATGCAGGGGCCAGGCTTATTTTTCTCCCTAGACGCATCTCCCCCTCTGCCGGTCCCTACATTGGCTTCCTGTACCTCCCCCTCTGCCGGTCCCTACATTGGCTTCCTGTACATTTCAGGATACAGTTTAAAATACTGATGCTCACGTACAAATCACTCAATAACTCAACCCCTCCTTACATGTCTTCTATACTCCGCAAGCACGTCCCGTCTAGACAACTCCGATCTACAGGTAACCTCCACCTGTCATAGGTCTACACGAGCACAGCCAACTCTCGCCTCCAAGACTTCTCAAGGACAGCACCGGTCCTGTGGAATGACTTGCCTCGCCCTATCAAACTCTCCCCTGATCTTCAGGCCTTCAAGAAATCCCTCAAAACCCAGCTCTTCAGATTAGCGTACCACATCACTGATGCAACTCATCCCTCTGCTCACCTACTCACACTTGATTGAAGCTGCTTGTATGTCCCCACCATTTCCAAACCACCGGCACTAATGATCCTGCTATCTAGCGCAATCCTGCTATCTTCCTCAACCCCCAATCCCTCTAGACTGTAAGCTCCTATGAGCAGGGCCCTCTACACCTCTTGTTTCCATCCTATGTCCATTTATATGTATTTCGTTCCCTTTGGTTATTTTAAAGCGCTGCGGAAACCGTTGGTGCTATATAAATGATGACATTAATAATTTGGTGGAAGGGTGTCTGAGGAAGAGGGGATGTCTATCTCTGGGATGGAGGGGTGTCTGAGGTGGAGGGTTGTCTATCTATAGGGTGGAAGGGTGTCTATCTGGGGGGAGGGGTCTCTATTTGTGAAGATCAGCTTGGGGGGGTCAGTGTGAATCTGTGTGTGAAAAAACATGTGTATGAGGAGGTGTGGTGTGGAAAGCGCGACCAGCAGCCCCACAAAATTTCATTTCCTAGGGCCCCGTAAATGCTACAGGTGACTCTGGTATAGGGAAACAGCTTGCAGCGCATGTCCCACCCCCTCATTGCATCAGCAATGATGTGTCAGGGTGTTGATATTCGCTCTGCTACATCATCGATGATCCATATCTGCCGAGAGGCCCACTTAGGAATGTCGTTAACCCCATGACTTTGATGTTTTAAGAGATAATGTTTCTATGATTTTCCAGGAAATTAGATAGCAGAGAAGACTCATGGAGCACAAATCTCTTGCAGACAATGGAAAACCAGTGCCACATACAAACAAAGAGATCAACGCTTATCACTTTCCAGGGAGGCAGTGCCCTGTGGGTGTAATATGTTGGCAACTGCCTGAATCAGTGGATAATGACATACAAGTGAGGCCCAGCCTCCCGGAGCCCTCGGTGTTCTGGGGGTATCTGGGGTTATCTACCATCTACACCACAGCGATTGGTCTCGAAGACGTCAGCCACTCTTTGGTCATTATTGATGTCATACACAATCTGGTGACCAGACCAGCAGCCGGGAAGTTCAAAATCCCGGCTACTAGTGAACCTGGGTGGAATGGCGGAAGCTCTTCCACTTCACCCAGCGATTTCAACAAATAGGGGTAGGAGGGAGTGGGAGAGAAGGGGGATACTCTTTTCATCATGACCACTTCAAAACTGTAAAGTCATCAGGATGAGTAGAGCGTCCCTTTAAAACAGTGATTCAAAGCTGAGATTGTACCTTTACCCAAACACTTATCGATCAGCTTGTAGCTCCACCCAGAAGCCCCGTAAATCAGAGAACCACAGAATTGCACTTCTTCTCTAAGCCAAATGAACTGGTCATGTGACAGGAACTAGCAGAACCTTTCAAGAAAAGCAACCAATGTTTATATCTAATTCTGATTATTTTAGTACATTTGAGAATGCGGAAAGATACACGTATATATGTTTTTATACGTGGTTTACTGATTCTCTTCGTTTTCTTATTAGATTAGGTGAATTTAGCTGGTGTTGTGGATACTTTCAGGGTTATTTAAAGAGACCCGAATTGGGCCGAAAGGTAACCGCACGTTGAAATTCAGCGTACGGTTACCTTTCCGGGCCATTTGGCTATTCAGAGAGCAGCCAGTTCGCCAAATCCTGGCGAATTGCCTGCACATACGGTGCCTGTTCGGTGCCTGTTCGAGGGCAGTGAAATCCCCATAGAGAAGCACTGCTTCGGCTATTCAGAGAACAAAAACCAGCAGGGAAAATTTGCCGAAATGCCCTGCCATTCGGTGGCTTAATTCGACAGGTTTATTCAGGAGAATCCCATAGGCTTCAATGTTAAAAATATTCCCGTTTTAATTCAATATCTAATAAACCGTTTATCATTATATCCTGCAGTAAAGAGTCTCTTTATTTATAGATTTTTTTAGGATCTTTTAAGCATATTTTGGGATTTTTTTTGCAAATTTTTTCTTCAGATTTCTTTTCTTACTTTTTTAAAATGTTTTTTATTTTTTCAGTAACAGCCCTTTTTATTATCATTCATTGGATTTTATATGTGAATTTCAGATATTTTCGTTCTGTAGTTTCTTTGCAAACAGCGTTTCACTTTTCAAACATTCAAGCGTACTGGTTTTTTTTTTCACTCCATTCGTCTGCGGTGTCAGGTTTTTCCGGCGGCTGCTCTGCGTGTGATCGGCAGCTGCTCGGGTTTCTCCGGCGTGTTCGGCGGGATTAATCCAGATTTTTTTTGCGGGTTTCTGTGTGCATTCGCCTGGGTTTTGCGGTGAGTGTTCGTCGGGTTTGCGGCGACTTTTCCCTGCACTACAACGGCCCTGTGGTGCTCGCTGAATACACCGCAGGGTCGCCGAAATGGGATCGCCAAATCGCACCGAATTGAAGAGAGCGAAAGTCACCGAACGTGCGGTGAATTTTCGATTCTCTTTGAATAACCCTGTTAGTAACAGTGCATTCTGGTCTGCTCAGCTGCGTAGTCATTCTGGCAGGGAAGGTGATAGTAAAATAATCTTCCCTCAAGCTTCTCATCTTTAAAATATAAATCTTTGAATCATGAAACTGCTCTTGGTAATGGAGAACACAATACGCAGCCTGCAGCCTTATCTTTAATGGCCATTAAAAGGTTAAGCTCACCCACCTAGCATCAATGCACCTCTAGTGAGGGTGAGTCCTATCCAAAAAATGAAGCCACAGACTGGTGGGCTTTTATTTAAGCTCCCCCAGACCTTGGGATCAAAAAACAAAGACACGGAGCGGAACAGCTGCAATGATGACCTGGCTGGATGTACATTAAAACATACATAGAACAGGAGGGGCGGGGTCCCACCTATTTCCCGATGGGGCGGCTGCAACCACCAAATGTATCCAGCCCAGCAACATGTATAAAACATAACAAGGAGAGAAAATGTCAGAATAATACAGAATGCACCTGTAAACATGTAACACAGTGACTATATACAGAATGCGCCTGTAACCTGTAACACAGTGACTATATACAGAATGCGCCTGTAAACATGTAACACAGTGACTATATACAGAACGCACCTGTAAACATGTAACACAGTGACTATATACAGAATGCACCTGTAAACATGTAACACAGTGATTATATACAGAATGCACCTGTAAACATGTAACACAGTGACTATATACATGTAACACAGTGACTATATACAGAACGCACCTGTAAACATGTAACACAGTGACTATATACAGAACGCACCTGTAAACATGTAACACAGTGACTATATACAGAACGCACCTGTAAACATGTAACACAGTGATTATATACAGAATGCACCTGTAAACATGTAACACAGTGACTATATACAGAATGCACCTGTAAACATGTAACATAGTGACTATATACAGAATGCACCTGTAAACATGTAACACAGTGATAATATACAGAATGCACCTGTAAACATGTAACACAGTGACTATATACAGAACGCACCTGTAAACATGTAACATAGTGACTATATACAGAATGCACCTGTAAACATGTAACACAGTGATTATATACAGAATGCACCTGTAAACATGTAACACAGTGACTATATATACAGAATGCACCTGTAAACATGTACACAGTGACTATATACAGAATGCACCTGTAAACATGTAACATAGTGACTATATACAGAATGCACCTGTAAACATGTAACATAGTGACTATATACAGAATGCACCTGTAAACATGTAACACAGTGATTATATACAGAATGCACCTGTAAACATGTAACACAGTGACTATATACAGAATGCACCTGTAAACATGTAACACAGTGACTATATACAGAATGCACCTGTAAACATGTAACATAGTGACTATATACAGAATGCGCCTGTAAACATGTAACACAGTGACTATATACAGAATGCACCTGTAAACATGTAACATACAGGGTAATTCAAAGAGATCCAAATGGCTGGAGAAAGGTAACCGAAAGCGGAAAATCAGCGTTCGGTTACCTTTCTTGGCCATTCGGCTATCCAGAGAGCAGGCAATTCGCCAAATCCTGGCGAATTGCCTGCACAAACGGTGCCTGTTCGAGGGCAGTGAAATCCCCATAATAAAGCAATGCTTCGGCTATTCAGAGAACACAAACCAGCAGTGAAAGGTTCCCGAAATGCCCTGCCGTTTGGTGGTTTAATTCGGCAGGTTTATTCAGGCGAATCCCATAGGCTTCAATGTTAAAAATATTCCCGTTTTAATTCAGTATCTAATAAACCGTTCATTATAAAATTCTGCAGTAAAGAGTCTCTTTATTTATAGATTTTTTTAGGATATTTTAAGCATTTTACTGGATTATTTTTTTTCAAAAAGTCTTTTTTTTTTAAGTTTACTTATTTTTCCTGTAACAGCCCTTTTTATCATTCATTGGATTTTATATGTAAATTTCAGACATTTTCGCTCAGTAGTTTCTTTGCAAACAGTGTTTCACTTTTCAAACATTCAAGCAAACTGTTTTGCTAATTTATTCACTGCCTTCGTCTGTGGTGTCGGCTTTTTCCCGGCGGTTGCTCTGCGTGTGATCAGCTCCTGCTCGGGTTTTTCTGGTGTGTTCGGTGGGTTAATCCAGATGTTTTTGCGGGTTTTCGGCAGCTTTTCGGCAGCTTTTCCCTGCACTTCGACAGCCCTGTGGTGCTTGCTGAATACACTGCAGGGTCGCCGAAATGGGAAAGCCGATTCGCACCGAATTGAAGAGAACGAAAAGTCACTGTTTGCTTCCTGTTGCTACTGGTGTGCACCGATTCTCACCATATACAGTAGCGCAGTACAAGTGCCTAAACATTGCTGACCCGGTTTTTTTATAGCTGCTGATGTAACTGAATAGATCGGGGATCTCTTATGCATTACCAAAACCTCCACCACTGCACACTTCCACAATACCACAGAGGGGTTACGGTGTGAAGGCACTTGCTGCCACCAAAGGCACAATATTTGGGTGCACTGCCACTGACGCCTATACCAGATTCATATAATTTTAATATTGGTCCGCAGGGTCCACCGTTGCACTCTTCCACAATACCTCAGAGGGGTTACGCTGTGACGGCACTGTTGCCGACACTAAAGGCCCAATTTTAAAGCACCTATTGTTACTTTCATCCAAAGCCTGCATAAGTTTCACCATAATTCAGCCCAAAAAATCACTAAACTTGTTCTGCGTGTCCTAAAACGTCTCCTCTTTTCATACAGGCTGCTGCCCCAATCAGATGTTTATGAATAGATTAAAGGAAAACCATTTACCGTCATTTGAAATGTAATTTTTTCTGTTTTAAAATGTTTCTATACATCCTACAAATCCGCCACTTCACGGCAGGTTATGGGGACCTCCTAGGAACGATATTTGAAGGAATTTTTCGTTTTTATTCTTAACCCTTATTTCATGGAAAACTCACTTTAAAAATTATTTTTTTAAAACCTTTTTGTCCTTGTTTCCTGTCCCCCAGGGCACTACCCAGACCCCCATACACCTTTTATGGCAAATATCTAGCATATATGCCCTCATATATGCACTCTAAAAATCGAAACTTTCGAGTCCCATTGGCTTGCATTGAGTTCGGTTCGTGTTCGAACCCGAACTTTTGAAATTGAAACGGGGGTGTTCGGCTCATCACTACTCCTGACACCAGTGGGGCTCCGTACAAATGAGAGAAAATTAGGTTTTCTCCAATGATGAATAACCTCCTGGACATTAAAAGAACAGAAACCGCCATTTTCGTCTTAAAATCCACCGAGAATTGAAGTCAGAGCAACGTTTGGCTCGGTAACATGTGAGTATGTACCGATTTTTACCCAAATGAATGGTCCTTTGGCCACATGGAACATCAGAGGGATTATTATTAGAGACTTCTAGAGATAAGAAGGTAAGAAAAGGAATTGAATGTTCATGTTTATGAAGCTCAGGTGAAAACAAATAATTCGACAGGAGAGCTTACCTTTTTTTTCCCTAAAAATTGTACTTTTTTTTTTTGTCTTTTCTCCACATTTCTCAGGTTTGGAATGAACCTAAATGGGTTAAAAAATATACCTGACGATTTGGAAGCTAAAAAAATGTGTGTTGGGGGCTTTCGCTGCTCTTTGAGAGGGCCTCATCTTGATGGCAGTTGTTGATAAAAGACTTTTGCAGAAGCTATGAAAAGCAGGAGAAAATGTATATTACAGCTCTGTGTCGGCGGGAGTCCTTTGATGTCCTCTTAGCGCGGGGCTAGGAGGTGGTGGAGAGAAGGACAGCACATGTTGTATGGCTTCATCTGATGATGCTAACCTGACAGTCATGCTCTCACCAACACGTTACACGTTGGGCTGATCTGTGAACGGTAGAGTGGCTAAAATAAGGTTTTTCACAGCAAAACGACAAGGCGAAACTTATCATTTATCATCAATGCACTCCATTAGTAAACAAAACAACTAAAAGACAGCGTTGAGGAAAAAAACATAAAATTGATGCACAAATACCTGCAAAATCACAACGGAAAGTGTAGGTGTGCACAGAGGGTGTGGTTAATGTGCTTGGACAAACCCAAATTCTGGCTAAATTGACCCGTTCTGTCTCCGGGTCCTTACGATCCAATATCTGGATGTTCCTTATCTGCGTCAATATAAAGAGCATGAAAACTGACCTCTGTATCTCTGTATACATTTGGTTGCTGCTCATCACAAACATACAGTTTGCTCTGAATTTTCTAAGTTTGTGATTAACCCCTTCACTACCTAATGATTTTCGCTGAAACATTTTTTGAGGATGCGAAGTTAACAACTAAATATCATGTAAAATAAAGATATTGCACAGAAATGTTTGTTCAGAGACCAATATAAAAATGATTTAAATTTGCTCCTTTGTCATTTTTTTATGTATTGGTTTATACGTTAGAGAGATATTACTGGGATGAAAGGTTCTAAACTCTAGATGGTGCCCCTTATCTGGAGCAATGTCACAGGGGGTCTGCGTTATCAGCATACAGGCAGAAATGGCCGTTGTGTCAGTAAATGTGCTGCAGACAGATAATAAAATGGTGAGATCTCCTGCTTACATGGGGTCTGCGGCATTATCAGCGTACATGCAGATGCAGTAAATGTGCTGCGGACAGATAATAAAATGGTGAGATCTCCTGCTTTCATGGGGTCTGTATTATCAGCATACAGGCAGATGCAGTAAATGTGCTGCAGACAGATAATAAAATGGTGTGATCTCCTGTTTTATGGGGGTTTGTAGTGATCAGAATGAGATTATTAGTAATGCAATATCTGTATGTGCTGCATAATGCCTGTGTATGGCAACTACAGCAACACCTTTTATCTGTATGTGCTGCATAATGCCTGTGTATGGCAATTACAGCAACACCTTGTATCTGTATGTGCCGCATAATGCCTGTGTATGGCAATTACAGCAACACCTTGTATCTGTATGTGCTGCATAATGCCTGTGTGTGGCAATTACAGCAACACCTTGTATCTGTATGTGCTGCATAATGCCTGTGTATGGCAATTACAGCAACACCTTGTATCTGTATGTGCTGCATAATGCCTGTGTATGGCAATTACAGCAACACCTTGTATCTGTATGTGCTGCATAATTGGACAAGAAATACAACACAGCGCTAAAAGACCTAAGTCCGCAAGAAAGTGGGCTAGATACTTGATATGTCCATAAACAGTAGTCCTTGTCTTCGGAAGCAGATCTTCTTAAGGGTGCAGATGGGATGTATACTGCAGAAAAAACACAGAGAACTAAAATTGCGCAGTATGACAGCACCAGAAGTGAGAATAACTTGTATCGGTGTTTAACTCACATTCTGGGGAGCCCACAACCGGCTCTCAGGGACATAGCAGGCAGGGACTTATAGCAGGTGCCCATAAACCCTTCGCTTCACTTCTCCGGGATTAACCAGAAGGAGAAAAACTGCAGAAAATTTGACAGGAGACCAAAAGAAAGGCACCTCTTGGTGCGGTAAATCACAAATAATTTAGTGGTTTTTAAAGGAGAGGGCCAAATTCACACTTACAAGCGGTTGAGCCTCTATTGGCTCCGTCACAATGTGCACAGGGAATCATAAAGGTGTTCCCCAAACCTTCTTTGTAAGGTCATAAAGGCAGACAGCAATAGAATTAAAAAAATAAAAACATTTATTGGTTTAAAATAAACAGATTTATATCTACCAGGACGCGTTTCGCCATTAATGGCTTCCTCAGCTGGAGATTACACTGCTATACTTGCTGCTGCCTTTTATACAATAAACTCCATGAAAATGGTTTGACAATTAGACCCTTAAAATCCAATTAACATAAAATCAACATCAGGTGTATAAGTTGTGACACCTGCCCTTTAACACATTCCAATTTCTTTTAATATCCACCCCTAAACCGCAACATATAATTAGAACTCTTTCTTAATAGCATATGTGGATCGTATCCACCATTTTGCGCATGCGCACTGGCTTTGTGTTCCACACTGAAGCGCCGAGTTTACAATATTGCGCCTGCCATTTTGCGCATGCGCATTGGCTTCGCGTTCCACCCTGGACCGCGGAACTCTACTTCCACAGAGGCATTGTAGCGGGGAAGGAGAGAGGCGGCACCAAACACTCCCCCATGAAGAATCCAGCACACACGCCAAACCCCTCCCCGATATCCACCGCACCCCACTCCACAGAGGGCAGCACACACAGGCTGTCTCCTCCCCTCACACATGGATGAGTGCGCCGTACCACACTACCAATCAGTCCACAAATATAGCAGCCAACATTACTCAATAAAAGAGACCCAAATTAAATGGCTTGTCCCATGTGTAAACGTTTGTGCTTATTAAATGTGCAATAAATACAATATACATATATATAAAGTTGGGCATTATCCTAACCTATCACTACGTTAGTTGTGGTCCATATAACCACTACATATCAGATAAAGTGCTATTTATAAAGGTGCATTATTCTACGTATTAAAGTGTCAATTTGCTTCTATAATTATAATGATATACTATCTATACTATAATAGAGTAAGGCTTGGCGTGTCCGTCGCCAAGCCTTACTCTGCGCATGCGCGCGCAACCAGCGGCGGTTGGTTGCGCGCGCATGCAACCGCCGCGGCACGAGCCGGCTGCCGGCTCGCCGCGGCGGTTACAAGATGCACACAGCAGCCGGGTAGAGGCTGCGCTCGCAGCCTCTACCCGGCTGCCGCGCGCATCCAACCCCCGAGCAGCGAAGGGAAAGGTCCCTCCGCCGCTCGGGGGTTGGATGCGCGCGGCAGCCGGGTAGAGGCTGCGCTCGCAGCCTCTACCCGGCTGTCGAGCGCATCCAACCTCCGAGCGGCGCCGGGGAAGTGAAAGTTTCCCCACTTCCGCACTTTGAAGGACCCAAGCCCCGGTCACGTGACCGCGGCTTGGGTCCTTCAACGAGCGGAAGCGGGAAACTTTCACTTCCCCGGCGCCGCTCGGAAAGGTAAGTATGGGGCGGCTGTCCGAATGCCAATAGAGCATTCGAACAGCCGCCCCATGTCTGAGCTGGGGGCCAATATCCATGAGCGCTGGGGGGGCAATATCCATGAGCTGGGGGCATATCCACGAGCTGGGGGGCAATATCCATGAGCTGGGGGGCAATATCCATGAGCTGGGGGCAGTATCCATGAGCTGGGGGGCCAATATCCATGAGCTGGGGGCAGTATCCATGAGCTGGGGGGCAATATCCATGAGCTGGGGGCAGTATCCATGAGCTGGGGGCAGTATCCATGAGCTGGGGGACAGTATCTATGAGCTGGGGGGCAATATCCACGAGCTGGGGGCAGTATCCATGAGCTGGGGGGCAATATCCACAAGCTGGGGGCAGTATCCATGAGCTGGGGGGCAGTATCCATGAGCTGGGGGGCAATATCCACGAGCTGGGGGCAGTATCCATGAGCTGGGGGCAGTATCCATGAGCTGGGGGCAGTATCCATGAGCTGGGGGGCAATATCCACGAGCTGGGGGACAGTATCCATGAGCTGGGGGCAGTATCCATGAGCTGGAGGGGCAATATCCACGAGCTGGGGGCAGTATCCATGAGCTGGGGGGCAATATCCACGAGCTGGGGGCAGTATCCATGAGCTGGGGGCAGTATCCATGAGCTGGGGGGCAATATCCACGAGCTGGGGGACAGTATCCATGAGCTGGGGGCAGTATCCATGAGCTGGAGGGGCAATATCCACGAGCTGGGGGCAGTATCCATGAGCTGGGGGCAGTATCCATGAGCTGGGGGGGCAATATCCACGAGCTGGGGGACAGTATCCATGAGCTGGGGGCAGTATCCATGAGCTAGGGGGGCAATATCCACGAGCTGGGGGCAGTATCCACGAGCTGGGGGCAGTATCCATGAGCTGGGGGCAGTATCCATGAGCTGGGGGGCAGTATCATGAGCTGGGGGCAGTATTCAGGAGCTGGGGGCAGTATCCACGAGCTGGGGGGGCAGTATCCACGAGCTGGGGGCAGTATCCATGAGCTGGGGGGCAGTATCCATGAACTGGGGGGCAGTATCCAGGAGCTGGGGGGCCAATATCCAGGAGCTGGGGCAATATCCACGAGCTGGGGCAGTATATCCACGAGCTGGGGCAGTATCCACGAGCTGGGGCAGTATCCACGAGCTGGGCCATATATCCATGAGCTGGGGCAGTATATCCACAATAGACTGCCCTCTGGGCAGGCTTTCCACCTTGTATCATATATCATACTAAAAAACGAATTGAAAATACGTATATATATATACAGGTGAACATTACTCTGACCTATCACCACATAAGTTGTAGTCCATATATATTACATGCAAAATAAAGTGCTGTTTGATAAAGTACATTAAGTGTTCTACATATTAAAGTGTCAATTGGCTAACTTCTTATTATACTGATCATACTTTAAAACGGATAGTGAATATCTCAAACCTATATAATAATTCTGTGTTTATAATAATTAATATAAATTTTAAGGTGCTATGTGTAAACTATGACTCTCATAATTATGTGCAAATATACAATATATTAGACGCACTTATATAGCTCCTCTAAACATTATAAAAAACTTTTTCATAAATTATAAGGCCATATGTGAATTATAACTCTCATAAATCGTGTGCAAATATACAATATATTAAACAGACCCATACAGCCCCTCCAATATATTATAAAAACTTAACAAAGTGCAATTAATGTGCATATTGAGTAATGGTCATAAAATATCTGTAGATAAAAATACATATCTCATAACACCCATATAAATAAAAAATATATTAGATATAATGATGGGATACTAATATCAGGGAAATGTTTTATTTCAGATCTAAAGAAAATGGATCAATTCGAAATCGCTGTTGAGACCTCCTGGCGCCAGGGTCCCTAAATCAAAAATAAGTTTCATCTCTTCCCTCCCAAGTGCCGTAGTTTCACTTACACCCTTATTAGTGCATCTCCTTTTTTTACAGCAGAAAACTTAAGGCCACTTGGGCATCCATTGTGGGATAATTTAAAGTGCTGAGATACAGAATGTTTTTCATATAATTTGTTAATATTCCTAACGTGCTCCGAAATTCTTACATTTAGGGCTCGGCTCGTACGACCTACATACTGAAATCCACATGGACATTCCAAGAGATATAATACATTTTTGGAGTAACAGGTCAAGATATTCTTTATCTTGACCGTTTTCCCTGTCTTTTTATTGATAAAATTCTCGGTGTGTCGCTTTTTGTTACCTGTGGATCTACAGGCCAAACACTGGCCGCAACCATAAAAACCTTCTTTTACATGGAAGTGGTTAGCTTCCTTCTTATTAACAAATTTACTCTTAACCAACCTCTTTTTTATATTTTTAGCTCCTCAAAAAATGATCCTAGGTTTATCTCCTATAATTAGATCTAAATCCTTGTCTTTTTTTAAAAAATGCCAGTACTTTTTAAAAACCTTTTTAATTAAAACACTATTTTCATTGTAATCACATAGGAAGGGAACTCCTTTCATCACGTCTTTCCTGTTTTATACTGTATGAGACTATTTTGATCCACCGTTTTTAAGTCTCTTATTAGTACTTCCACTTTGGGTATTTAGAGAAACCCCCACACACAACATTCAGCGAGTGGGATAGATACTTATTTCCAGTGGGCGCTTCACCCCCTTCTTTTTACTATGTGCTGCATAATGCCTGTGTATGGCAATTACAGCAACACCTTGTATCTGTATGTGCCGCATAATGCCTGTGTATGACAATTACAGCAACACCTTGTATCTGTATGTGCTGCATAATGCCTGTGTGTGGCAATTACAGTAACACCTTGTATCTGTATGTGCTGCATAATGCCTGTGTATGGCAATTACAGAAACACCTTGTATCTGTATGTGCCGCATAATGCCTGTGTATGGCAATTACAGCAACACCTTGTATCTGTATGTGCCGCATAATGCCGGTGTATGGCAATTACAGCAACACCTTGTATCTGTATGTGCTGCATGATGCCTGTGTATGGCAATTACAGCAACACCTTGTATCTGTATGTGCCGCATAATGCCTGTGTATGGCAATTACAGCAACACCTTGTATCTGTATGTGCTGCATGATGCCTGTGTATGGCAATTACAGCAACACCTTGTATCTGTATGTGCTGCAAAATGCCTGTGTATGGCAATTACAGCAACACCTTGTATCTGTATGTGCCGCATAATGCCTGTGTATGGCAATTACAGCAACACCTTGTATCTGTATGTGCTGCATAATGCCTGTGTATGGCAATTACAGCAACACCTTGTATCTGTATGTGCTGCATAATGCCTGTGTATGGCAATTATAGTAACACCTTGTATCTGTATGTGCTGCATAATGCCTGTGTATGGCAACTACAGCAACACTTTGTATCTGTATGTGCTGCATAATGCCTGTGTATGGCAATTACAGCAACACCTTGTATCTGTATGTGCCGCATAATGCCTGTGTATGGCAATTACAGCAACACCTTGTATCTGTATGTGCCGCATAATGCCTGTGTATGGCAATTACAGCAACACCTTGTATCTGTATGTGCTGCATAATGCCTGTGTATAGCAATTACAGCAACACCTTGTATCTGTATGTGCCGCATAATACCTGTGTATGGCAATTACAGCAACACCTTGTATCTGTATGTGCCGCATAATGCCTGTGTATGGCAATTACAGCAACACCTTGTATCTGTATGTGCCGCATAATGCCTGTGTATGGCAATTACAGCAACACCTTGTATCTGTATGTGCCGCATAATGCCTGTGTATGGGAATGTTGGATAGCCGTGGTCAAAACCTGACTTGAGTGAAGTGATGTTTTGGGATGACATTGGACGCCTGGAGCAGGTCTAATGGCAACTGTTTAAACCTTGATCTCACATCAAAAAACTACAAGACCCAGCATGCATTACCAGTCCTGTGACTTTGGGCTGTAGAGGAACCTCTTTCAGACTCAGGGAGCTTCTTGTCCCTCCACAAACAATTCCTCGGGAGAATCCTTCCATAGATCTGAGTCTCGGCATCTCTATGCCTGCTGATTGCAACATTATTTCCAGAATGATCCGGAAGAGTCTGTAACTCAATGAGATTGAGAAAATGGTTTCTGTACGTGTCATGGCCTCCAACATTAATCTGTCAGCAGAGCCAGAGGTGGTCATTAAACATGACTTGCCACAGTATCTCTTCCGTACATGGAATCACAGGTATCCTGACATAGACTTTATAAACAGCATTAAAAGATTGGGTTTCCTGCCTTTTATGTACGCAGATATGGATAATTACATTGCATTATTTGTTTTCACAGAATTAATTTGTGGAATTACTATATACCCTGTCCCTACATTCGTTTTTTACACCCTTTCCTCCTGCAATGGCAGAAGCTAACCTTTGCTTTGAGCTTTACTGCTGTGCAGCTCTGTGATACACTCATACACACCGCACATTACTGTGAGCTTTATGGCTGAGGAGCTCTGTGATACACTCATACACACTGCACATTACTGTGAGTTTTATTGCTGTTGAGCTCTGTGATACGCTCATACACAATGCACATTACTGTTAGTTTTATTGCTGTGGAGCTCTGTGATACGAACATACACTCTGCACCAGTGGCGGAAGTACCAGGGTTGCAGCGGTCGCAGTTGCGACCGGGCCCTGGCATTCCGCCACTGGAGGGGGGCCCAGCGTCGCCCGCCAGATTCTGGCAATCAGCGCCGGAATCTGGGAGCCGCGCGCTGGCCGTCCCTCTCCCTGCGAGCGGCCGCTGACATGCAGCTTGGCGCTCAAGTGGGATAGGAACCACCTGACCACCAGCGCACGAGATCCTCTCGCGAGACCTCTGCGCTGATCAGGTGGTTTCCGGCGAGCGGCCAAGACGCATGCTTCCAGCGGCCGCTCGCCTCAGAGAAGAACGGAGAAGAACGGGACGCCGGCGGGACGCCCTGGGGCCAGCAGAGGTGAGAGCTGGGGGCCCTATATACCCATGAGAGCTGGGGGCCCTATATACCCATGAGAGCTGGGGGGCAATATATACACCCATGAGAGCTGGGGGCCCTATATACCCATGAGAGCTGGGGGCCCTATATACCCATGAGAGCTGGGGGCCATATATACCCATGAGAGCTGGGGGCCATATATACCCATGAGAGCTGGGGGCCCTATATACCCATGAGAGCTGGGGGCCCTATATACCCATGAGAGCTGGGGGCCCTATATACCCATGAGAGCTGGGGGCAATATATACACCCATGTGAGCGGGGGCAATATATATCCATGTGAGCTGGGGGGCAATATATATCCATGTGAGCTGGGGGGTCAATATATATCCATGTGAGCTGGGGGGCAATATATATCCATGTGAGCTGGGGGCAATATATATCCATGTCCTGGGGGCATTATATATCCATGTGTGCTGGGGGCATTATATATTCATGTGAGCTGGGGGGCAATATATATCCATGTGTGCTGGGGCAATATATATCCATGTGAGCTGGGGGCAATATATATCCATGTGAGCTGGGGGGCAATACTATCTTTGTTTTATTTTGCAGTGAAAAATAAGTAAAAATATAGAGCTTTTTTTGGGGGGGCCCTTCGTGGATTCTTGCACCGGGGCCCTCAGGTTTCTAGTTACGCCACTGCACTGCACATTACTGTGAGTTTTATTGCTGTGGAGCTCTGTGATATTGAAAGATCCAAAACACATACATACACCACAAACACAATAAAACATAACATATAATGAAGGTTTCTTTGTATTTCTATTACATGAAGCTGAGCCTGGGTTTCCCTGGGAATTCTAATTGAGATTAAAGGAAGCTCTTAATGTTTGACTGAAACCCAAATCCAACGCTGGTGATGAATAGCCTGGAACACACACAGGACCATATTAATCATCACTGGCTGCGCCTCCAGCTGGATCGCCATGCTAGCGAGCCCTCTGTAATACTTATACAGTGTGCATATCGTGATGCTTTATTTCACTGCGTTCTCTAGTTTTCATCATGTAGAGCACATAAAAACCTCTTTATCCCCTGTTGCAATAAATAAATAGACAAATAGTATTTGTTTTAAAAAAATCTTTCTTCGAAGCAGAATATACGTCTCACAGACCGTAATTATTTTATCCTGTATCCAAATGTTTAAAGCAAGCCGTGGTCTGAGGGCTGTACTGTATCTGTCACCAGGCATAGAGATAATGGCTCTAAGTGGTCTTTTTTTTTTCTTAACGCTTTTGTTTCTTAGTTTTTTTTTTAAAGAAAATGTTAAAAGCAATCCAAGAACTATTATTGAATGGAAAAAACTGAAACCTGTTGCTCATCATTGATTGTGAATAAACTTTGAACATTTTTTTCCATGTGACTAATGCTAAATAATAATAATAATAATAATAAAAAAGTAGTACTATAATAATAATAGCAAAATAATAGTAGTAATAATAATAAAAAAATAACAACAATAATATTATATTAGTAATAATAGTGAGTATAATTATATTAATAGAGGCAATAATAATTACTAATATTAATATTATTATTACAGTGATTATATTAATAGTAATAATAATAATAGTAATAATAGCGATTATATTAATAATATTAGTATTAGTAATAATAATATAACAATAATAGCAATAGTAATATTAGTAATAACAGTGATTATATTAATATGAATAGTAGTAGTAATAATAATATAATAAAAACAAGAATAGTAATATTAATATTAGTAATAACAGTGATTATATTAATAATATTAATGGTAGTAATAACAATAATAATAAAAACAATAATAGTAATAATAATATTAGTAATAACAGTGATTATATTAATAATATTAATGGTAGTAATAACAATAATAATAAAAACAATAATAGTAATATTAATTTTTGTAATAACAGTGATTATATTAATAATATTAATGGTAGTAATAACAATAATAGCAATATTTATATTAGGAATAATAGCGATTACGGTATATTAATTTGAATACTAATTTTTAGCCCTAATTTCTAATCCTGACCCTAATCCCTAACCCTGACCCTAATCTTTAACTCTAATCCTAATTTCAAACATTATCTCTAATTTCTAACCCCACTAATAACCCTATATTCTTATCCTATCCCTAACCCTTATTCCTATCCCTAAAACTGGAACACAGAATTCAACCGCATCTGAATTCTACACGGCCAAAAACTGCTTGTTTAGAATTGTCTGTATCATATTGGAAAGGTCGGTTTTTTTTGTTTTTGACATTTCTAAAAACATGCGTCTTTTCCATAGGATAACCTTTATTCTGACACCATCGAGGACATTCAATGGTCGCTGGTCCCACCAATCTCTCCCTCTTGTCCTCGAGTAACATAAACCCAGAAGGTTATTCGAAAAGGCGCCGAACTTGCCACCGAATTGCACCAAATGGAGCATTTCTCCCTACGGTGAAATTTCATGGCAGTTCGTCTATTCAGAAAGCTGTCAATTCTCCAAATAATGGTGAATTGGCAGGAAAGTAGGATGCAGTTAGCCGCAGATCGCCGCAATTCGGCAGTGAAATTGTCCCATAGAGAAGTAATGGTTAATCTGTTCCTAGAAAACCACCGAAATGTCAATGAAATGCCCTGATTGTCGGTGGTTCCGTTCGACAGGTTTAACCCCTTCACTACCGAGATATCTCGGGCTTCTGGTGCCATCTTGTGCCCTGACATTGAGATATCTTGATCTGCTGATCTGCAGCCCAAAAGCAAATGAAATTCGTTAGCTTTTGGGCTGCAGAAGGTGCTCCCAAAGCTTCAAAAATCAGCTGCTGAAAGCTCTGAAATATCGGGCTTTCAGCAGCCGCTGCAGGGATAAAAAAAAAAATAAACCTGCAGCTCAAACCTCTCTAAGTTTGGCAGTAGATGGCGCCATCTACTGGCCAAATAGGTTATATATACATTAACTATTTATTATTGTATAATTAATTTAAAATTATTTTACCAAAAACAACTGGTTTCTGGCAATTTTCTTTGGAAAATCACTCGGTGGCGAAGGGGTTAAACAGGCAAATCCCATAGGATTCAATGTAAAAAAAATATTATCGTTTTTACTTCCTATTTTTCAACTGTTTATTCTTTTCAGTTTCAGCAAAAAAGGCCTTTCTATTAATTTATTTTTTAGACTTTTTTTAGACAAGTTTCGGGATTTTTTTTCTTCAAAAAAATTTTTGATTCCCTTTTTTTTTGACGGCTTTTTCTTTTTTTTATTCTGTAACAGACCATTTTATTATTTTTTTATAAGACCTTTTTTTTATTATTATTATTATTTCCACACATTTTCATGCATTTTTATTGTTTTCAAAACCTTCCAAGGAATGGCAGAGGTTTTTTTTTTTTCTGCAGTTCGGCGGTTTTCAGTGGCGTTCGCGGTCTTCGGCGGCCCCACGTTCGGTGCACTTCGGGGACCCTGCAGTGTATAGTAAATTCACCGCAGGGTCGGCGAACTGGAATAGTCAAATCGCACCAAAGTGCCGAACAAAATTGTCCTGTAATTTTGGTGCTCTTTGAATAACCGGTCCAGTGTATCTTCCATTTGCTGTTATTTATGGTGATGTAATGATCTGCTGGACTTTGCTGACAGCTCTGTTTTTATATATATATATATTTTTATAACAGCCAGAAAAGGAAATTAATTTTTAAGTCCACAATCTGTTGATCCTCCTTTCCAAAGCATTTCTGGCGCTGCGTGAGCAGTAAACTTCGAAACGAGGGGTGAGAGCATGTCAGGACCCTTTGCGGTCACTGGATATTTTGGAATTACAGTGGGTGTGTAATAGGAAGGGAAGCGTCGAGTACACATGTTGCGTATTCCCATCCAAGCTTTATTGTTGCCAGTCTTTTAATCCACTTACTGCTATCTGCAATCATTTAGGAATGCGAATCCTCTCCTAGCGATGGCCGGGTGAGAGGGATAGCCAACGAGGGAGGGGTAACCGTAACGAGATACTCTAACGCGCCGCGCCGTTTAAGCATATTATCATACCTGACTGACAACTGAACACGCCGAGCAGCTGCGAGGGACGAGGGATCGAAAGACTTGATGGCGTTAACCATCAAAAAGTAACTGCACAGCGCCGCGTCGAGATCTAATGGCCACCTGGCCGACACGTCTCAGAGTCAATCTTTTCTTCTTTTCTTAAAGGGCCAGTATCACCAATTGAATGCAATGTCCTTATTGTGTTTATTTGATGTTGCTGATATTTTACATGTGTTTGTTTTTCTCTTGTTTGTTTAGTTAAGAAAATATTTTCCTCTACATGTGTCACTGGGTGCATCCATTGTGTGATATTTCCCTCTATATGTGTCACTGGGTGCATCCATTGTGTGATATTTTCCTCTATGTGTCACTGGGCGCATCCATTGTGTGATATTTCCTTCTATATGTGTCACTGGATGCATCCATTGTGTGATATTTTCCTCTATATGTGTCACTGGGCACATCCATTGTGTGATATTTTCCTCTATATGTGTCACTGGGTGCATCCATTGTGTGATATTTCCTTCTATATGTGTCACTGGGTGCATCCATTGTGTGATATTTCCCTCTATATGTGTCACTGGATGCATCCATTGTGTGATATTTCCCTCTATATGTGTCACTGGATGCATCCATTGTGTGATATTTTCCTCTATATATGTGTCACTGGGTGCATCCATTGTGTGATATTTTACTCTATATGTGTCACTGGGTGAATCCATTGTGTGATATTTTACTCTATATGTGGAGGGGTCGCGCCTATTCCCCGAAGGGTTGGCTGCAACCACCAAATGCATCCAGCCCAACAACATTTTGTTGTGGATTTTGTTTCTGGGGGAGCATTTTTTTCTTTGTTATGTTCTACACATGTTGGGCTGGATGCATTTGGTGGTTGCAGCCGCCCCATCGGGGAATAGGCGTGACCCCTCCCCTCCTGCACTATGTATGTTTCAATGTACTTCCAGCCAGGTCATCCCTGCAGCAAGACTCCGGTCCGTGTCTTTGTTTTTGATCCCAAAGTGGATTTTGTTTCTGGGGGAGCATAAATAAAGGCCCACCAGTCTACCTCATGTTTGACAAGCAGCATGAGCAGGTATGGTTTGCTATACAGCAGCCTGTGGTTTCATTTTGGTTAGGACTCGCCCTTATAGAGGTGCCTTGATGCTGGCGGGCGAGCTAGTCTTATAATGGCCATTAATAAGAAACCAAACCTCTAATTGTGTTTAGTTTCACACGGTATAATTGGAGTAAGCGCAGATGACATTTTTTTCTTTGTTATTTCCTCTATATGTGTCACTGGGTGCATCGATTGTGTGATATTTTCCTCTATGTGTCACTGGGTGCATCCATTGTGTGATATTTTCCTCTACATGTGTCACTGGGCGCATCCATTGTGTGATATTTTCCTCTACATGTGTCACTGGGCGCATCCATTGTGTGATATTTTCCTCTATATGTGTCACTGGGCGCATCCATTGTGTGATATTTTGTGTTGTATCTTTCCATCACTTGCTCCTCACTGTGTGACTTTGGTCATAGAATGGAGTGAATGAGTCAGTCACCGACTCACATCATTGTATTGTGTGGGATGTATTCCAAGGACATCACCAGAGGATAGATTAGAAGCCTGTTAAACTCCCTGTCTTTTCCAGTAACCTGGAAAACACAATACACACCCTGCAGCCTTATCTAAACATTCCCTCTCCACCTCATTGACTGTTAAATACTGTAGAACATACAGCACAGCCACAAAATGAAACGATTGAACAGATTTTTGTAGATGTTGCATCATGGGATATATCCACAAAATGGAAACAGGCGATAAAAAAACGAACTTTTCATTTTTACGTGCAATTACTTAAAAAAAAATCAACATGTGTTTTATAATGTGTATTATGATGTTTTGAAATGTGTTTTATAATGTGTATTATAATGTGTTTCATAATGTGTTTTATAACGTGCTTTGTAATCTGTATTATAATGTGTTTTGTAATGTGTATTTTAATGTGTTTTGTAATGTGCTTTGTAATGTGCTTTGTAATGTGTATCGTAATGTGTATCGTAATGTGTTTTGTAATGTGTTAATAATACAGGGATATATATTGCCCCCCAGCTCTCATGGGTATATATTGCCCCCAGCTCTCGTGGGTATATATTGCCCCCAGCTCTCGTGGGTATATATTGCCCCCAGCTCTCGTGGGTATATATTGCCCCCAGCTCTCGTGGGGTATATATTGCCCCCATCTCTCATGGGTATATATTGCCCCCATCTCTCATGGGTATATATTGCCCCCATCTCTCATGGGTATATATTGCCCCCATCTCTCATGGGTATATATGGCCTCCAGCTCTCATGGGGTATATATTACCCCCAGCTCTCATGGGTATATATGGCCCCCAGCTCTCATGGGTATATATGGCCCCCAGCTCTCACCTGGCTCCGCTGGCTTCTTCTCCCGAGGAGATGAGCGGCCGCTTGAAGCATGCATCTTGGCCGCTTGCTGAGAACCACCTGACCAGTGCAGAGGTCTCGCGAGAGGATCTCGTGCGCTGGTCAGGTGGTTCCCATCCCACGCGAGTGGCCAAGCTGCATGTCAGCGGCCGCTCGCAGAGAGAGGGAGAGCTGGCGGCGCTGCTCCCAGATTCCCGCGCTGATTGTCGGAATCTGGCGGTAGTTCTTGGCCCCCTCCAGTGGCAGAATGCCATGGCCCGGGCGCAAGTGCGACCGCTGCGACCTTGGTACTTCGGATACTGGTACACAAGTTCCGTAGTGACAGCACAGAGTGATGGATCGGAGCTGCATGCACAGATCTGATCCATCGCTGCCTCTCTGGGAACACTCGCTACAGAGATTGGTGTCAGAGGGTGACGTCGGCCACTCTCTGTGTGTGACATCACTAGTGACCGATCTGGTGCCCGGGAAATTCAAAATCCCGGCTGCTGGTGACACTAGGTAGGGGGAGGAAACTCCTCCCCTTCACCTCACGATTCTGCCAGATTAGTGGAGCTGGGAGGACGTAATTTGTGCCTGCACTCTGTAATACCTTACTTGTCGATACTCACTTGACCCTAAATATGATATTGCGCTCTGCATGTTGGATATAGGAAGTAGGGATGAGCCGAACGCCCCCGTGTTCGGTTCGACTTCGAACTCGAACAATTTCAAAAGTTCGAGTTCGAACTCGAACACGATCCAAACTCAATGTAAGTCAATGGGACCCGAACGTTCGATTTTTAGAGTGCCCTCCAAGAGGGCATATATGCTAGATATTTGCCATAAAAGGTGTATGGGGGTCCGGGTAGTGCCCTGGGGGACAGGAAATAAGGACAAAAAGTTTTTTAAATAAAAGTTTTTAAAGGAACAGTGAGTTTTCCATGAAATAAATGTTAAGAATAAAAACGAAAAAATCCTTCAAATATCGTGCCTAGGAGGTCACCATAACCTGCTGTGAAGTGGCGGATTTGTAGGATGTATAGAAACATTTAAAAAAAAAAAATGACATTTCAAATGACGGTAAATGGTTTTCCTTTAATCTATTCATAAACAACTGCTTGGGGCGGCAGCCTGTATGAAAAGAGGAGACGTTTTAGTACACGCAGAACAAGTTTAGTGATTTTTTTGGCTAAATTATGGTGAAACTTATGCAGGCTTTGGATGAAAGTAACAATAGGTGCTTTAAAATTGGGCCTTTAGTGTCGGCAACAGTGCCGTCACATCATAACCCCTCTGTGGTATTGTTGTGGAAGAGTGCAGGATTGGACCCTGCGGTCAAATATTAAAATAATATGAATCTGGTACAGGCGTCGGTGCACCGAAATATTTTGCCTTTGGTGGCAGCAAGTGCCTTCACACCGTAACCCCTCTATGGTATTGTGGAAGAGTACAGTGGTGGACCCTGCGGTCCAATATGAAAATGATATGAATCTGGTATAGGCGTCAGTGGCAGTGCACCCAAATATTGTGCCTTTGGTGGCAGCAAGTGCCTTCACACCGTAAGTAACCCCTCTGTGGTATTGTGGAAGAGTGTAGGGTTGGACCCTGTAGTCAAATATTAACCCCTTAGTTTTACACAAATCAGTCCTTTACTGACCGCTGCTGTTTTTACGTTTCTGCGCTGTTAGTGTTTAGGTCAAATTTTCCTCTTACTCGTTTATTCAACCCACACATATTATACATCGTTTTTCCCGCCATTAAATGGACTTTTTAAAAATACCATTATTTCCATCATATCGTATAATTTACTATAACAAAAAATATGAAATATGATGAAAAAATTGTAAAAACACACTTTTTCAGAATTTAATCCCCAAAATCTACAACCACCAAAAAAGACCCCGGCTAAATAGTTTCAAAATATTGTCCTGAGAATAGAAATACCCAATTCTTACTTGTTTTTGCTTTTTAACCCCTCCACTGCTGAGACAGTTCACCTATGTGCGCTGAGCTCATTCTGACTGTTTTATGTTAATTATTTTTAGATGACAGCCTAGGTACTAATTAACTAAACCCCCCAAGATTTTTTTTTTTTTTAAAAAAACGAATATTTTTTATTTATTTTTTATTATATTTTTATTTATTTATTTTTTAAAGTTTTATTTTTACACCAAACCTGGTCATGTTCAGGCCTTTCCAATGATATCAAATATGACCCTCCCGCTGCAACGGATCGGGAGATAGGGGGATCCTTTGGATCCCTTTATCTCCACATGGCAGCTAGGGGGTTAACTGGCCCACTGACATACTCACACATATGGTGAGGATGTCAGTGGGTGGGGGGTGACCTGGAGGCTTGGCTGACATCCACAATGTCAGCCCCCTCCTGGTTTGAATCGCAATTCGGTGCAAATTTGCGCTGAATTGCTATCTGGCAGCGAAATTAATGTAGTACACCGCTGAAAAGAGGAGACTCTCCCCTTTCCAGTGGTGCAACTTGCATCTATCTATCTTCAATGGTTGGGGAAGTAGAGGGAAGGAGCCCCACTCCCCTACATTGATTTCAATGGGGGTGCCTTCTGATGACGTCACCACGCAGCGTGGTGACATCATCGAGTTCGCCGGCCCATGTAAGTCACTAGGGCAGACTTCCTCCCTGCCAGATCTGTGAGGGATCCAGCGAGGGGAGGTAAGTATCGGGCGGGAGGGGGGTTAGGCGCCGCTGACGTACTATGTACGTCCGCGGGTCTAAGGGAGACCCGTGGGCAGGACGTACATAGTACGTCAGCGGTCCTTAAGGGGTTAAAATTATATGAATCTGGTATAGGCGTCAGTGGCAGTGCACCCAAATATTTTACCTTTGGTGGCAGCAAGTGCCTTCACACCGTAACCCCTCTGCAGTATTGTGCCAAGACAGATTCTAATTTTCTGCACTGTGGTATAACTCTCTGATACACACTGATAACAGGCTGTGCCAAGACAGATTCAAATTTGCTGAACTCTGGTAGAACTCACTGATACACACTGTCCCTGATACCCTGGCAGTGTCAACTCAGATTCTAATTCCCAGAACTCTCCTACAATGTCACTGATACACCCTGACAGAACAATCTCCTCTCCTCTCTGATTCACTCCTGCAAACACACACGCTGGGGCTGCAGGCAGGGAAGCCTTATATAGTGTGCTGCGGGACTTAGCTCTGTGAGCCCATGATTGGGCAAAATTTGCCCAATCAGGACTCTGAGCCGTGATTGGAATAGTCTTGCACCTGACCTGTGGACAGGTGCAAGGCTATAGCCAATTACAAGCTTCAGGCCAGTGGAAAAGTGCATTGTGGTCCATTGTGGGTGAACATGCGGCGAACACACGGAAATGTTGGGAGTTCGACGAACAGCCGAACGGGCGATGTTTGAATCGAACTCCGAACAGATCCAAACCGAACGCTCATCCCTAATAGGAAGTATTTAACCCCCCTGACGGTTTTCCCCGAGTGTGGCTCGGGGTTTACTTTTTGTACCGAAAGCGGTATCCCCGAGCCACACTCGGGCTGGATACTTACATATCCTGCGCTCCTCGCTGATCCCCGCAGTCTCCTCCAGCTGCTCGCAGTCACACTGCCTGGTTCTCTTCTCGCGAGGAGTGAACCAGGAAGTGTGACATCGCGATCAGCTGCAGTGTGACTGCGGGGACAGCGAGGGAGCGCCGGACATGTAAGTATCGGCCCGAGTGTGGCTCAATGGGGATACCGCTTTCAGTATCGAAAGTTAACCCCCCGAGCCACACTTATACCACTAGGGGGCCAGAAAAAATTGGACCGATTCTGACATATAAAATATGTCAGAATCGGACCGCCAGGGAGGTTAAGTACAGTAAGCTTACAAAAGCTGCAAACGCTAACTGATTTCACACGAGGGTAGCGTCAGGATTGGAATATCGATGGCAGGCGTTAAACTTCTAGCGCTAACAAATACATATCGAGACGCTACAATAGCACCAACTATGGAATAGAGCCCAAGATCGAGCATCTGGTAAAGCAGAGTGAGATCCCCTAACAGCGCGGTGCTCCACTGCAAGAGAGCCGCTTCTCCCAAATATCCTGATATAAAATCCAGGTCAGTGGGCAATCCAGTAACGTGTAGAAAAAAAACAACAAAAACAGAAACATTTCGGCCTCACTTGGCCTTGATCACGCTGATGGTATTTCTTTGTGTGATTAGCTGACGTTTCTCTATGTAGACAGTTAGCCAAGCTGACGTTTCCCCACACACAGGGCCGGATTTATAACTAGGCAGAGTAGGCATGTGCCTACAGGCATCTGCCACAAGGGGGAGTCTTGCTCTCTAAAAAAAATTAAAAAAAATTAGACCCCTATTATTTCAATTCTTATCTTTGGAGCCCTAAGGGCTAGAGGGACATATGAGGTGTCATTGGAAAGGTCAGATTATTGCCTTTCCAGTGATACCAAATATAACCAGGTTAGATTTATTAGAAAAATTAAATAAATCTTTATTTTTCTCTTTTTTTCTCTAGCGCATCACTATTATTCAGTATAGAAACATAGAAAAATGTCGGCAGATAAGAACCTTTCGGCCCATCTAGTCTGCCCAATTACATGGATACTTTACCTGGATTTATCTTTTGTTTAGGATAGCCTTATGCCTATCCCATGCTTGCTTAAATTCAATTACTGTTTTGGCCTCTACCACTTCAACTGGAAGGCTGTTCCATGTATCCACCACCCTCTCAGTAAAATAATGCTTCCTGATGTTACTTTTAAACCTTTGCCCCTCTAATCTAAGACTATGTCCTCTTGTTTTGCTACTTTGTTTCCTTTTAAATATACTCCCTTCCTCTACATTGTCGATTCCCTTTACGTATTTAAATGTTTCTATCATATCTCCTCTGTCTCGTCTTTTTTCCAAGCTGTACATGTTAAGATCATTAAGCCTTTCCTGGTAACTTTTCTCCTTCAAGCCGTACACCATTTTAGTAGCCCTTCTCTGAACTCTCTCCAAGATGTCTATATCCTTCTGGAGATACGGTCTCCAGTACTGCACACAGTACTCCAAGCGAGGTCTCACCAGTGCTCTGTACAGTGGCATGAGCCCTTCCCTTTTCCTACTGCTAATACCTCTCCCTACACAACCAAGCATTCTGCCAGCATTTCCTGCTGCTCTATTACTTTGACTACTTACCCTTAGATCCTCTGAAATAATGACCCCTAAATCCCAACCCTCAGATGTATCAAATATTCTATATTCAGCCCTTGGGTTTTTACGTCCCAGGTGCATTATCTTGCACTTATCCACATTAAAACTCAATTGCCACAACTCCGACCATTTTTTTAGTTTACCTAAATCATTTGTCATTTGGCTGATCCCTCCAGGAACGTCAACCCTGTTGCAAATCTTTGTGTCATCAGCAAAAAGACATACTTTTCCATTAATACCTTCTGCAATATCACTAATAAAAATATTAAAGAGAATGGGTCCAAGTACTGACCCCTGAGGTACCCCACTGGTAACAAGACCTTGCGCCGAATAAACTCCATTTACCACAACCCTCTGTTGCCTGTCACTCAGCCACTGCCTAATCCATTCAACAATATTGGAATCCAAGCTCAAAGATTGCAATTTATTGATAAGCCTTCTATGCGGAACAATATCAAAAGCCTTATCTAAATAAGCAATGTCTACTGCACCACCTGTGCCTATTATTTTTGTTACCCAATCAAAAAAACCAATAAGATTAGTTTGGCATGATCTCCCAGAGCTAAATAATTATAAAGTGCACAGTGATGCTGCGCTAACTCACCTCATTTCCCACACTGCCAGCAAGTGCGGAGCAGATGATGCAACACATTGTTTCATTGACAACCTAGACCATGGTGCTGCAGTGAGGAGTGACAGGGGGACTTTGTAACCTGCATCTCTGAATCGTACAGCACACAAGGTTAAGTGAGGCATCATTGGAAAGGTCAGAGTCTGGTCTTTACAATGATAAGTTTCTCTGTGTGAATTGCTGAGTTGACGTTTCTCTGGAAAATTAGCCAAGATTTGTTTTTTCCTCTATACATTTAGCTGAGCCACTGTTTATTTGATTAGCTGACGTTTCTCTAAGTAGTTAGTTAGCCAAGCCGACGATTCCTATACACAGGGCTGGATTTATAACTAGGCAGAGTAGGCATGTGCCTACAGGCATCTGCCACAAGAGGGCGCCTTGCTCTGTAAAAAAAAAAAATAATTAGGCCCCGCCCTAAGGGCTAGTGGCAGGGCGACTCTAGGGAAAATATTGGGGGGGCACATAAGATACCACAGCCAAAACTCGGGACACTAATAATTTTCACCACTAAATCATACCACTGAAAAACCTAAATAAGTATATATAACTAGGATTCCATAATCCCAGAGTAATGTGATGCAATGATACCTTTTTATTGTACTAACCTGATACTTAAATTCAATATTTTATTTGTCGCAATTCGGCGGTTTTTGCCGACGTCCGATAACTGCTTCAACAACTCCAATTTTCGCAAATTACAGTGACCATTCGCTAAATAGGGAATTCACCATATTTTCAGCAAAATTGATTGCCCAAAATGTGACAAAAAGCAAAGGATCTAAATACGATTAAACCCTTTAGATTCTAACCTCCATAATAACCCTTAAAATGCCATTAAAGCAGGGAAATAAAATAAAAATATAAACAGTTTGGTATGTAGCCTACCCATTAACCCCTAAAATGCCATTAATCAAGAGAAAACATTAAATGAATAGACTGTGGGGCATGTAGCCTATCCATTAACTCCTAAAATGCCTATTATCAAGTGAAAACATGAAATCAAATGTATACACTGCGAGACATGTAGCCTACACATTAACTCTAGGGATGTGCGTTTCGGGTTTCGGAATTTCTGAATTTTCACGAAATTTACCGATTCGTGCATTTGGATTCGGCCGAATTTCCGAAAATTTTCAGATCCGAAAACGGCAGATCCGAACAAATTTTCGTGCCGAAACAAAAACTTTTCGGAATTTTCAAATGGAATAGAAATGTGTGAAATCGAAATTCATTTTCGTTCCATTCGTGATTTTGGCTCCATTCCTGATTTCGATTCCATTTCAGTAATTTCAGACATCGTATTTATATCGCTGATTCTGTAATTAAATTTTGTATCATTCCCATCTCAATGTATCCTTCCTGGAAAACCAGAGAAATCTCAATGTATCCTTCTTGTAAAACATGAGAAATCTCAATGTATCCTTCCTGGAAAACCAGAGAAATCTCAATGTATCCTTCTTATAAAACCAGAGAAATCTCAATGTATCCTTCTTGTAAAACCAGAGAAATCTCAATGTATCCTTCTTGTAAAACATGAGAAATCTCAATGTATCCTTCCTGGTGAAATCCTTTATAAATAAATAAATAAATGTATCCTTCTTGTAAAACATGAGAAATCTCAATGTATCCTTCTTGTAAAACATGAGAAATCTCAATGTATCCTTCCTGGTGAAATCCTTTATAAATAAATAAATGTATCCTTCTTGTAAAATATGAGAAATCTCAATGTATCCTTCTTGTAAAACATGAGAAATCTCAATGGCAGAATTATCGTATAGGCAGAATTATCGTATCGTATAATTATCGTATCCGAAAAACCATTAGTTTACATCAAAACGAATAGACACTTTGAAACGAGGAGAACAGACATTCCGAAAAACACGAAAATTTCCGAAAATCACAAAAAAAAGTCGATACGAAAAACGAAACGAAACGAACCGAAACGAAAATCGGCTGAAACGAGTCGAAACGAAAATTTACAAAATCCGAACGAACCGAACTGAAAAAAAAATCGGTGCACAAGCCTAATTAACTCCTAAAATGCCATTAATCAATAAAAAAATAAAATGTATACTGTGAGGAATGAAGCTTGCCCATTAACCCTTAATATACAACTAAACCAAGTCACAAACAAAAGTAAAACACATAGTCTGACCATTAACCCTGTCACTGCTGAGCCATTTCCACCCTGTGAAAAAAATGTTTTGTTCTTCTTTTATTATTTACGATTTTGTCTTTACACTGAATATGGTCAGGTTGGATATCATTGGAAAGACCAGACTCTACTCTTTCCAATGACACCTTGATTGAGCTCGTAACAATGTACAGGGCCGGAGATACTTCAGAAGAGGTGGGGGAAGCTAGAGGCTGAATCCTGGTGGGGGGCAAGGAATAACCTTAGAGCTATGGCTAGAGGGACATATGAGGTATCATTGGAAAGGACCGATTATGTCATTTCCAGTGATACCAAATATAACCAAGTTAGATTTATGTAAAAATAACAAAACTTTATTTTTCTCTTTTTTCTAACGCAGCACTATTAAGTGAGGTGTCATTGGAAAGGTCAGAGTCTGGTCTATACAATGATACGTTTCTCTGTGATTAGCTGAGTTGACGTTTCTCTGTGTGTCCTTCAGTTTTCTCTGCAGGAAGTAGCCTCTGGGAAAACCGGAATTTGTACAGGAAGAGGCAGCAGCCAGCGGAGAGGCCAGATCCAACGGCGAGTTACCGGGTGAGTGGGTATGATCCGTTATCAGACAGTCAGCTGAACTGAGACATATGTGTATGTATATATACACTACAGTGGCGTAGCGTGGGTTGTCAGCGCCCGGGGCCAGCAAAGAATTGTGCGCCCCCCCCCCCCAACCTGTGGACGTTATCGATATTGCCCCAGCTCACACATGGATTTGCCCCCAGCTCACACATGGATTTGCCCCCCAGCTCACACATGGATTTGCCCCCAGCTCATGGATTTGCCCCAGCTCTCACATGGATTTGCCCCCAGCTCATGGATTTGCCCCCAGCTCATGGATTTGCCCCCCAGCTCATGGATTTGCCCCCAGCTCATGGATTTGCCCAAGCTCATGGATTTGCCCCCAGCTCACTCATGGATTTGCCCCCCAGCTCACTCATGGATTTGCCCCAGCTCACGGGGATTTGCCCCAGCTCATAGATTTGCCCCAGCTCTCACATGGATTTGCCTCAGCTCTCACATGGATTTGCCCCCATCTCATGGATTTGCCCCAGCTCATGGATTTGCCCCAGCTCATGGATTTGCCCCCCAGCTCACTCATGGATTTGCCCCATCTCATGGATTTGCCCCCATCTCATGGATTTGCCCCCCAGCTCACTCATGGATTTGCCCCCATCTCATGGATTTGCCCCCAGCTCACTCATGGATTTGCCCCCCAGCTCATGGATTTGCCCCCAGCTCACTCATGGATTTGCCCCATCTCATGGATTTGCCCCATCTCATGGATTTGCCCCAGCTCATGGATTTGCCCCAGCTCATGGATTTGCCCCAGCTCATGGATTTGCCCCCCAGCTCACTCATGGATTTGCCCCCCAGCTCATGGATTTGCCCAAGCTCATGGATTTGCCCCCAGCTCTCACATGGATTTGCCCCCCAGCTCTCACATGGATTTGCCCCCAGCTCTCACATGGATTTGCCCCAGCTCATGGATTTGCCCCAGCTCATGGATTGCCCCCAGCTCACTCATGGATTTGCCCCCCAGCTCTCACATGGATTTGCCCCAGCTCATGGATTTGCCCCCCAGCTCACTCATGGATTTGCCCCCATCTCATGGATTTGCCCCCATCTCATGGATTTGCCCCCAGCTCATGGATTTGCCCCCAGCCCTTACCTGGATATTGCCCCAGGCCCCAGCTCCGGCGGGGGTTGAGGGGACCGGGACCCAGATGCCGGGCAGCGCGGGAGCGCCTGCCCGGTCTTTAACAGTCCGTCCTGTTAGGTGATGCCGCGCAGCCGGTCACGTGGTCCGGCCAATCAGGTGGTACAGAGACTCCGTACCACCTGATTAGCCGGACCACGTGACCGCTGCGCACGCCGCGCACGCCGCGCAGCCGCATCACCTAACAGGACGGACTGTTAAAGACCGGGCAGGCGCTCCCGCGCTGCCCGGCACCTGCGTCCCCTCAACCCCCGGGCCAGTTTTAGGGGCGCAAATGCGCCCCTAACAAAACTGCGCCCGGGGCCACGGCCCCCCCAGCCCCCCCACGCTACGCCACTGATACACTATATTGCCAAAAGTATTCGCTCACCCATCCAAATAATCAGAATTAGGTGTTCCAATCACTTCCATGGCCACAGGTGTATAAAATCAAGCACCTAGGCATACAGACTGTTTTTACAAACATTTGTGAAAGAATGGGTCGCTCTCAGGAGCTCAGTGAATTCCAGCGTGGAACTGTGATAGGATGCCACCTGTGCAACAAATCCAGTCGTGAAATTTCCTCACTCCTAAATATTCCACAGTCACCTGTCAGCTGTATTATAAGAACGTGGAAGTGTTTGGGAACGACAGCAACTCAGCCACGAAGTGGTAGGCCACGTAAACTGACGGAGCGGGGTCAGCGGATGCTGAGGCGCATAGTGCGAAGAGATCGCCAACTTTCTGCACAGTCAATCGCTATAGACCTCCAAACTTCATGTGGCCTTCAGATTAGCTCAAGAACAGTGCGCAGAGAGCTTCATGGAATGGGTTTCCATGGCCGAGCAGCTGCATCCAAGCCATACATCACCAAGTGCAATGCAAAGCGTCGGATGCAGTGGTGTAAAGCACACCACCACCGGACTCTAGAGCAGTGGAGACGCTTTCTCTGGAGTGACAAATCGCACTTCTTCATCTGGCAATCTGATGGGCGAGTCTGGGTTGGGCGGTTGCCAGGAGAACGGTACTTGTCTGACTGCATTGTACCAAGTGTAAGGTTTGGTGGAGGGGGGATTATGGTGTGGGGTTGTTTTTCAGGAGCTGGGCTTGGCCCCTTAGTTCCAGTGAAAGGAACTCTGAATGCTTCAGCATACCAAGACATTTTGGACAATTCCATGCCAAGAATGGGTGGACCGACGTCATATTGAACCTATGGATTAGGAATGGGATGTCACTTAAATTCATATGAGAGTCAAGGCAGGTGAGCCAATACTTTTGGCAATATGGTGTATATATAATTATTATTTTTTAATTAAATAAAGCACTATCTGATCTGAGAGCACTAGGAGGTTAGCAGAATGCTGCTGGTCTCCCGTTCCCCTGTTTTTGGGAGCACTAGATCATAATAATAATCTTAATAATGTTCACATGCTGATACAGGGTAACAAAAGACCTTTCTTGTTCCTGATCCAAAAAGGAGGAGGAGGGAAAAATCCTTCTCAAAATCAGATTTCGCAACCTGACAGCTTTCTCATAAAAAAATGTGCAAGGAAAAGCTTGTATCTTAATAGGAGAGCAGCGCCATGTCAGGGAGAGGCACGAGAAAGAAAGTGAAATACTTAATATTTCATAACCTCATAACAGGCTAAAATAATGGAATTATAGTCATGATCTGACAGTACATGGAAAGCGCTGGGCCGCTTCCGGTATAAGAAATCTGCGCGTCCTATACTATATCAGATGTGGGAACTAGCAAGGAAAATTCTCTACGTGCTCTGACAGGATACGCCGCCATCCCGACTTTATCTGTAAAAAACTGTATTTTAATATGAATGTTAAAAAAATGTAGAAAATAATTTGTAAAAACTAGATTTATAAATTTTTTAAAGGGACACTACCTCTAACTAGATTACTTGTGCATTACAAATAAAAGCACATTATAAACCACTTTATAAACACAAAATAAGCACATTATAAAACACATTATAAAACACTTTATAAACACAAAATAAGCACATTATAAAACACATTATAAAACACTTTATAAACACAAAATAAGCACATTATAAAACACATTATAAATCACTTTCAAGGTAATCCAAAGAGATCCGAATTGCTTGAGAAACGTAACCGAATGCTGAAAATCAGCGTTCGGTTACCTTTCTTGGCCATTCGGCTATCCAGAGAGCAGGCAATTCGCCAAATCCTGGCGAATTGCCTGCACATACGGTGCCTGTTCGAGGGCAGTGAAATCCCCATAAAAAGCAATGCTTTGTCTATTCAGAGAACACAAACCAGCAGTGAAAGGTTCCCGAAATGCCCTGCCATTCGGTGGTTTAATTCGGCAGGTTTATTCAGGCGAATCCCATAGACTTCAATGTTAAAAATATTCCCGTTTTAATTCAATATTTAATAAACCGTTCATTATAAAATTCTGCAGTAAAGAGTCTCTTTATTTATAGATTTTTTAGGATATTTTAAGCATTTTTATGGATTATTTTTTTTTAAAAAAAAATATTCAGATTTTGTTTTTTTTAAGTTTACTTCTTTTTTCTGTAACAGCCCTTTTTATTATCATTCATTGGATTTTATATGTAAATTTCAGACATTTTCGCTCAGTAGTTTCTTTGCAAACAGCGTTTCACTTTTCAAGCATTCAAGCAAACTGTTTTTCTAATTTATTCACTCCATTCGTCTGCAGTGTCGGCTTTTTCCGCCGGCTTCGCTGCGTGTGATCGACTCCTGCTTGGGTTTTTCTGGCATTTTCGGTGGGTTAATGCAGATGTTTTTGCGGGTTTTCAGCGTGCATTCGCCGGTTTGGCGGTGAGTTTTCGGCGGGTTTGCGGCAGCCTTTCCCTGCAATTCGGGACCCTGTGGTGCTGGCTGAATACACCGCAGTGTCGCCGAAATGGGATCGGCAAAGCAAACCGAATTGAAGAGAACGAAAAGCCACCGAACGTGCAGTGACTTTTCGATTCTCTTTGAATTACCCTGTTTGTGTTTTATAAAGTGATTCATAACGTGTTTTATAATGTTTTTATAATGTGTTTAGATTGTGTTTTAGAATCTAAACACATTATAAATCACTTTATAAAACATGATCTAAACACATTATAAAAACATTGTAAAACACAATATAAACCCATTATTATTATGTTCAATTCGCCGACTCTGCGGTGAATTCAGCATTCATCGCAGGGTCTCCGAATTGACCCGCCGAATGAAACGAAAAACAGCCGAACCGATCGGATAAACATCCGAATGCATCAGACGAACAGACTGCCAAACGCATCCGAAAAAAGCCGACCAGCTGCTGAACAGGGGGTTAGAGAAAAAAAACAGCAACTTTTAAAAGGTGTTTTGAAAAAACTACTGCATGAAAATGCCTGGAAATAATATATTAGGTCCTATGAATAACAATAATAAAAATACAGAAAAAAGAAAAAAACACATGTAAAAAAAAATCAAATTCAAAAATTTCACCAAAAAGTCTCTAAAAATAAGAAAGAGACTGTTTGCTGCAAAGGAAAAGAATAAATGGTTGAATAATTTTTTGATAAAAACAGGGAATATTTTTAACATAGAAGACTGTGGGATTCGCCTGATTAAACCTGTCGAATAAGACCACCGAACAGCAGGGCATGTCACTGACATTTCTCTGCTGTTCGGTGTCTGTGAATAGATTAACCATTGCTTCTCTATGGGGGATTTCACTGTCGCCGAACAGCCACCGTATTTTGCTGGCAATTTGCCAAAATTTGGCGAACTGCCTGCTTTGTGAATAGCCGAATGGCCCCGAAATTGCAGCGTACGGGGAAATTCCCTGTTCGGTGCATTTTCAGGGCAAGCTCGGATCTCTATGAATAACCCCTCTAGCATTTGGAATATTTTATGGTGCGGGACAAAGTTCGTGTGTGAGTGGAGCTTTACATCGCTTTGTCTCAGTTTTTTGTTTCGCTGTGTTACATTTGCTTTATCTTTACCAATCTATTTTCTTTCGGCTTTTTTCAGACACATTCGGCGGGTTTGTGGCGGGTTTGTGGCAGGTTTTCTGCGGCGTTCCAGACCGATACGATATTTTGGATCGCATCGGCGGGAGTTTTCTGCAGGATTTTGGCAGATTTTCTGCAGTTTGGCGTCAGATTTTTGGCGGATTTTCTGCAGTTTGGCGTCGGATTTTTGGCGGATTTTCTGCAGTTTGGCGTCGGATTTTTGGCGGATTTTCTGCAGTTTGGCGTCGGATTTTTGGTGGACTTTCTGCAGTTTGGCTTCGGATTTTTGGCGGATTTTCTGCAGTTTGGTGTCGGATTTGTGGCAGATTTTCTGCAGTTTGGCAACAATTTTTGGCGGATTTTCTGCAGTTTGGCAACAATTTTTGGCGGATTTTCTGCAGTTTGGCGTCGGATTTTTGGCGGATTTTCTGCAGTTTGGCGTCGGATTTTTGGTGGACTTTCTGCAGTTTGGCTTCGGATTTTTGGCGGATTTTCTGCAGTTTGGTGTCGGATTTGTGGCAGATTTTCTGCAGTTTGGCAACAATTTTTGGCGGATTTTCTGCAGTTTGGCGTCGGATTTTTGGCGGATTTTCTGCAGTTTGGCGTCGGATTTTTGGTGGATTTTCAGATCCATTTCCCTGCATTTCGGGGACTCTGCGTTGAATGCTGAATTCACCGCAGGGTCGGGAATTTGATTCTCCCAAGTGCAGGGAACGAAAGAGAATAACCCTGTTGGTTTCCTCGTGATCCCTCAGTTCAGCTTTGAACGGTCTGTGTCTTCTAAAATAATAATAAAAATAATAATAATAATTGTAAAGGTACACAGATAATGCTATAAAGAGGTTTTCTTACATTAAGGCTGGCGTCAGATGACGCGCTATGTGCGCCTATATTGACGTGCTTACCGGCGTCCGTCGCAGCGTTGTGACGCTGCAACGGTGCCGGACACACGCTTGTACATGCTTGTGCGCACGCACTTAAATGAGCGCACAACAAGTGTCCGTTATCCAAGCCTCTCCGTCAAAGCGCTACGACTCGCGTTGACGGAGCTGCAAATCGCAATTCTCCATAGGAGTGCGCTCAGCGAGGTGGCCAGACGGACGTTGTGTGGAAGGAACGTCCACCCTCATGGACATTCCATCCGCTCTCCAAAGATGCTCGTCTGACACTAGCCTTATTGTAAAACAAACGAGTGCACCGGTCACACGGATTGCTGTTGACCCTACCAGAGTCCTGACTGACCAACGCGTTTCATCCTGAATGTCAAACTTCTTCAGGGACTCCCCTTTTAAATACCAATAATGAAAATTAAAACACATAAAACACATAACAAATACACCCTACCGTCACTGGTCCTAAAAAGTAGCCCCAGTTCTCCTCTGTTTACCTGTGCGATAAATAATAACTAGACGAGTTTTTTGGCCCCTGCTCTTATTCCACTTTTTAACCTCGTTTTTTTGTGTTTTTTCTCTATTGCTAAAAAATAGTCATTGGTTTTCACCACAAGGTGGCATTTTTCATGGGTTTTTAAGGAGTTAAATCTATTAAATGAGATAGATGGATATTTCCCAGTAGTTATATTAGCGGTGACGGACTGATTGCTCGTAGATAATTGTATCAGTATGGAAAGATATAGACATGTCTAGATGAAAACCTTTAAAAAAAAAATGCGGGTCAATGAATGCTCATCCCCAACCAATTCCAGACCAGTGAGGAAGGTGCTAGAAGCTTGATCTTGTTTTGTTCGTAGGCTTTTCGTTGATCGATGCTGATATCCTTTGAATTTTCATAACAGGGACAAGCAAATTAGATATCGAAAGATGTATTCGGTCTCAGGAGGGTCAAAAGCCTCCTCCTTTGATCATGGCATGCTCAGCCGACTGGAAGACCTCCTGAAAAGGGTCACGTCTTATACACCTGGCTTCTCGTTGACCACAAATATCTGTTTGGAGACCTCCAGGCCAAAGGTTTGATTGCTGAAATTGTATCTGCATGGTGACTTCTCTAGGTAAGAAGGGCAAACATCTGAGGATGAAATTATGTCTTCTCAAAAGAAGATGTTCTTCGAAAAGCAGAAAAAAGACCCAAGTTATCTATTAACGATGTGTCCCGGAGAAGTGGTGGAGGAAGGCAATGCAACAGTTTGACCATCATTACCTTTTCATTTTTTATTGTCGGAGAATCTGTGTTGTGTCTCGTTACATGATGGCTAATTTTATTTTATTATTTACATAACAGCTGTTACTTTTTAGAGCAGGGCTGTCAATGTCACGGCCCCCCAGATGTCAATGCCTGAAATCTTTCATTGCAATAGATGGCTAGGAAATCATGGGAGTTGTCCTTCAGAAACATCTGGGGGGGCCGGAGTTTGACAGCACTGATCAAGACATTTGGCCATAATTATCCCAGGAAAACTCTTGTAGAAAGTTGACTGCTTCCATTAATACAATGTGTCTTGAACAACTAGAACTCATGCAGATCCGTCATGGTTACCAAACCAGTGGCTCCTTCCCAAGAAAAGTGGTGTGGTCGTGGAGCAGCACTCAGATTCTCACCATTCAGAGATACACCGTTCATCCTCTCCTTGCTCTCACGACATTCAAGGAAGGCCAGTTGTCCAATGAGCAGGTTCAAAATTGCAAAACGCAACCGTATCGAGGACTGGTGCCACTCCTGCTGAAGGGCTCTATGGTGCTGCGTGTGGGGATGTTCCAATCCAATCCACAGCCATCACATTATCAAGAGACCATGGAAGGAGACGCTGAGAAAAAACAGAATGTTTTCTCTTTGTGGTCTCTTCAGTTATGACATGGCGATGAAGAAGAGAGACGTGGACTTCTCAGAAGTAATCATTTCCATGGCAATTTATCAAGTCTAACATATCATCGCGGTAGAGGAAGTTGACCTTCATGGTATGAGGTGCACTCTAGAGCAGCATATATATTCAAAAGTCCCCAAAAAGAACACTGTAAACAATAATGTAAGATGGATGATGGAAACTCGAATAAGGCATGATTAATATAATTAAGTTAGTCATGAGGTACCTTAATGAGAATTATTGAGTATTTTCCATGGGATATTGAGGGTATTTTCAGTTGGCAATGGTTTTTCTGGTGAACATAAATTAGTATTTTCTTGATTGGACCATGGGTTCTCTAATAAGATGTAAAGAACATTTTGGGGGGCATATAGGATTATATAGAGGTTGAAGGAGTAACATGCAGCGTAGGGGAGGTTGGTTGGCATCATGTTTTGGGGGGGTGTTACAGGAGATGACAAAATTAATATTCCAGGAGACAATTGATTGTATTCCATGAGTTTGTTCCGGGGCTTCGAGCTACGATATCACACAAGTGAACCTGAATCGAGTGAACCTTGGATCCGGAGATGCGAGGGAGAGTCAAGGGTATAGCAGGAGATAACATTGAGTTCAAAATGGCGGTATTTGGCCACAGGACATGTAAATGTCAAAGTGGAATGAGGAAAAATGCCAATAGTTGAACTTTTATGTAACATTTTAGTGCGTTGTCGTGGATTGACATGTCAAAATGAAAAACCATCATTGAGGGCAGAAATATTACTGAGTTTCCATGCTTATTTTTTAGGACTTGACCTCTGGCCTTACGAATTATATGAAAGTTTTAAACAAAAAAAGGAAAACTGAGGTTGACGTTGAGTTCCTCGCGCTCACTTCCTCTCAAACGACCAACATATTCAAAATATAGCTCAACCGTCAAAGCCGAGCGCTGGAAAGGTCAGATCGAGTTCAGGCTCATATCAGCGAGTGGCCGGCGTTCCCATACGTCAGGGGTTGCCAGTTGGAATAAATGATGTCCTGAGCAGAAGTCGTTATAATTGACTGTTGAATGCAAGTAATTAAGAAAGCCATCTCGGTTACCACCTGCCTATGACCTCGCCAGGTTGGGGGTCTGTATCAAGTTAGTTTACTCAGCGTCTCAGGAAAAGTATCTAGATATACAGATGTGTCTAAGAATTTTTGGCCATGTCCGTGAAACAATGTGTGCTTTAAGTTGAAGGAGATTTATGTTTTGTCTTGTTGGCGTTCTTCTTACCGTCATGAAATCAGAAGAAAACGACCAAGAGGGACAAAAAAAGGTTAAATCGAACCAATACCAACATCTTTTGGGTTATTCGTGAACTACAAAGTTTTAAAAAAATGTCTCGATTAAGTTCAGCCCGATAACCGAAACTGGCAGTTTTTGGCCACTTGTCGGCCATTTTTGAATCGCGTTATTTGAATCTAGGATTACCGGCATTTTGATTCCAGATACGAATTCAGCTCAGATGTCGTCTCTCACAGCTGTACTTTCGATGGAACTATCAGCTTTCTCGATTCGGTTACCGATTTATCAATATGCCAATTTCCAAATAAATGTCCGTTGCCGATAAATGGATTTTCAGTCTGGGAAATAGAGGGAACCAGACGGAAATCTTTTTTTAACATCAGATTTTTTTAATAGACGTATTAAAGCAAAAATCAATATCATGCTGGAGGAAAATAAGACTTTTTGGAGATTTTACCGGCCCGCTTCATTCGGACAAGCATCACTTTTTCATTTTGGCACCGGACAAATGTTTTCATTTGAATAAGGCAATGTTTTGTAAACAAATATTGGCCAAAAGCACCAACAGGGTTATTCAAAGAGAATCGAAAAGTCACAGCACGTTCAGTCCCTTTTCGTTATCTTCAGTTCGGTGCGATTTGGCGATCCCATTTTGGCGACCCTGCGGTGTATTCAGCAAGCACCACAGGGTCGTCATAGTGCAGGGAAAAGTTGCCGCAAACCCGACGAACACTCAACACAAAACCCGGCGAACGCACACCGAAACCCGCAAAAACATCTGGATTAACCCCGCCGAAGACGCTGGAGAAACGCGAGCAGGAGTCGATCACAGCGCAGAGAAGCCGCCGGAAAAAGCCGATACCGCAGACGAATGGAGTGAAAAAAAACAGTTTGCTTCAGTGTTTGAAAAGTGAAACGCTGTTTGCAAAGAAACTACAGAGTGAAACTGTCTGAAATTTACATATAAGATCCAATGAATGATAATAAAAAGGGCTGTTACAGAAAAAAGAAAAAAACATTTAAAAAAAAAAAGGAAAAATTTTTTTCGCAAAAGAAAAATACCTAAAAGATCCTAAAAAGTCTATAAATAAAGAGACTGTTTACTGCAGAATATTATAATCAACAGTTTATTAGATATTGAATTAAAACGGGAATATTTTTATCTTTGAAACCTAGGGGATTCGCCTGGTTAAACCTGCAACATGAAACCACCGAACATCAGGGCATTTCACTGACATTTCTCTGCTGTTTGGGGTCTGTGAATAGATTAACCATTGCTTATCTATGGGGATTTCACTGCCGCCGAACAGGCACCATAATTGTTGACAGTTCACCAAAATTTGGCAAACTGACAGCTCTCTGAATAAGCGAATGGAAAAATTCCCTATTCGGGGACATTTCGGGGCCAGATCGTCTCTCTCTGAATAACCTGAATGACCCCTATAGCTTTTCACTTTGTCTATTTTAGGTAGTGGGGCTGGAGCTGCAGCTCCAATAGACACTATCAGGGTTATTCACAAAGAGCCAATCTGGCCCCGAAATCGCACCGAGCAGGGAATTTCCC
Organism: Leptobrachium leishanense; assembly: GCA_009667805.1. Classification (NCBI taxonomy): domain Eukaryota; kingdom Metazoa; phylum Chordata; class Amphibia; order Anura; family Megophryidae; genus Leptobrachium; species Leptobrachium leishanense. Next base: position 452,279,712 of record CM019064.1, read on the forward strand.
CGTACGTTGACTTTTCGTGGCCAATCGGCTATTCGGCAAATTTTGGTGAATTGCCAGCAAGTATGATGCCTGTTTGAAGGCAGTAAAATCCCCCATAGAGAAGCAATGGTTAACCTATCTTCACCGCAGGGTGGGGAAATTTGATTCCCTGAAGTGCGGGGAACGAGAGAGCACCAAAATGTCGGCAACATTCCGGTGCTCTGTGAATAACCCCTTATGTTAATCTGGCCTTGGTTGCTCCTTATCACGGAATCCCAAAATGAGATGTTATTAAGTTACGGAAAACGTTTTCCTGTACAATAATAGCAATGGGGAACGCACATTGCATGGGAAAGGGATGGGACAGGGCCCCACCAAAATCTATCGCTCCCATCCGATTATGTTCTTAATTACTGAACTTTGTTTCTGATACTTTGATTCATGGGGCCGTGGAATAACCACACGCAGGTTACTTTGATTCATGGGGCCCTGGAATAACCACACGCAGGTTACTTCGATTCAAGGGGCCGTGGAATAACCACACGCAGGTTACTTCGATTCATGGGGCCGTGGAATAACCACACGCAGGTTACTTCGATTCATGGGGCCCTGGAATAACCACACGCAGGTTACTTCGATTCATGGGGCCGTGGAATAACCACACGCAGGTTACTTCGATTCATGGGGCCGTGGAATAACCACACGCAGGTTACTTTGATTCATGGGGCCGTGGAATAACCACACGCAGGTTACTTTGATTCATGGGGCCGTGGAATAACCACACGCAGGTTACTTTGATTCATGGGGCCGTGGAATAACCACACGCAGGTTACTTCGATTCATGGGGCCGTGGAATAACCACACGCAGGTTACTTTGATTCATGGGGCCCTGGAATAACCACACGCAGGTTACTTCGATTCATGGGGCTGTGGAATAACCACACGCAGGTTACTTTGATTCATGGGGCCCTGGAATAACCACACAACTCACTGACGCAACCATCAATCACTCTCACCTTACAGTCCTCTCCTCCTGTTTCCAACCCCAACCCTCCCAGATTGTGAGTTCCTACGGGAATAGGGCCCTCATCTCCTCCTGTACTGTTTGTCAAATGTTGTTCAATGTATTGTAACTGTCATGTTTCACATGACTTGTGATATGCCTTTAAGAATTGCACATGTCTTATCTACCCCTGGGTTTCTCTCCTCCCTTCCTCATGGCGCAGGGATTTCCTGTTCAGATAGCTCCACCCTTGTTCCCTTCCCAGTAATCCTTTGCAAGCCTTATGGACTCAGATTCATTATGATTTTTTGACCTATAGGATGTATATTGTTGTGGATTTTCTTCAGTTTTGGAATAAAACTTCAACAGATCTTCAAGGTGTCATCTCGATTGAGTCACTGCCTGTAATTCATCTAGACTGTGAGTTATAGCCATCTCATCACAACAGTAAGTTAAGAGATCACATTCTCAGTGCTTTGGTGGAGAAACAGAACAGTCAAAAAATCATATATATCAGTCAGAAGATCTTAGAAAGATCAGCCAAAAGATCAAGAAAGATCAGTCAGACATCCTCCATAGGATCCTTGCTAGCTCTGGATACACAGGGAGACGCTGTAGGGACAGTGGAAATAGCAGCTTCACACAGTGCAGCAATGACCACAAGCCTGTATGTGCCTGCAAGCAAGTCCCAGCATAGCATTCAACAAAGGATATCAGTGCTGTGAAAGTTCAATACATCTGTGCCTTACAAAAAGTTTATACAGTGCATCTGTACACTACAACCAGTTTATTTCTCTGTATGCATTGCATGTGATTTGACTGTGAAAAGAAAGTAAAAACAAATCTTTTTTCACCCAGTGCCTAGAAATCCTAGCTGAGCTGAGCAAAATTGATACATTTCTCTGCTGCTATAGAACTAGATCATTAACCCTCTCCTTGTCAGCAAATCAACATGCAAACTGACACACTACCAGACTCAGAAATCCTTTCAGATCAGGAATTAAACCCTGAACCAAACAAAAGAGAAAAAAGATTAACAAAACCAACCTGGAAAGTACAAAAAAATCTTGAAGCTCACGCAAAAGAGTTGGTGTCTCAAACGAATGATCTATGGTGTACTAATGTCACATGCATGTCAGCTCTCTCTCAACCATGTCATGATGCATTATAACTAGAGAGCACTATTAAGCAATTAGATGTCGCTTATCAGAATTATCAAAGACTGTGTGTTAAATATATTCATCTCTTAAAGCGGTACAACACTGAAGTGTCACTGGAAGAACTAAAGAGATTCAATGAGCTCAATCTAGAAAGAGACAATTTAGTGCTGCAAACAAAGACAAAGGCAGAAGTAAGAATTGCACAGCTCCATGAATCCAGAACCCACCGCTCTGCATCCACCAGACACTCCTCAAGGTCTTCCAAATCCCTACAATCAAGGTCTTCCACACTCAGTCAACAACTCATAAAGGCCCGTGCTGATGCTGAAGCTTCTAAAATTCAGGCAGCCTTCGCCAAAAAGAAAGCAGAAATAGGAGCTGAAGCCGCACGCATGGAGGCTGAAGCCGCACGCCAGAAGGCAGAAATGGGAGCTGAAGCTGCACGCAAGGAAGCTGAAGCCACACGCCATAAAGTGGAAATGGAACTTTTGGAAAAACAATGTGAACATGCCACGGCCATGGCAAGATTAAAAGTTTTAGAACAGGCTGCTAGTGAAAGTGAAAGAGACAGCAGTAGCAGCAGACACTCAGCTGTGTCTTATGCCTCAGATTCTTCACATTCCTCTCCAGAACGTCAGCTCCCTGTCACAGCAACCAAAGCACTCAACCAAGGTCTCTTCTCCGCACCTACTGTACTCCAAGACAATTTGCCTTCATATCTTCCAGTACACCAGACTGCAGCATCTCAGCAAGCAGTGGACAATAGCATGTACATAATAAACTATCCACCTTACCTTGACATCAGCCAAGTACCTACTAGCAAGCACACTGCTCCACAGCTACAAACCAACATGCCAATGAACTTTAAACCAGTTCCAGTGTTGAATGCCTCCGCACCAACATATGTTCCCAAGTCACCTGCAGTCATGCACCCAAAGTCTGAAAACACAGACATGTCGCAGTTTGCTAAATACATGCTTCGCAGAGAGCTCACAAAGACAGGCCTCACCAAGTTTGACAAGCCTGAAAATTACAGAGGATGGAAATCCACCTTTAAAGCCACAATGAGTGACCTAGACATCACTGCTACAGAAGAATTAGATCTGCTCATCAGATGGCTAGGTCCCCAGTCTACTGAACACATCAAGAGGCTCAAAGCGCTTCATATTGACAACCCTGCTGCAGGCCTTAATGCTGCTTGGGACAGACTTGAACGTACCTTTGGCAGTCCGGAAGCCATTGAAGATGCCTTATTCAAAAGATTGCACAGCTTCCCAAGGATTTCCGCTAGAGAGAATTTAAAGTTTCAAGAACTCAGCGATGTTTTATTGGAGCTTCAACTTGCTAAAGCTGACATCCGCTTACCTGGTCTCAGTTACCTTGACACCCCTCGTGGCATCAACCCTATTGTTCTCAAGCTACCGTATGGCCTTCAAGAAAATTGGGCAGCGCTTGGATCAAAATACAAGGAAAAACATCAAGTTGCCTTTCCTCCTTTTTCCTACTTCTGTGAGTTCATCAAACGAATTGCAGACACAAAGAATGACCCAAGTTTCTCCTATGGTGAAGGTAACCCTCTCAGTTCACCCCCTCCAAGACGTACAAACACACGTATGACACACAGAGACCATCAAGGACCAGTGTCCGTGAAAAGGACCACTGTTCTACCTGCACCTGCTACAGTTCTTGAAAAGACTGAAAAAAACAAGAACATCGAGAACCCAAATCGCCAATGTCCCATACATAAACAAACCGCATCCACTTAAGAAATGTATTGGCTTCAGAAAGAAAACCCTACAAGAACGTAAAGAACTTTTAAAGAAATTTGGGGTCTGCTACAAATGCTGCGCCTCCACAGAACACTTTGCAAAGGACTGTAAAGCTATCATTAAATGCATAGAGTGTGACAGCGATGACCATGTACAAGCTCTTCATCCATATTCGCACAACTTTACTAAGCCCACAAACAATCCTCCTGAGGCAAAGCAAGGCGGGGAGCGCACAGATCAAGCAGTACCTTTCACCTCAGTGTTCTCTTCATGTACGGAAGTCTGTGGAGAAGGACTCTGTGACAAATCCTGCGCAAAGATATGCTTGGTTCGTGTATACCCAAGAGGTCAACCTGAAAAGGCCATAAGACTGTATACCATTCTGGATGATCAGAGTAACAGATCTCTTGCAACAACACAATTTTTTGAACATAAAGGAAAATGCTCTACCGTATACCCTAACCACTTGCACCAGCATTACAGAAGTCTTAGGTAGGAGAGCCAGCGGTCTTGTGGTTGCTCCTCTGAACGACAATGTGGAAATACCTTTGCCCACTATCACTGAGTGCAACCAGATTCCAAGCAACAAAGAGGAGATCCTTACTCCGGAAGCTGCCTTGCACCATTCTCACTTGAAGGACATAGCCTACCAAATACCAGCCCTCGACGGAAGTGCTGAGATCCTACTGTTGCTCGGCCGAGACATCTTAACCCTTTCAATGCGGAGGACGCGCTCAGCGCGTCCTCCGCATTACCGCTGCTGTGCGGAGGACGCGCTGAGCGCGTCCTCCCATTGGGGTCAGCGTTCGGCCGGGTTCCGGCCGATCGCTGGCCCCCCCGGTGCGGGCTGACATCCTCGATGTCAGCCGCGCATCCGGGACCGCAGCCGCCAGAATTAGGTGTCATCTCTCCCTCCCGATCGGCGGCTCTGCGGGGGTTAACCCAGGCATCATTTGGAAGGGCACAGCCTGCCCTTCCAAATGGTGCCTGGCATTAACCCCTGGGGAGCTGGATCGTTAATCGGCGCTGAAAAGCGCCGGTTCGCGATCCTTTCCCGGAGCTGGCCGACATCTTGGATGTCGGCCAAGCCTCCGGGAACTCCCCCTGAGGACTGGAGTCATCGTGCGTAGCATGATGACGTCAGTCCTAGAGTTAACCCCTAACTGCCACCAACGGTGGAGATAGGGAGTTCATTGGAACTCCCTATCTCCCGATCCGTGGCAGTTAGGGGTTAATGTTTGGTATGGTTGGATCGGCCAGAGCATGGCCGTTCCAACAATACCAAACTTGAATGTGAAAAAAGTTTTTAAAAAAAATAAAAATTAAAATTAAAAATAAAAATATATTTTTAAAAAAAATTATAAAAAAATAAATATTTTTTTTTCTTTTTTTTGGTTTGTTAGTGTAGCAATATTGTTCCCATTGCAATTATAATGTGAACAATGATGCTGCACTAACGATTTTTGTATGCGGTGCGTTTGTTAAAAATCGCGTAATTTTCCCCCAAAAAAAATGTAACGAGACCCCATCTCTAATTTTTTTAACAAGCGCACCCCATACAAAATATAACCGCAATTGCTCACATGTTAAAATGTGAAAAAAAACACTTTACACGTTGTAAATTATTGAAAATACATATTTTATTGCATTTTTTGTTATAATATACAGACATGACATAACGTATACATATAATAATGACATATTATGAATCTACTGAGTCTGACGGAAAGAACGATATATAATATGTCTGGGTCATATACTAAAATAATCCTTAAAAACACGTTTAAACATGATGAGCAAAACCGGTAAAAATGACCTCAGCACAGAGGCGGGAAAAGCCTCAGCAGCGAAAGGGTTAAGGGTGCACAAAGTTCGTCAACAAATCAACGGCCCACATGATGCTCCATATGCTCAGTGTCTGGATCTAGGCTGGGTCATCATAGGCAATGTTTGTTGAGACAAAGGCAGAAAACCTTACTCTGTGTCCTCCTTTAAAACACACGTCCTGCCAAATGGTCGGACTTCTTGTTCTGCACGACGACCACACCAATATCATGTGAAGGAAAGACTGCTTCATAAGAGCGCACAACGACACATCATACAGGTCGAAGAGAAAGCTCTTAATTTCTGGGATGACAACATCGGCAACACAGTGTTTGAGGTAACATCTAAAGACAACGAGTTGGCAGCTACCATGGAAGACAAGGAATTCCTGAAAACCATGAGTAAAGAGTTCCACCAAGATGATTCCAACAGCTGGGTAGCACCTCTACCATTCCGTACTCCAAGAAAGAGACTACCAAACAACAGAGAACATGCAGAAGCACGGTTTACTTCTTTAAAACGCAGTTTGAATCGGAAACCTGAGATGAAAAGACACTTTGTGGACTTTATGCAGAAAGTGCTTGAGAGAGATCATGCTGAGCCTGCACCTCCGCTTAAGGAAGGAGAAGAATGCTGTTATCTTCCATGCTTTGGTGTCTATCATCCTCGCAAGCCTGATCATATTAGGGTGGTCTTCGACTCAAGTGCTCGACATGAAGGTGTCTCCCTCAATGACAGTCTTCTCACTGGGCCTAATCTGAACAACAACCTCATAGGAGTTTTACTTCGCTTCAGACAAGAACCAATTGCTATTATGGCTGATATTCAGCAGATGTTCCACTGTTTCATTGTCCGTGAAGACAACAGAAACTTCCTCAGATTCCGATGGTATCGCAATAATGATGTCAATGATGAAGTCATAGACTACCGGATGAAGGTACACGTTTTCGGTAATAGTCCTTCTCCCGCAGTAGCAATTTATGGACTGAGGAAAACGGCTCAAGAAGGAGAGAAAGAATTTGGGTTTGATGCACGACAGTTCGTTGAAAAGAACTTCTATGTAGACGACGGACTCAAATCTCTGCCTACAGAAGAAGAAGCTATTGACCTTCTCACTAGAACTCAGAACCTGCTTGCCACTGCAAACCTCAGACTTCACAAAATCATTTCGAACAGCGACAAGGCCATGAGAGCCTTTCCCTCTGACTACGCTGTCAGTGTGAAGAAATTCCAACTAGGAAAGGACCTTTCCATTACACAGCGCAGTCTTGGATTGCTTTGGAACGTTAAGCAAGACACATTTACATTTCAAGCATCAACCTGTGATAAACCCTTCACAAAGCGAGGAGTTCTGTCTACAGTGAACAGTATTTATGATCCATTGGGTTTCTTTGCACCTCTCACCATTCAGGGTAAAATACTGCTGAGACAGCTTACTTCTGAAAGCTCAGACTGGGATACCCCCTTACCCAAGGAGAAACAACAAAGGTGGGAATCCTGGAAACAATCTCTACAAGCGTTAGAACAACTCCAGATACCACGTGCTTACACCCCTTCATCGTTAAAGAATGCCACCAGAAGAGAGATCCATGTCTTCTCCGATGCATCCAACGAAGCCATAGCTGCAGCGGCTTATCTTCGGGTCACAGATCCCAGCGGTGGAGCAAGTCTAGGATTTATCATGGGCAAGTCCAAGCTCACACCAAAACCTGCACATACGATTCCGAGGCTTGAACTTTGCGCAGCTGTGTTAGGTGTGGAAATTGCTGAGCTTATAGAACTTGAAACAGACACTGAAATAGACTCCTTTGACTTTTACACAGATAGTAAAATAGTGCTAGGATACATACATAATCAGACAAGACAGTTCCACGTGTATGTAGGCAACAGAGTGGAACGTATAAGAAAGTTCTCTGCACCTGAACAATGGCACTATGTGTCCACTAACTTCAACCCTGCTGATCGAGGTACGCGTGCAGTACCTGCTACTGCATTTCTGGACACATTATGGCTATCCCAACCAATACTCTTGAATGAAGACCTCATCTCAAATTCTACAAATTCTACATTTGAACTGGTTGAACCAGAATTGTATAAAGAAATTAGAGCTGTTACCGTTACACTCAACACCTCTGTGAAAGAAAGGGTAAGGCTGAGTCCTCACCGTTTTGAACGCCTTTCTATGTGGTCTTCTGTTGTAAGAGCCATTGCACGCCTTATTCACATTGCTCATCAATTTACAAACAGCTCTGATACAAACAAACAATGTCACAAGCGGCACATCTGTAAAGACCCCCCCACAATTCAGGAGGCCTCTCGACCAGAAAAGATACTGAACTTCTTGAATGACAAGTGTAAATGGGAATTCAACCCACCTCACTCCTTTCACATGGGAGACTCTTGGGAACGCATGATTGGAGTCGCAAGAAAATTCCTGGACTGGTACTGGACCAGAAAACTTTACAACTTATTCATGAAAGAAGATTCTCCACACCTTTACTTCAGGCCTATAAAGGAACTAGTACTCCTTCTGCCCAAAGAAGAAGACAAGCCTCACAAGTCATCAATTTGAGACAAAGAGAGGTAAGAAGGATTGGTGCACATTGCTGTCTTCCCCTCTGAAGATGGGCTCACTGACTGTTCTTGACACATCCTGGACCATCAAGATCAAGATCTGCAAGAATTGTTAATGTTGCATTCTTTTCTCTTGTTCTTCCCTTCCCTCTTGTTTTTCAGATGTTCCTGGAAAAGAATCTTCACTTATTTGTTTTGAACTTTAGTCAAAGTTATTTAATTATAGAAATCATAGATTTAGACGGGGAGTGTCATGTTTCACATGACTTGTGATATGCCTTTAAGAATTGCACATGTCTTCTCTACCCCTGGGTTTCTCTCCTCCCTTCCTCATGGCGCAGGGATTTCCTGTTCAGATAGCTCCACCCTTGTTCCCTTCCCAGTAATCCTTTGCAAGCCTTATGGACTCAGATTCATTATGATTTTTTGACCTATCGGATGTATATTGTTGTGGATTTTCTACAGTTTTGGAATAAAACTTCAACAGATCTTCAAGGTGTCATCTCGATTGAGTCACTGTCTGTAATTCATCTAGACTGGGAATTATAGCCATCTCATCACAACAGTAAGTTAAGAGATCACATTCTCAGTGCTTTGGTGGAGAAACAGAACAGTAACCCTGTCTCTACTGTGCCTATTGTACAGCACTGCGGAATATGCTGGCGCTTTATAAATAAAGAATAATAATAATAATAACCACACGCAGGTTACTTCGATTTATGGGGCCGTGGAATAACCACACACAGGTTACTTCGATTTGTCCAGGATAGGGACAGACAATCATAAGACTGGTTTGTGAGACGTCAAGGCTTGGACATGTGTGCCAGTAGCCCCCAAGCCAGATTAAGATTTGGTTTGCCGTACCTGCAGCTCAGGGCCCCGACCTCAGAATAGGCCTGTTGATTAGGGATGGGCTGCCGGTTCGAATCAGTTCAAAGTTCGATTCGAACATCGGGTGTTCGAAAGTTCGCAAACTTCAAACTTTTCTGGACGTTCGCAAAAAGTTCACAAAAAAAAGTTTTCAAATATATTACAAAAAATGCTTAAAAGATCCTAAAAAATCTATAAATAAAGAGACTCTTTACTGCAGAATATAATAAGCAACGGTTTATTACATATTGAATTAAAACAGGAATATTTTTAACATTGAAGCCTATGGGATTCATAAACATTTCCCACACCTTGTTGCTCAAACATTTCTCACACCTTGTTGCTCAAACATTTCCCACTCATTGTTGGTCAAACATTTCCCATGGCTTCAAATTGCGTTTAAATATGAGCAAAAGCGGTAAAAATGAAGTCGGCGCACAGCAGTGAAAGGGTTAAAAACTCTTTTTTTTTTTAATTTGTTTTTCATTGTTTCCTGTCCCCCAAGGCAGTACCTGGACCCCCATACACCTTTTATGACCAATGTCTTGCATATATGCCCTCTAGAGGGGACCTTAATTTTCGTGCCCCGTTGACTTCCATTGTGTTTGCATCGTGTTCGAGTTCACGGTCAAACTTTTTCTGATGTTCGAATTCGAATGCAAACCAAACATGGGGGTGTTCGGCCCATCACTACTGTTGATAAAGCTGTTTGGACTCCAAATGCATCCATCTTGTAGAACAACAGGAGAATTTCACATTTCGGGGCGGGAGTCATTGGCACACCGGAGAGTAAAGACAGATATACCAAAAGTCCAGATGGGAAATAAGTTGGGTTATGCCAATGACAAGATGGAAAGTGTGAGAGATGGGGACTCCTACTTATTCCTCCCTCCAATGCCTCCCCACCTCCTGACTTCTCTATCACGGTGGAGGGTATCACCATTTCCCCATCAAACCAAGTTCGCTGTCTTGGAGTTACACTTGACTCTGCTCTTTCCTTCATCCCCCACATCAAGTCTCTTTCCTCCTCCTGCCGATACCAACTGCGTAATATTTCCAGAATTCGGCCATTTCTTACCGCTGTCACCACAAAACAACTCATACACGCCCTGGTAATCTCCCGACTCGACTATTGCAATAATCTCTTATCTGGCCTCCCTCTGTCCCGCCTCTCCCCCCTACAATCCATCCTGAACGCCTCCGCCAGACTAATTCACCTCACCCGCCGCTCTGTCTCTGCCGCTCCCCTCTGCGAGTCCCTTCACTGGCTCCCCATCCACTGCAGAATTAAGTTCAAAATCCTTATCCTTACCTACAAAACCCTCACTAACTCAGCGCCCGACTACCTGTCCTCACTAATCACCAAATACACCCCAGCCCGCTCCCTAAGGTCAAACAGTGACCTGCGCCTAGCTTCTCCCCGCATCACCTCTTCCCATGATAGACTGCAGGATTTCTCACACGCAGCCCCCACTCTCTGGAACGCTCTCCCTCGTACTGTCAGACTTTCCCCTAACTTCTCTTCCTTCAAACGCTCCCTTAAAACGTTCCTATTTAGGGAAGCCTACCACCCAACTCACTGACGCAATCATCAATCACTCTAACCTTACAGTCCTCTCCTCCTGTTTCCAACCCCAACCCTCCCAGATTGTGAGTTCCTACGGGAATAGGGCCCTCATCTCCTCCTGTACTGTTTGTCAAATGTTGTTCAATGTATTGTAACCCTGTCTATACTGTGCTTATTGTACAGCGCTGCGGAATATGCTGGCGCTTTATAAATAAAGAATAATAATAATAATAAAAAGCACTATGCGTGTGAGAAGGATGAGGGCAAAGGCTCACCGAAACCTAAAGTTCCAAGCCTTCTAAGATCTAAATTCTGCACTCTGAGGGGTTGTAAGAGTCTAGAACATCTTTTGATTGTCCCACTGTCCCAATGAGGAGATCTTTAGCTAAGAATTACCTGTAGATGGCAGAGAGGGCTCAGTGAGTAGGGTGATACCAAAGTATTCTGGTAGCTGAGGCGTGGAAACCAAGAGAACAGGTGAAAAAGAATAGACAGGAGGGACGTGGAGGGCAAGCAGCTAAATAGCATGATCGGGTCACGAATCCAGGTCAGTATAGAATGCGTCTTAAATATTAGATTGGGAGGACCTCAAGGTATCTTGCTAGGGAACTGCATCAATGTTGGAGCAATGAGAGAAGGATTGAGTCAGCTTTACATAGGCAGGGACCTTTGGGACTCCTCTCTTTACCAATAAGACGACAATGTCATTAACATGCAAAGCACACTGGTCGCCATGTTGGACGAAGCCAACCACATGCAAACCATAAACCTTGGTTTTCTCCTACCTCTCTTGGCGGCCTGGGGAGGCACAAAGTAGGGTTCTTGATTCACAACGCGGTGGGGAATGAGGCCAAACCAAAAACCAGTTCACACCACATGCTGGAAAGGAGCACCAGGAGGCCACGCTGGGATGCATGCCAGGCAGTGAGCAGGCCAGATCGGGCCAATGGTCGGGGAGTAGGCTAGACCAAGCGCTGGCCGGCGAGCTGCCCTTAATATTTTCTGAGTTTGTTTTGCGAATTTGTTTTACTCGACTTTCACTTTTAGTGGTGGTTGATGGACGTGTGTTGACTACAGTGGCCACATCTGTACTTTCTGTCCCAAGACAAAAAATAAGATGCAAAAATGAAACTCCATTACCTGTACCCCTTCATATCTACATAACCAACAACAGTATGGCCCTAGACTGTAGAAATAGGTTATGAATGATGATTTGTTTCAGCAGTATTAACATTCTCCACCGCACCGTATGTTCACCGTGACTATACGACACCACATTCACGTTCGGCACAGCGTGAAAGTCAATACTGTTTTACGCGTTGCAGCGACTTTTATCTAAGATTTCATACTTCAGAAAGCCTCTGGAGTCATTACATATCTCGGAGACATTTCCTTGTTCATTAGGAACACATGTTTGACACATTACTGCCGAGCAGTTACATATCATACTGTCAACACGCCAAGAGCCCCGGACACATCACTTAAAAGCCATGAACGCTAAACGTGTCACTTTGATCTATTTATCGACCGTCTCACGAAAAAAAAATAATAATAAAAAAACTACGCCCTCCCTCCCCACTGAGGTTTCATCTGACGACATTTGTAAGAAAATATGTGAATTCTGAAATATAAAAAAACATCCATCTGGATAGTAACAAAACAGGCGAGCTCGTTAAATGATGTTTTTTAAGATATATGTTGGAGCATGTGTTCCTTCTTTGCAGGATTTCTCTCCCGGTTACGTATCATGTTCTATATCTCTGGCTAAGGTTCGCACAGTTGAAGCTGATCTACAGTTGCCTTTTTTTCCATATATCTTTGTCTCATTTCAGTCCCCCCCCTTCGTTTCGAGAGGCTTCGTAATGATTTCCAGATTTTATTTTGCAAAAATAAAAAAAAAGGAATAATTTACTTTTATTTATTCTTTTGTAGAGGAAACGCGATGTCACTTCATGACCGGAGGTTACCGTACCTTGTGAAGGTGTACTCGTCCCAGGCCATGTGTCACACATTCCTCCAACACGCCAACGTTGCTGCATCTCGCCTCGGCGGTATCATTGCTCACCGAAACCCATTTTTTCCAGCTCGATGTCCCAGAAATGATGCTTGTTTTTCATAAATATGATTAAGAGAATCTGGAGGAGGGCAGAGACTGACTTTTTTCCCGATGCGAATTGACATATTTGAAGATAAGGGAAACTTTGAACGGAGGGTCCACCACTAGACTCTCATCATACAGACACCTAAAATGTGCATAAGGTGCATTAAAATGTGAGGGATAGTGCTGTAACTGTAACAATGCTTTGTCTGACGTGTTATCTATGAATCCGCTTTCGAGGAGCTGGTTTAGAACTTTTTGTTTTTCTTTAACGTTCTGTAAGAGAAGCAGCAGATCTAGATTTGAAATCTTAGTGGGTCTCCTTTACCCCATGTGTGTCTCTCCATCTCCTTTACCCCGTGTGTGTCTCTCCATCTCCTTTACCCCATGTGTGTCTCTCCATCTCCTTTACCCCGTGTGTGTCTCTCCATCTCCTTTACCCCATGTGTGTCTCTCCATCTCCATTACCCCATGTGTGTCTCTCCATCTCCTTTACCCCATGTGTGTCTCTCCATCTCCTTTACCCCGTGTGTGTCTCTCCATCTCCTTTACCCTGTGTGTGTCTCTCCATCTCCTTTACCCCATGTGTGTCTCTCCATCTCCTTTACCCCATGTGTGTCTCTCCATCTCCTTTACCCCGTGTGTGTCTCTCCATCTCCTTTACCCCATGTGTGTCTCTCCATCTCCTTTACCCCGTGTGTGTCTCTCCATCTCCTTTACCCCATGTGTGTCTCTCCATCTCCTTTACCCCGTGTGTGTCTCTCCATCTCCTTTACCCCATGTGTGTCTCTCCATCTCCTTTACCCCGTGTGTCTCTCCATCTCCTTTACCCCATGTCTCTCCATCTCCTTTACCCCATGTGTCTCTCCATCTCCTTTACCCCATGTATCTCTCCATCTCCTTTACCCCATGTGTGTCTCCCCATCTCCTTTACCCCGTGTGTGTCTCTCCATCTCCTTTACCCCGTGTGTGTCTCTCCATCTCCTTTACCCCGTGTGTGTCTCTCCATCTCCTTTACCCCGTGTGTGTCTCTCCATCTCCTTTACCCCGTGTGTGTCTCTCCATCTCCTTTACCCCGTGTGTGTCTCTCCATCTCCTTTACCCCGTGTGTCTCTCCATCTCCTTTACCCCGTGTGTGTCTCTCCATCTCCTTTACCCCGTGTGTGTCTCTCCATCTCCTTTACCCCGTGTGTGTCTCTCCATCTCCTTTACCCCGTGTGTGTCTCTCCATCTCCTTTACCCCGTGTGTGTCTCTCCATCTCCTTTACCCCGTGTGTGTCTCTCCATCTCCTTTACCCCGTGTGTGTCTCTCCATCTCCTTTACCCCATGTGTCTCTCCATCTCCTTTACCCCATGTGTCTCTCCATCTCCTTTACCCCGTGTGTGTCTCTCCATCTCCTTTACCCCATGTGTGTCTCTCCATCTCCTTTACCCCATGTGTCTCTCCATCTCCTTTACCCCATGTATCTCTCCATCTCCTTTACCCCATGTGTGTCTCCCCATCTCCTTTACCCCATGTGTGTCTCTCCATCTCCTTTACCCCGTGTGTGTCTCTCCATCTCCTTTACCCCGTGTGTGTCTCTCCATCTCCTTTACCCCGTGTGTGTCTCTCCATCTCCTTTACCCCGTGTGTGTCTCTCCATCTCCTTTACCCCGTGTGTGTCTCTCCATCTCCTTTACCCCATGTGTGTCTCTCCATCTCCTTTACCCCGTGTGTCTCTCCATCTCCTTTACCCCGTGTGTGTCTCTCCATCTCCTTTACCCCGTGTGTGTCTCTCCATCTCCTTTACCCCGTGTGTGTCTCTCCATCTCCTTTACCCCATGTGTGTCTCTCCATCTCCTTTACCCCGTGTGTGTCTCTCCATCTCCTTTACCCCATGTGTGTCTCTCCATCTCCTTTACCCCATGTGTGTCTCTCCATCTCCTTTACCCCGTGTGTGTCTCTCCATCTCCTTTACCCCATGTGTGTCTCTCCATCTCCTTTACCCCGTGTGTCTCTCCATCTCCTTTACCCCATGTCTCTCCATCTCCTTTACCCCATGTGTCTCTCCATCTCCTTTACCCCATGTGTGTCTCTCCATCTCCTTTACCCCGTGTGTGTCTCTCCATCTCCTTTACCCCGTGTGTGTCTCTCCATCTCCTTTACCCCGTGTGTGTCTCTCCATCTCCTTTACCCCATGTGTCTCTCCATCTCCTTTACCCCATGTGTGTCTCTCCATCTCCTTTACCCCATGTGTGTCTCTCCATCTCCTTTACCCCATGTGTGTCTCTCCATCTCCTTTACCCCATGTGTGTCTCCCCATCTCCTTTACCCCATGTGTGTGTCTCTCCATCTCCTTTACCCCATGTGTGTCTCCCCATCTCCTTTACCCCGTGTGTGTCTCTCCATCTCCTTTACCCCGTGTGTGTCTCTCCATCTCTCCTTTACCCCGTGTGTGGTCTCTCCATCTCCTTTACCCCGTGTGTGTCTCTCCATCTCCTTTACCCGTACGTGTGTCTCTCCATCTCCTTTACCCCGTGTGTGTCTCTCCATCTCCTTTACCCCGTGTGTCTCTCCATCTCCTTTACCCCGTGTGTCTCTCCATCTCCTTTACCCGTGTGTCTCTCCATCTCCTTTACCGTGTGTGTCTCTCTCCATCTCCTTTACCCCGTGTGTGTCTCTCTCCATCTCCTTTACCCCGTGTGTGTCTCTCCATCTCCTTTACCCCATGTCTCTCCATCTCCTTTACCCCGTGTGTGTCTCTCCATCTCCTTTACCCCGTGTGTGTCTCTCTCCATCTCCTTTACCCCGTGTCTCTCCATCTCCTTACCCCGTGTGTGTCTCTCCATCTCCTTACCCCGTGTGTCTCTCCATCTCCTTTACCGTGTGTGTCTCTCCATCTCCTTTACCCCGTGTGTGTCTCTCTCCATCTCCTTTACCCCGTGTGTCTCTCCATCTCCTTTACCGTGTGTGTCTCTCATCTCCTTTACCCGTGTGTCTCTCCATCTCCTTTACCCCGTGTGTGTCTCTCCATCTCCTTTACCCCATGTGTGTGTCTCTCCATCTCCTTTACCCCGTGTGTCTCTCCATCTCCTTTACCGTGTGTGTCTCTCTCCATCTCCTTTACCCCGTGTGTGTCTCTCCATCTCCTTTACCCCATGTCTCTCCATCTCCATTACCCCATGTGTGTCTTCCATCTCCTTTACCCCATGTGTGTCTCTCCATCTCCTTTACCCCGTGTGTGTCTCTCCATCTCCTTTACCCCGTGTGTGTCTCTCCATCTCCTTTACCCCGTGTGTGTCTCTCCATCTCCTTTACCCCGTGTGTGTCTCTCCATCTCCTTTACCCCGTGTGTGTCTCTCCATCTCCTTTACCCCGTGTGTCTCTCCATCTCCTTTACCCCGTGTGTGTCTCTCCATCTCCTTTACCCCGTGTGTGTCTCTCCATCTCCTTTACCCCGTGTGTGTCTCTCCATCTCCTTTACCCCGTGTGTGTCTCTCCATCTCCTTTACCCCGTGTGTGTCTCTCCATCTCCTTTACCCCATGTGTCTCTCCATCTCCTTTACCCCATGTGTCTCTCCATCTCCTTTACCCCGTGTGTGTCTCTCCATCTCCTTTACCCCATGTGTGTCTCTCCATCTCCTTTACCCGTACGTGTGTCTCTCCATCTCCTTTACCCCTAAGTGTGTCTCTTCATCACTTTTACCCCTATGAGTCTGTCTCTCCAGCAGCTTTACCCCGCTGTGCGCCTCTCTCCATTTTTCTTGCCCCTATGTGTGTCTTTTATCATTTAACCTCTATCTCCATCTCTTTTTTAATCCATACGGTCTCTCTCTCAGTCGGTTTTACCAGCTATGTGTGGTTCTTATGACTCTCTACATTTTTCTCTCTCCATCTTTTTATCGTCTCTTTCAACTCCCCCTCCTGCAACAAATTTATGACACCCTACATCTGCTTTCTGTGTTTCTCCTCCATTGCATTCATCATCATGTCTTCGGCTACCCTGCTCTTCCTCTCACCACCACGTTCAGTCACCCATCAACCAATTTGTTCCTTCATGAACCCATTTTTTCATCCCACCACCCACAGTGCTGTCTACCCTCACCATTATGTGTCTATCTTGACCGTACCGTTTCCCAGTGAGCCGAAGACGTCTCCAATCACAACCTGTTTCTTCTGTAGCACCTACCCTTGGCTTAAGTCTCTGTTGTGGATGCTCCAGGACTTGCTTTACTGTCTGGTCTTCTTCTTGAAGCACCAGCCTCAGTGGAAGCAGCCTCGGGTACCAATTGGGAGCTGTTGTGTTCCAACCTCCTCTATCTGACCAACTGGGCTGCTTTTTTGTTCTTGAGAAAGGATACATTGAGATTTCTCTCGTTTTCAATATGTCCTGGGTGGCGAGTATGTACCGCTAGGTGTCTTGCCCAAGGACACTTACTGGAGAGGTGCTCTTGCCAGGATTCGAACCTGTGTCTCCATGGTTATAGAGCAGTGATGTTACCTCTACTCAACCCAGCTGGTACACTTTGAGGGAACTCTGGTGGTTAGACCCCCCCACCCAATAAAATCCATACTAGTTTTAAACATTATAAACATAATTTTAACTCTTTATAAAGCAGTGACACTATTTTTGTTCTTAAGCCCAAGGGGAGCAGGATGTTGGGGTTCAACTGGTGTAACTCCCACAAACCTAGCATCATGGAGGCCCCAGCAGCTCTATAGAAGGGAAAGTGTTATACTAAAACAAGCTAAAGCCATGAAATACATGAATTGTTTACTATGAGGGTTATTCAGAAAGCGCTGAAATTTCAGTGAACTTCTGGTGCTTTCCAGTTCGGCGCACATCATTGCGCGTCGGCGATTCTAGTTCGCAGACCCTGGTGAATTCACTATTCCCTGCAGGGTCCCCAAAGTGCGCCAAATGTGGAGCCGCCGAAGACTGCCAACGACCTCTGGACAAGCGTCCGAATGCCGCTGAAGAGCGCCGCTCAGCCTGCCTAACGCCACCGAAGACCGCCAATCAGTGCCAGGATACGCCACTGGGGTGGCAGCGTAGGTGCAGGGGGGCCTGAGCCCAGTATGCAGGGGTAACTGGTCTGGCGTAGGTGGGTATGAGGAATGAAGGACAAGCAGAAGCAGACCAGGTAGAACATTGCAGGGTGATGGGAGTTGATGACGGAGGAACCAGAAGATAAGGTGGATGAACAGGGACAGGTCCTCGATAGGGTTCAGGGAAGGGCGGGTTATCTGAATCAGGAATAAAAGGATCATAGCAGGGTGTAGCACCTCTCTGTCTCACAGAATGAGCTGCAATAATGGGGCAAGGTGGGAAGGGCAGAGAGATCCTTTATTGAGCAGGAGGGTGTGGTGTATGTTAGGTGGATTAACCCTTTCGCTGCTGAGCCATTTCCCGCCTCTGTGCTGAGCTCATTTTTACCAGTTTCGCTCATCACGTTTAAATGCGATTTGAAGCCTTATTTTATTATGCGACCCAGACATATTATATATCGTTCTTTCCGGGTGACTCGGCAGATTCATAATATTTCATTATTATATATATACGTTATGACCTGTCTGTATATTATAACATAAAATGCAATAAAATTAGAATTTTCAATAATTTACAACGTGTAAAGTGTTTTTTTTCACATTTTAACATGCGAGTGTTTGCGGTTATATTTTCAATGGGTTGCGCCTTGTTAAAAAAATTAAACGGGAAATCGTTACTTTTTTTGGGGGAAAATTACGTGTTTTTTAGCAAACACCCCCACAGAAAAAATCGTTAATGCAGCATCATTGTTCACATTATAATTGAAATGAGAACAATATTGCTGCATTAATAAAACAAAACAAAACAAAAAAGTTTTAAATTTTTTAAATTTTTTTTTTTTTTTTTTACATTGCACATGGTCATGTTTGGTATCATTGGAAAGGCCATGCTCTGGCCGCATGTTAGCGCCATATCGCGATCCAGCCCCCTAGGGGTTAAAGACATGAACCGCTTGGAAGTGCAGGCTGTGCCCTTCCAAGTGGTGCCTGCCTTTACTCGCTGGCCCGCATGGATGAGGAAGGACCTCCCCTCTGAAGGACCTCCCCCCCTCCCCTTCAGGTACCTTCCCCATAATGGCAGGGGGGGTGCCTGAAATAGACGTCATCGCGCAGGTGCGATGACATCTATCGTGCCCGCCGGGGTCCCGGAGGCTGGGCTGACATCGATGATGGGGGGGCGCCACGATTGGTTGGAATCCCGGCCAATCGTCGCTGCAAAGGAGAATGCGCTGGGCGCGTCCTCCGCAGCAAAGTAGCCATGCGGCAGGACGCGCTGAGCGTGTCCTCCGCATGGAAAGGGTTAACTGTTTGCTGGTTCAGAGCAGAAAGCAGCACTCTTCAAGTAGCTGCCCACATACAGGCAAAGATGCAAGCACGGATCCTGACAATCAGGCACCAATTACGCCACTGAAGAGCGCCGTACTGACCTCCAATCTGCAGAAAAAAAAACACAACTCTGCTATTCTTAAAAAGGTGTTTAAACCAATAATAATGCAGGAAAATGTGTGGAAATAATAATAAAGGTCCTATAAAATATAATAAAATGTTACAGAGTAAAAAAAGCAGACTGGTAATATGGCAGGCCGGGCACGGAGGAGATGGTGGCCGGGCGCGGAGGAGATGGAGGTCGGGCGCGGAGGCGATGCAAGCCGGGCACGGAGGAGATGGAGGCCGGCAAGGAGGAGATGGAGGCCGGCAAGGAGGAGATGCAGAAAACAAATCCGATCTATTGGAGAGGCGCTGTGCTGTGCGCCTCTCCAATGGATCGGATTTGTTTTGTCCCTCTCGCACGCCGGCTGTGCGCGTGCCGCGGCCGTTGGATGCGCACGCATGCGCAGTAGGGTTTTGGCGACGGACACGCCAGCCCTTATTGTTTTATAGTTTAGATTGGATTAAAACGGGGAATATTTTTATTTTTAACATTGAAGCCTATACGATTCGCCTGATTAAACCTGTCGAATGACACCACAGAACATCAGGGCATTTCACTGGCATTTCTCTGCTGTTCGGTGCCTGTGAATAGATTAACCATTGCTTCTCTATGAGGGATTTCACTTTATGTTTTGTTTGTTTCACCTAAACCTCTCCTCCAGGTAATCAAACATCTTAAAATTTGTCTTTAAATGTTCCAATCCAGTGAATCCAGGGTTAATTTTCTATTCAGAAAAGTTTCAAATACCTCTTTTTTTTTTTTTTCTATGGTTTTCACTATTTATTTAACTTTATTTCCCCTCAACTTTATTTTTTCGGTTCGAATTAACCCCTTCAGGCAGTTTCTCAGCCTTGTCTTACAGTGATGATACAAATTTCATTTTGTTTTGGGATTTCTTTCCTTTTTGGAGCTTTGTACGTAACCCTGAGTGTTACCATAGTGACACAGATTGCGAAACGTCTAAGAAACGCAGGGTAAAGACTTCGGAGTCTTTTTTGTGATGTGTTTTCTGAATTTTTGCCCCCGCACTCCTTTCATTATTTTTGTTTCCCTCCATCGCGCGCGTCACGTACATTTGCTCTGCCAAAACGCCGGCTAATCCATTTTGTCTAGATATTATGTATCGGATCAGTCCAGATCTTGATGTTGATAAAACAAAACAATTCTGTTTGACCACGATTTGACATTGCAGACCTCGTTTTGAATTTGTCGTTTTGTATTGTTTTTTCTATTTTTACGTTGTGTATTCGCATATACATGTGATTGCTCCGGGATATGTTCCTCTGAAATCTAATCCAAACGGGCACATGTCTTTATTCGGTTACTCACGTGTTACTATGTTTTTTTTCCCCAAAAAAGCCTTATTGAAATAATTAGAATACTGTTCAGCGTCATTGAACTTCGACCTGTGTTATAATTCTCAGCAGGGTCCAATCACAGCGCAGCTCCTGCATCTCGCTCACGGGGATAGCCGTCTGATTGGATCCTTCTGCGTTTCGGGCTAGAGGTCAGCGTTTAAATAAGTAACAAAGAAAGTGTGACTTGTGCGAAGGTTTTCAGGTTCCCGATCTGTGTGAAAAACATTTAAAGGGCCGGTACCACCAAAAAATGCAATGTCCTTATTGTGTTTATGTGATGTTGCTGATATCTTACATGTGTTTGTTTTCCTCTTGTGTCACTGGGTGAATCCATTGTGTGATATTCTCCTCTATATGTGTCACTGGGTGCATCCATTGTGTGATATTTCCCTCTATATGTGTCACTGGGTGCATCCATTGTGTGATATTCTCCTCTATATGTGTCACTGGGTGCATCCATTGTGTGATATTCTCCTCTATATGTGTCACTGGTGCATCCATTGTGTGATATTCTCCTCTATATGTGTCACTGGGTGCATCCATTGTGTGATATTCTCCTCTATATGTGTCACTGGGTGCATCCATTGTGTGATATTCTCCTCTATATGTGTCACTGGGTGCATCCATTGTGTGATATTCTCCTCTATATGTGTCACTGGGTGCATCCATTGTGTAATATATTCCTCTGTATGTGTCACTGGGTGCATCAATTGTGTGATATTTTCCTCTGTATGTGTCACTGGCCGCATCCATTGTGTGATATTTTCCTCTGTATGTGTCACTGGGTGCATCAATTGTGTGATATATTCCTCTGTATGTGTCACTGGCCGCATCCATTGTGTGATATTTTCCTCTGTATGTGTCACTGGGTGCATCCATTGTGTGATATTTTCCTCTATATGTGTCACTGGGCGCATCGATTGTGTGAAATGTCCCTCTATATGTGTCACTGGGTGCATCCATTGTGTGATATTTTCCTCTATATGTGTCACTGGGCGCCGAAGAAACCCGACTAGCCACCGATCACAGTGCAGAGCAACTGCGGGAAAAAGCCGGCATGCAGATGAACTAGGTGCTCGGGTTACAGTTATTTTTAGGGTTAGGGTTATCCTTTATGTTAGAATTATTATTATAGTTAGAACTAGGGTTGTTTTTGGGTTTGGGGGTTATTTGTAGGGTTAGGGCTATTTTTAGGGTTAAGATTATTTTATTTAGGGTTCTGGTTATTTTTAGAGTTAGGATTTCATTTAGGGTTCTGGTTATTTTTAGAGTTAGGATTTCATTTAGGGTTCTGGTTATTTTTAGAGTTGGGATTTTATTTAGGGTTCTGGTAATTTTTAGAGTTAGGGTTATTTTTGGGTTACAGTTATTTTTAGGGTTATGCGTTTAGCATTATTATTATTATAGTTAGAATTAGGGTTGTTTTAGGGTTTGGGGGTTATTTTTAGAGTTATTTTGAGGGTTAGGGCTATTTTTAGGGTTAAGATTATTTTTAGGTTGCGAGTTATTTTCAGGGGGAGTTATTTTCAGGGTGAGAGTTATTTTTAGGGTTATGTTTTTAGTGCTAATCAAACACTATGGCTGAAATTGAGGGTATTCAGTGTTGTTTGCTCCGTTTCCTAGCTCAAAGAACCATTTATTAACCACTCTTGTCTCTTAACACTCGATTTCTTTTTGAATACGGCTTGAATCGCTAAAGCTGAAATTACTAATAAAAACTGTAGCCGTGAGTGGCAGTAACTGAGCCGAATATGTATCAGGAATCCAAATGCCCTGATTTAAATCGCCTGAACTGGAAAATACCCAAAGTGCAGCCAAAATCACATCGAATTTCAGTTTTCGAGCCAAATTAAACATAATCCTTACATTCATATTTTGTCTTAATAAATTTCCTTTTTTTATTGGATTCCCTCTTCTTGTTTCCTCGGGCTGGATCTTCTCGTGTACATCCAGGGAACCAGAAGTGGGATGCGAGTGTATTATTTATACAGCTACTTTCTGAAACAGACCCCGGTGTATTTATACATTTATACGCTCAACATATGGCGAGATTTCATCTTTTTTTTAATGTTACTGCACTATTTTTGGTTTCTTCCTTTTTGCAGGATTTATCTCCCCATATTTTCTATAAACGTTAAGTCTACGTTCTATCAAATTACGCAAAGTGCCCTTTGATATCACGCAATCAGATTGTGACACCCAAACGCCCTTTGAGAAAAGTGAAGAAGAAAAAAAAAATCTGATGCGGAGGCGAAATTTCTGCGCGGATACCCGGTGAGAGTTAATCTTTGCAAGATGTTTTGAGTTGGGTAAAGCTGATGTTAATCAGACGACACATGTTGGTATCTGCGTATGGTGTAAGCGGATTGTCAAATCACTTCCAGTCCCGATCTGTGGTGCATTCCTTCCATTCAGTCCCGATCTGTTTCCTTCCCTGAGAAAAAAGTGTAATAACGCTTTGTCAAGTCGAATACTTTCACCGTTGGCATAATTACAAACTATGTTTATTGCATTAATCTGTGATGCCTGTCTGGTCCCCTTATGTCAAATAGAAATCTGTCTGCAGCAAAACCAGAGCCCGGGCAGATGGTTTCAGGGAAAGAAACTTGTGGGATTACATAATGGTGTTGTTACAGATCCCTTGGGCTGGTGGCACCCAAAATGCTGCTGTTGTTGCTACTAGTAAGGAAGTCCATACAGTGGTCAAAAAATTAGATCTTTATATGAACTGGTGTGCTCTACAGCAGGCCTCAAAATTTCCACTCGCCTGCTTGCATTTGGCGAGTGGAAATTACATGAGGGCGAGTGGAAATGCAGAGGCAGGCAGGGCAGGATAGGGGTTAGGTGGGGCAACTAGTGGCAAGTAACTCTTAAGGCTTGGCTAGTAGCTTGGGAGTGGACTTGAAATTTTGAGCCCTGTTCTACAGGACACCTGCTGAGTGAGGATGGCTCTTTACCATTGCTCTGTCTAAATCCAGGCTCTTCTTGTGTGCTTCTCACACTGGCGCACAGTTATCCAGCACCTCCACTTCTCACGGCCACCTCACTGGTTGTATGTCATCAGTGGCATCTGTCACTCCATCCTCAGTGACAAAGGATAGAAAGACTTAACTGGACATGCACAAGTCACCTGGCCTGGAATTCTTTCCAGCGCAAAGACAGCACCATCTGATGTAGCGCCGGAGCGTCAGGACATCCCTGAGTCATCACATTGAGCCCCTCCATAACAGAGGATGCTGTACAATAAGTCCTTTGCCTGAATATTGCCTTAGTATGAGCTAGAGTATGCATTTATCGCTTTCTGCTTTTCGAATACCGACCTTTGGCTTGTTTACTCATTTACCCGATCTGCTGTGTGCCCTATTG
The DNA here is from genome assembly GCA_009667805.1 of Leptobrachium leishanense. NCBI lineage: Eukaryota > Metazoa > Chordata > Amphibia > Anura > Megophryidae > Leptobrachium > Leptobrachium leishanense. The sequence continues at coordinate 452,303,741 of CM019064.1, forward strand.
ACCCTGCCTTATACTGACTATGTCCCTGGATGACCATTTTGTTCTACAATACCAATGCACCATGCTGGCGCCATGACCACCCACTGTCCGAGCTGTGTATTACATTTACTCCAGCCGGTCGCCGGTGCGAGCATCGTACAGGTTACTATCCTGCACACATTGGGTCCCTCTTCTTCTGTTTCGTGCTAGCACCTTGATAACTTCAACAGGACCTGCTTATGGTTTGGATCTAGCCAGCTGGCGCTCATCCATTTTGACGGCCATGTTTTTTACAGGCCTACTCTTTCACAAGTGTGGACGGAAACTAACCACACATCACAGGACCTTGAATTATTATTATTATTATTATTATTATTTTATAAAGCGCCAGCATATTCCGCAGCGCTGTACAATAAGCACAGTACAGACAGGGTTACAATACATTGAACAACATTTGACAAACAGTACAGGAGGAGATGAGGGCCCTATTCCCGTAGGAACTCACAATCTAGGAGGGTTGGGGTTGGAAACAGGAGGAGAGGACTGTAAGGTGAGAGTGATTGATGGTTGCGTCAGTGAGTTGGTGGTAGGCTTCCCTAAATAGGAATGTTTTAAGGGAGCGTTTGAAGGAAGAGAAGTTAGGGGAAAGTCTGACAGTACGAGGAGAGTGTTCCAGAGAGTGGGGGCTGCACGTGAGAAATCCTGCAGTCTATCATGGGAAGAGGTGATGCGGGGAGAAGCTAGGCGCAGGTCACTGTTTGACCTTAGGAGCGGGCTGGGGTGTATTTGGTGATTAGTGAGGACAGGTAGTGGGGAGCTGAGTTAGTGAGGGTTTTGTAGGTAAGGATAAGGATTTTGAACTTAATTCTGCAGTGGATGGGGAGCCAGTGAAGGGACTCGCAGAGGGGAGCGCAGAGACAGAGCGGCGGGTGAGGTGAATTAGCCTGGCGGAGGCGTTCAGGATGGATTGTAGGGGGAGAGGCGGGACAGAGGGAGGCCAGATAAGAGATTATTGCAATAGTCGAGTCGGGAGATTACCAGGGCGTGTATGAGTTTTTTGTGGTGACAGCGGTAAGAAATGGCCGAATTCTGGAAATATTACGCAGTTGGTATCGGCAGGAGGAGGAAAGAGACTTGATGTGGGGGATGAAGGAAAGAGCAGAGTCCAGTGTAACTCCAAGACAGCGAACTTGGTTTGATGGGGAGATGGTGATACCCTCCACCGTGATAGAGAAGTCAGGAGGTGGGGAGGCATTAGAGGGAGGAATAAGTAGGAGCTCAGTCTTTGACATGTTGATCTTTAGGTGGTGGGAGGCCATCCAGGAGGAGATGCCAGATAAACAGTCACTGACTTTTGAAAGGACAGGGGGAGAGAGATCAGGGGTAGAGAGGTAGATCTGAGTGTCATCAGCGTAGAGGTGGTAATTAAAGCCAAAGCTGTTGATGATTTTGCCCAGGGAGGAGGTGTAGATGGAAAAGAGCAGAGGACCAAGGACAGAGCCTTGAGGTACACCAACAGATAGAGGCAATGAGGAGGAGGAGTTACCAGCAAAGGACACACAGAAGGACCTGTTGGATAAATAGGAGTCAACCCAAGCAAGTGCAGTGTCACCGAGACCCAGAGAGTTGAGGGTCTGTAGAAGGAGGGGGTGGTCAACAGTGTCAAAAGCAGCCGAGAGGTCAAGCAGGATGAGAATAGAATAGTGGCCGTGTTTTTTTAGCAGTTAGGAGGTCGTTGGTGACTTTGGTGAGGGCAGTTTCAGTTGAGTGTAGCGGACGGAAGCCAGATTGCAGGGGGTCAAGTAGGGAATTGGAGGACAGGAAGAGGGAGAGGCGGTTGAAGACTAGTTTTTCTAAGAGCTTTGATGTGAAGGGAAGCAGGGATACAGGGCGGTAGTTGGATGGAGTGTTGGGATCTAGGGATGGTTTCTTTAGTAAAGGGGTAACTAGCGTGTGTTTGAAGGCGGATGGAAAGGAGCCAGTGGAGAGAGATAGGTTGAAGATGTGTGTGAGAGCAGGGGTGAGGGAGGAGGAGAGGAGGAATTAGATGTGAGGGAAAGGGGTCGAGCGGGCACGTGGTGAGATGTGAGGAGGACAATAAGGAATTGACTTCCTCCTCAGTGGTTGGGAGGAAGCGGCAGAGGGTGGCAGAGGGGACCTGTGGGAGTGGAGGTGGCAGATAACTATCTTGTGTTGGGATGTTGCTTCTGATAGTTAGAGTTTTACTGAGGAAGTAGTCTGCCAGGTCTTGAGCGCTGAAGGCAGCTGAGGGGGGAGGTGCAGGTGGGTGGAGGAGGGTGTTGACGGTGGACCAGAGCCGTTTAGGGTTGGAGGACAGCGTAGATATAAGAGATGAGAAGAAGGATTGTTTGGCCAAGTGGAGGGCAGAGGTGTATGACCGGAGAATAAACTTGAAGTGAACAAAATCAGCTTCAGAGCGGGATTTCCTCCAGGCACGCTCTGCAGTGCGGGAGCATCTTTGCAGGTAGCGAGTTTGGAGGGTGTGCCAGGGCTGAAGCTGGCGGCGTGGGGCTTGCAGAGTCGAAGAGGAGCAAGAGTGTCTAGAGCAGAGATAAGCGTAGTGTTGTAGTGATTAGTGGCAGCATCAGGGCAGGTGAAGGATGAGGTATGAGGGAGGTGGTGAAGTAGGTTGGAGAATTGATGGGGGTCCACAGCATGTAGATTTCTGGATGTTCTCTTCAATGTTGTTCCACATCCAGCTAACCTTGAACTGAAACCTGGAATTAAGCATTTTAAGTTTGTGAACTCATTGTCGCAGTCTCGCCTGCAGACCCAGCCCTATTTTTAACTCCCAACTCATGTCTATCCCCTGCCTACCCTCGCTTGGCTCACCTTGTGGTCCATGTGTCCCATTTGTGACTCCCCATTCATTCGTTTAGGGTTTATCTTTGCAGTCAGCGCTGTCTTGGTGTCTTCTACTTCCATTTTTTTGGTTTGAATTGGATTGTTTTATCTAATCCACAGTATTTAACAGTTAATGAGGTGAAGGAGGGAATGTTTAGATGAGACTGCAGCAGGCTATTGTTCTCTAGGCTACCTAAAACAAGTAAATATCACACAATGGATGCACCGAGTGACACATATAGAGGAAAATATCACACAATGGATGCACCCAGTGACACATATAGAGGAAAATATCACACAATGGATGCACCCAGTGACACATATAGAGGAGAATATCACACAATGGATGCGCCCAGTGACACATATAGAGGAAAATATCACAAAATGGATGCGCCCAGTGACACATATAGAGGGAAATATCACACAATGGATGCACCCAGTGACACATATAGAGGGAAATATCACACAATGGATGCACCCAGTGACACATACAGAGGGAAATATCACACAATGGATGCGCCCAGTGACACATATAGAGGGAAATATCACACAATGGATGCACCCAGTGACACATATAGAGGGAAATATCACACAATGGATGCACCCAGTGACACATATAGAGGAAAATATCACACAATGGATGCACCCAGTGACACATATAGAGGAAAATATTTTCTTAACTAAACAAACAAGAGAAAAACAAAGCACATGTAAGATATCAGCAACATCACATAAACACCATAAGGACATTACAATTTATGGTGTCAGTTGCCCATTAGACATGTTGTCTCATGGCTTTTTTCAGAGAAAAGAGGCATGAAACCCCCTAATCCAGGGATGTCCAAACTCCGCCCCCCCAGATGTCCCTGAACTACAACTCTCATGCATGCCTATCCTTCTAATGCAGTCAGATTTCTAAGAGTTGTGGTTCAGGGAAATCTGGGGGGCCGGAGTTTGGACAGCCCTTACCTAATCCATCCGGTTGCCCACCTTCACACTTATTTGATTATCATATGCACGTAGAAAGAGCCCTGGTGTGTCAACGTGATGTGCAGTTTGAGGAGGACCATTGTTAGACATGCCAAGTAGAGCTCTCCAGAGCGTAATGGAAGTTAAGTCTACAAATTGCGATGGAAGGATGGGGACCCTAGGTAGAGATAAGAGATTACGAAGGATGAGAGCAATTCCATTCAGAATGTAGGACGAGTGCAATGGCATTTGATAAGAAGACACAAACTAGACTTCTGCCACCTAGAAAAGGAGACGAGAACAAAGACTGGAACACTCAAGAACATCTTATCATGGAAATTTTGTCTAAAGGCCATGTTGACCAGGAGGTGACAAATGAAGGCTTCTGGGTAAAATGAGGGCTAGTTTCTACAGAGAGGAAGACTGGAGATGTGTGACTAACAGTAACATGTTCTCATCCTAGAAGAGCAATCATTAATCTCATTGCCAAAAACTGTTGACTATGTTCTGCCACACACTTATCCCAGGTCTTACAACTCTTGCCTTCCCCTGCCTTGAAATCAATGACAGTAAGACAGATGAGGAGACTTCCAAACAACGTCGACCTTTGGGTTTTTGCTGATGATCTGATTAATGTAAATTGAATAAATTTGGGATGAGTTATTATTATTATACTTTTTTTTTTCCGATTCCGTGTCATATGGATGTTCCATCGCAGAAAAAAAAGGAAAATCAGATATTTCTTGGAATGTCCAATAACATCAAGGGCCTCACTTAAACTGTTCCAGAAATCTGAGCTGATTATAAAGGAAAGACAAGCCAGCATCACTGATAGAACCTTTTAAAGTTAATAGATGACAGCTGGTAGACATTTGGATCTTGTCTTTGACTGAACGAGAAGCCTTCCCAGAACTTGAATATATTAAAGGGGGGGGAAGTGGCCTTGATTTATGGTTTTTGAAAATTCCCCGTTGAGATACATGAAATGTTATAGTTGCATGCGCTGAGAGGTCTTTATGGAGGCACTTTCCATGAATCGAAGGTGCGCTCTATCCGGTTACAATATCCCCATTGTTGGGATAAGTTTACGAGAGCCTGATTCGGAGTTCTGATTCTGATAAACCGTCCTCTGTGGAGCAAATTAGGGGGTTTATGAGATCTGAGCAGATCCGGGAGAGCTTTAATGGTGAGTTCCCAAAACTATCAGTTGGACGTTGCTACAATAACGAAGGCAGTTAAGGAATGAAAACCATCAATGCTCTCGATATCAGCCCCGTTCTGTGTAGGCGCCCTGAGTCTGGTCGCAAAAAAACAGAGATTCGGTCCCTCCAGGCAACACAATGAGAAGTGATGCCAGTTTCTTACAATGCGAAGGGTCAAAATGATGGGCTCAAATTGTTAAAAACTCTTTATGTCACATTTACTTACTCCAGGCAATAAACTGTAATTGTGGTTAGAGAAATGGTTGGTAATTGCAACATGGTTTTGAGGTCAACTAAATGAAGTTACGGTCAACCACAGAAGACCAAAAGGTCAACATTGTTCATTGTTGACTCGATCAGGGTTGGCCTAGAGGCCCATGCCTGGGTGCTGACGTTTGACCAATATAAAGACTGGCAATGCATTTTGAGAGGTCTAGTACTCATATACCATGATCTAAGATAGTGGTTCCCAATAGCGGTCATCAAGTACCTCTATCAGGTCATGGTTTCCAGATACCTGAAGCTAAGCACAGGTGATATGATTTGCTGTTCAGTTATTGCAGGATTCAGTCTGCATTTCCACAAGGTAATCCTTAAAATCTAGACTGTGAGAGGGACCTGAGGACCGCGGTTGGTAACCACTGATCTAAGGCATAAAGAATTGAGAGTTAGTCTTTGGGCCCAGGTGGGTCCAGGCTTTCTATCCCAATTATGGCACAGAGGGCATCGAGGCAAAATTTTGGTAGCTTCAAGCTTTGGAAAGGCTGGTATACAGTCTGAAATGTTGCCGTGACACATTAAAATAAACACCGTAATTGAGACTGGAGTACCTGGACCCCTCTTCTTTCTTTAGGATAGGTATAGGAAATGCAAAGATGTAGACCATAGAAGTCATAAAGTATTCGGCAGCTGAGCTCTCCTTCTCGTCTACAATTGGTCGAAATGCATGTCTTAGAACTCACTTTCTTCCAGCAACTCGAGAATTGTTAGAACGTGACATCATCGGTTGGTAAGCTTGTTTTCGTGTTTTTAACATTTTAGGTCTGATCGATTACAGACGAAATTGGTAGGTTTTTCAAAAAAATGAAAGTAAAATCCTACATTGACCCAACTGACAAGCTCGGCTTGTTTCTAGATTGCGTTTTCTCATAAAATAATGTTTTTTTGCTGATGATTGCCAGGAGATTTTTTTTTCCAGGATTACAGGGATCGAGGCCAAAGTTAAATAAATATACATACAGCTGTAAAGTCATGGAAGAGGATGATTATCTGTGTTCAAATTATTTGGTGTTAAACGTTAAGCTTCCAGGCGTTATCCTAGAACAAACTATACGCTCTTTTGTGTTTTGGGGGATGTCCTGTGCGTAGCAGGATCTTGTAGAGTTTGAAGATGATAGACTTTCCAGCTGTGCTCGATCTCCAGTGACTGCTGCGAAAGCGAGCGCATTGTTATCATGTATTAGAGGGAATTAAATGGAGGACAAATGCACGGGGATAGTTTATAATATTGCCTCGTCATAAATCACCGGTGAGACCTCAAGCAGCTCATAAGAAAGACACAACGGAACTCAGAGAAGGTCAAGAGATGCAATGAAAGATTTTGGAATGGATGAAAGGACACTCTAGGCACCTATGAGGAGATACACTATATTGCCAAAAGTATTCACTCACCCATCCAAATAATCAGAATCAGTTGTTCCAATCACTTCCATGGCCACAGGTGTATAAAATCAAGCACCTAGGCATGCAGACTGTTTTTACAAACATTTGTGAAAGAATGGGACGCTCTCAGGAGCTCAGTGAATTCCAGCATGGAACTGTGATAGGATGCCACCTGTGCAACAAATCCAGTCGTGAAATTTCCTCGCTCCTAAATATTCCACAGTCAACTGTCAGCTGTATTATAAGAACGTGGAAGTGTTTGGGAACGACAGCAAATCAGCCACGAAGTGGTAGGCCACGTAAACTGACGGAGCGGGGTCAGCGGATGCTGAGGCGCATAGTGCGAAGAGGTCGCCAACTTTCCATGGAGTCAATCGCTATAGACCTCCAAACTTCATGTGGCCTTCAGATTAGCTCAAGAACAGTGTGCAGAGAGCTTCATGGAATGGGTTTCCATGGCCAAGCAGCTGCATCCAAGCCATACATCACCAAGTGCAATGCAAAGCGTCGGATGCAGTGGTGTAAAGCACGCCGCCACTGCACTCTAGAGCAGTGGAGACGCGTTCTCTGGAGTGAAGAATCATGCTTCTCCATCTGGCAATCTGATGGACGAGTCTGGGTTTGGCGGTTGCCAGGAGAACGGTACTTGTCTGACTGCATTGTGCCAAGTGTAAAGTTTGGTGGAGGGGGATTCTGGTGTGGGGTTGTTTGTCAGGAGCTGGGCTTGGTCCTTTAGTTCCAGTGAAAGGAACTCTGAATGCTTCAGCATACCAAGACATTTTGGACAATTCCATGCTCCCAACTTTGTGGGAACAGTTTGGAGCTCGCCCTTCCTCTTCCAACATGACAAGAGTGGCAAGGTCCATAAAGACATGGATGACAGAGTCTGGTGTGGATGAACTTGACTGGCCTGCACAGAGTCCTGACCTCAACCCGATAGAACACCTTTGGGATGAAATAAAGCGGAGACTGAGAGCCAGGCCTTCTCGTCCAACATCAGTGTGTGACCTCACAAATGCGCTTCTGGAAGAATGGTCAAAAATTCCCATAAACACACTCCTAAACCTTGTGGACAGCCTTCCCAGAAGAGTTGAAGCTGTTATAGCTGCAAAGGGTGGACCGACGTCATATTGAACCCTATGGATTAGGAATGGGATGTCACTTAAGTTCATATGCGAATCAAGGCAGGTGAGTGAATACTTTTGGCAATATAGTGTATGATTACTGTATAAATATATGCTTAAAGGTAACAGGAAGAAGAATATGGTCATATAGTGTTATCCATTACCATTACAGTAAGGAATTATCGATTCAACAAAGAAAGTTTTGAGGTTCTTGTTATGATCATGGAGCTTGTAGAATCTCTCTAGGAGAGGAGGCTACCTTGGCATTTCAGTTCTTGCCCTCATTTTGGGTGAAGTGGCTGACATACATATGGCAACGTCTTCTCTGTAATGTTGCCATCAAGCTAATACTGTATGAGACGTGAGACACCAAAGGGCAGGGCATTTATGGAGCTGCAAGATGTTCTTACAAACTACCTGTTTTTGTTCTGCATAAGCCTAGACTGGAGAATAATCCTGACGTTGAAACCCTTGCTTGAGGTGTCCACTGGTGAGACCTCAAGGAGCTCATGAGAAAGACATAACGGAACTCAGAGAAGGTCAAGAGATGGATAAAAGTATGCCTAAAGGTAGCAGGAAGAAGAACTCCAGGAATGACATGGTGTTATCCATTACCGTTAAGGTAAGGAATTATCTGATTCAACATAGAATATTTTGAGGTTTTTGTTGTGATCATTAAAGTTGTAGAACCTCTCTAGCAAAGGAGGCTACCTTGACACTTGGCATTTCAGTTCTGGCTGTAATTTTGGGAGGAGGTGGCTGATGTGCATATGGTACCATGGCACCATCAAACTAAAACCTTATGAGACCTCAGTAGTAGGAACCCAGTGTTCTTCCAATGCACCTGTTTTTTTTTTCTCCATGAGCCTAGACTGGAGGAGAATCCTGATGCTGTCCCCTTGCTTGAGGTTTCCACTGGTGAGATCTCAAGGAGCTCATAAGAAAGACATAACAGAGCTTGAAGTAGGTCAAGAGATGGAATGAAAGCTTTTGGAAGTGATGAAAGTCCATCTGGGGCACCTACAAGAAGATATGATTACTGATAAAAGTATGTCCAAAGGTAAGAGGAAGACGAACTCTAGGAATGACAAGGTGTTATCCATAACTGTTATGGTAAAGAATTATCTGATTCAACAATAGAAAGTTTTGAGGTTATTGTTATGAACATGGAGGTTGTAGAATCTCTCTAGGAGAGAAGGCTACTTTTGTAATTCCTTTCGGCCCATCATTTTGGGTGGAAGTGGCTAATTTGCATATGGTAACGTCTTCTCTACAAAGGCGCCATCAAGCTAAAACCTTATGAGACCTGAACAACTACACACCAACAGGCAGAACATTTCTGCCCAGTGTTTTCACAAACCACCTCATTTTGTTCTAGACTCATGGATAATCCTGATGTTGTCCCCTAGAAAGCTATGAGCTATACTCTTCTGACAAGGTCTAACATGGCTAAAATGATCAAGGAGGGTTGCTGTATCTCTCATGGAGAGGAGGCTTCCTCTGCTTTTCAGTTCTGGCTGTCCTTTCTAGGTGACAACGTCTGATTTGCATATGGAATAGTTGTATCTGTAATGGCACCATAGAGCTAAAATCTTATGAGACCTGCAACTCACTGTAGGGCAGGCCACTAGTGCCATTGTATGTCTTCATAAACCAGGTATTGTTCTCCACAGATATTCATTTTTATCTATCATCACAATTTATCAATTACCATCAGAGTTATTCAGAGAGAGCCAAACCGGGCCCGAAATTGCACCGAACACGGAATTTCCCTGTACGGTGCATTCGGTTATTCAAAAAGCTTGCAGGTTGCCAAATTGCGGCGAATTGCCAGCGAAATACGGTGCCTGTTCGGCGGCAGTGAAATCCCCATAGAGAAGCAATCTGTTAATCTATTCAGAGAACACCAAACAGCAGAGAAATGTCAGTGAAGTGCCCTGATGTTCGGTGGTTTCATTCAGCAGGTTTAATCAGGCAAATCCCACAGGTTTCAATGATAAAAATATTCCTGTTTTTATTCAACAACTATTAACCACTTGGCTGAGCGCGTCCTGTCCTTGCAGCCGCGATCGGCCGGTATTTCAGCGATAGAGATAGATAGATAGATAGATATGGGATATAGATAGATACAGATAGATAGTAGACATGTGCATTCGTTTTTAGTACTAAAACGATTTCGTCTGAATTTTGGGATAATTTAGTTTTCGTATGACTCAAGAGATACGAAACTGCTCGGTCCAAAAAAATGAAAGAAATGAAAGGAAAATGCACTACATTTTAGTTTTAGTCAGTTTTGTAATATTACATTGATGAGTGAAGGAGACCAGCAATGAGGAGCGCAACATCGCAAAGCTACAGAAAAAGTTTGTATGTGAAATCCTTCCTGACCCCTACCCGAAAATCTGACAGTGATAGAGCTCCAGAATACTCACAGCGCAGACACCCAGCACAGGTGAGGGAACCTTTACTTAACCCTTGCATGTCTATGAGGCAGACAAGATGATAAAAGCAGCTGGAGAAGGAAAACATTCAAATAAATCACACTGAAAGCTAATAACAGAGGAGGGCTGGATAGTAAAAACCCCTTTATAACAAGCAGCGCTGGGAGAAGAGAGGGACTTTATAAAATGTGTGTTATCTCCCCTCCCGCTCTGCATAATAGGGGCTTAGGTCTGATACATTTTATATTATCCAGGAGCACTATTCCCCTTTCCTCATCTATAATACATGTTTTATATAAAGTCCCTCTCCTCTCCCAGTGCTGCTTGTTATAAACGGGTTTTTACGTCTCATACATTTATTTATTAAGGATTTTACCAGGAAGGATACATTGAGATTTCTCTCGTTTTCAAGTATGTCCTGGGTTCAAGACCATTGAGTGGTTACAGAAATGCATTTAGTATCCAGCTCTCCCAGTGACTCATTATGAGCCTTCAGTGTGATTTATTTGAATGTTTTCCCTGGATTTAAAATGCTTTATTTTATAAAAAAAAAATTTGCACCAGTCATCTCTGAGCTTTCAGACGGATTTACGTTAATATTTTCTCTCTCCCCTGCTTTTATAATCTTGTCTGTCTCCCCCACAGAGATACAAAGTTTAAGTAAAAGTTCCCTCTCCTGTGCTGGATAAGCATTGCATTCCGAAGTTCTGCTGTGATGAGCAGCAGTCAGTTACTGTAACAGCTTTGCCTGACACATTGTGCTGAGAGTGAGATACTGTAACAAGCAGCGATCTCAGCCCTCTGAGGAGCCACTACAATAGTAATTGTATCCACTTGTTTTCGGATGATTGAAATTAGTTTTCATACTAAAGAACTGAAAACGACTTTCTTTAGCAATTAAATAAATTGCGTTTTAGGACGAATCCATTAGTTCAAAACGAAATTTTGTGCTGTGCACATGTCTAATAGATAGGTCAAATCTGAATATGGGTTAAGTGTAAGACGACAAACATAAAATAGGAGGCAGAGATCTTGCTGAGCTCACATATTTATTTTTTAGGACTTTGTATATTGTTACAATTTACAAAACAAAAGAAGAAATGATACAAAAAATCTTTATAGTATAATGTGTTCTGCGGCCAAGTAAATCACTTTTTTTCTTTCCTTCATTCTTGTTTGTTTTGTTTTCTTTCATTCTATATTTTTCTTTCTTCTTTTGTTTTTTTCTTTCTTTTTTGCTAACATTTTTTCTTTTTTTTTCTTTCATTGCTTTCTTTAATTTTTTTAATCATTCTTTCATAATTCTTTCTTAATTCTTTATTTTGTACTTTCCTTATTTTCTGTTCTTTCTTTATTCTTTCATTTTTTTCCTTTTCTTTCACTTTCTATCTTTAGTTCTTTATTTTCTTCTTTTTTTTCTTTCTTTCTCTCTCTCTTCCTTTCTTTTCTTTATTCTTTCTCTCTGTCCTTTGTACAGCCCTGTTACCAAACAGATTTGTATTTTATTCCCATATATTTGCATAATGTTATAATTTGCCATAAAATAAATACATGTAAGTAAAAAACCTTTACAATGCAATGAGTTCTGGAGCAGAGATCTCCAAGTTACCGGAATCTTAAAATCACTGAACGTCAACACTCTGCACTTACTTGTTCAGCGATTTCTTCGACCTGCTTATTGGGTTAGGAATTTTTCAACAAAACCATAGTGAGGTTTTTTTTTTCTTCACTTTTAATAACTGTTATTTTTTTCTGTAGTTTTTGGGCAGAAACTCCTATTATTCTCTCGTTTTTTTTAAACTTTTCTTAGAATCATTTCCCCGCGTGATCTTTAGAGACTTGATTTAATTTTGGCATCTGCTGCACTTGGATTGGAAGAGGTGAAGAATCTTTTTTTTTTTTTTCCCCCCGAAGTATTCCTTTTTTTCGAAGTCGAAGGCAACGAGGTTAGAAAGGTCATACGTTCGCTCTGGTCTTTGGAAGGAGGAACCCGGGAGTTTGTTTTATACTTTTTTTTTATTCTGACAACTTTTTGGAGGTTCTGTCACAAGTTTCAGGAGATATGGAAACGCGTCTTAACGTCTCACTTAGCGTCTGCGAGAGTTTCGAAATGTCTGGAGCTCAAATGAGCTGTAGGTGAGTGACGGCTGCTAAGTGCACACTTGAGGCCACCGCCGTCTTAGTGGAAAACCACAAGACACAAAGCCAAGGGGAAATGTTGGTAACGTGATAAATACTGTACATAACCACAAAAACACGGCTCCGACATCATAAAGGAGACTTTAGATAACTTTGTGATAACCGCAACGGACTTACGGCACGTAGTTATAAAGTATCGATGTGGTCTGGTGGGTCGGTGGTTTGTGTCTGTCAAGTGGTGGCCCCACCTGGATCTCTACTACTTGAGGAATTTAAAATGGACCTGTCATGGAAAGATGACACGCTGGCGCTCGTGAGGATAGCGTTTAACGCGTTCGTTCTGATAGCCAAATTGCTAGCAAATGTAGAATCGACTTTAATTCCAGTTTGAAGATCGACGCTTGTGTGTCAAGTAAATCTAATCCGGTCGAGGTGGAAGGAATACAGACGCGGGCAGAGACACTGGAATGTTTGCTCGTAAAAAAAAAAAAAGAACATGTGTACTAAAAATTGAGTCCACAGTCAGGTTTCATATGGTTTTAGCTCATTGGTGCCGTTCCTGGAGAGGCTATTCTACATGCAGGTCACCCACAAATGGCACCCAGTACTGAAATGCCAAGGATGTCATCTCTGCACTGGAGTAGGGATGGGCTGACAGTTCGCTTCGAACGTGAGTTTGAATCGAACATCGGCCGTTTGAGTATTCGGCAAACGCTGAACATTATGGGATGTTCGCGGTCTGTTATACTGTGGACACTCCATAATAAAAAATACCTGCAAAATGCGTTCACAGTTCTCCTAAATGTACCAGCAGCTGCCGGTACATTTAGGAGACCTGTGGCTGCAGCTCCCCTTGCCTTCAGCTCTCCTGTTCCTCCTCTGTCCGGCGCGGCTACTCTGCCCCACACCTCGTTTTCATGCTGACTGAGCCCTGATTGGGCAAAGTCCTGCGTCTGACCTGGACTTTGCCCAATCAGGGTTCTAATTCAATATTGAGCCCTGATTGGGCAAAGTCCAGGTCATTTGCTGGACTTTGACCAATCAGGGCTCAGTATTGAATTAGAGCTATGATTGGGCAAAGTCCAGGTCAGGCGCAGGACTTTGCCCAATCAGGGCTCAGCATGAAGATGAGCTGCGGCCGGACGGAGGAGCAGTCGGACCGGAGGAACGGGAGGCCGGGACAGCAGCAGGACAGGTGAGGTCCGGGGGCCGGTGGCTGCAGCCACAGGTCTCCTAAATGTACCGGCAGCTGCCGGTACATTTAGGAGAGCTGTGAACACATTTTGCGTGTTCGACCGCCATTGGGTTGCATTGTGTTCAAGTTCATATTCGAACATTTGGGCTGTTTTAATGTTCGAATACGAACTTAACACAGGGGTGTTCGGCCCATCACTACACTCGAGGAACCGCACTCCCCGACCATCGTTTTGTTCAGGCCTCATCAGATTATAACTGACATACCTCTAGCTACCTCGAGCAAGTGGTCCACGTCTGGATCATCTAGTACACTTAAAGTGAGCAAAAACAAGGTTTCTGAGGGGCTTGAGAAGAAGCCAAACCATTAGTGTCCTGCCCTAAGGTGAGTCCACGCTCAGGTCTCACAAAGTTTTAGCTCCATGGGGCCATTACAGAGAAGACATTACCATCACACAGAAAGGGGCAGCCATTACTGAGGAAGCCTCCAAAGCACGAGTGGGACCACAACACCCAACCATCATTTCGGCCTAGTTAGGCCTCATCAGGAGCTTATAGATGATTCATCTTCAGCAAGGGGTCCACGTCTGGATTACTCTCTTGGCCCATTGAACTAAAACAAATTTCGGAGAGGATTAAGAACAGGCATCGGCATAAGAGACCTGCCCTACGGTGAGTTCCAGCTCAGGTCTCATTAGGTTTATCTCCATGATATCATTATAGACGATACCATATGAAAAATTCTAATTTTTTGATGGAATGGAGAGGACAGGAAGAAGAAAAGAGGGGCAAAAAGAAAGAGGAATGGAAAGGAAAGGAGAGCAAGGAACGGAAAAGGAATGAAGAGGGCAGTACGAGGAAATGAGGGCAATGAAAGAAAAAGGAATGGGGACATGGAGAAGTAAAGAAGGAAATGAAAGGAAAAGGAATTGAGAGGACAGGAAGAGAAAAAAGGGGCAATGAAAAAAAGAGGAATGGAGAGGACAGGGAGAGGAAATGAGGGCAATGAAAGAAAGAGGAATTGGGGACAGGGGGAGGAAAAGAAGGGCAATGAAAGAAAGAGGAATGGTTGGAGAGGACAGGGAGAGGAAATGAGGGCAATGAATGAAAGATGAATTTAGAAGACAAAAGAAAAGCGGCAATGAAAAGATCAAAAGGACAAGGGGCATAAAAGAGGGGCAATGAAACAAACAGGAAAGGAGATGACAGGAAGAGGAAATGAGCGGCAATGAAAGAAAGAGGATGGAGGGAAGAGGGAGAAGGAAAGAGGGGCAATGAAAGAGGAATGGAGAAGACTGGGAGAGGAAAAGCATGGCAAATGAAGACTGGAGAGGACAAGAGGAGGAAAATAGGCACAATGAATGAAAAAGGAATGGGCGAGGACAGGGAGAGGAAAAGTGGGGTAATAAAAGAAAGAGGAATGGAGAAAACAGGGAGATGAAAATAATGGCAATGGAAAAAACAGGAATGGACAGGGAAAGTAAATGAGCAGCAATGAAAGAAATAAGAATGGAAAGGACAGGGGAAGAAAATTGGCAATGAAAGAAAGAGAATGGAGAGAACAGGGAGAAGGAAAGAGGGGCAATGAATGAAAGAGGAATGGAGAGGACAGGAAGAGAAGAAAGGGGCAGAGGAAGAGAAATGGAAAGGGGCAAAGGAAGAAGAGAGGACAGGAAGAGGAAATGAGCAGCGATGAAAGAAAGAGGATGGAGAGAACAGGGAGAAGGAAAAAGGGGCAATGAAAGAAAGAAGAATGGAGAGGACAGGAAGAGAAGAAAGGGGCAGAGGAAGAGAAATGGAAAGGGGCAAAGGAAGAAGAGAGGACAGGAAGAGGAAATGAGCAGCGATGAAAGAAAGAGGATGGAGGAACAGGGAGAAGGAAAGAGGGGCAATGAAAGAAAGAAGAATGGGGAAGACTGGGAGAGGAAAAGCAAGACAAATGAAGAATGGAAAAGACAGGAAGAGGAAATGAAGGCAATGAAAGAAAGAGAAATGGAGAGGACAGGGAGAGGAAATGAAAGAAACAGGAATTGGGGGGACAGAGAGAAAGAAAGAGGGGCAATGACAGGAAGAGGGATGGAGAGGACAGGGAGAGGAAAATAGGGACAATGAAAGAAATAGGAGTGGAGAGGACAGGAAGAGGAAATGAGCGGCAATAAAAGAAAGAGGATGGAGAGGACAGGGAGAAGGAAAGAGGGGCAATAAAAGAAAGAGGAATGGAGAAGACTGGGAGAGGAAAAGCAAGACAAATGAAAAATGGAAAGGACAGGGGGAGAAAAATAGGCACAATGAATGAAAGTGGAATGGAGAGGACAGGGAGAGGAACAAAGGAATATAAATATAATGTAGTGGGAAAGACAAAGAGAGAGGATTGGGTAGCCGATGCAAATATCTGTTTGAAGGGAAAGGAGGGACCTAAGATTAGATGATGGTTTGAGGTGAGAGAATAAATAACACTGTATGAAGAGAGATAGTGAATGATATAGAGAGATATATAAATCAGTGATGGGCCTGAAACACACTGTATCAGGTATTGTGTGAGTAAAGTTATTGAATGTTTCTTTTCCATTTATAATTGTAGGAAACATGAAAGATAATTGCGTTTCAGCCGCCATTAACTGGGAACCAATCAATGTCAATTTCAGAAAAAGTTAATGAGAAGTTTAAGAGAAAAAAATGGGGGAAAAACCCCAAAAACCTATTTGTAAAAATATTAACAATGTCCTTAAAAGCGGGTGAAGCGTCTCTGTAATTTCTAGTGCAGAGTCTGGCATTCCGTGAAGTTTGGCCGCCGCGCTAAACGGTGGGGGGGACATAACAGCGTTAACAAGTCTAAATCAACGTCCGTAGCAGAACGAAATTAATAAACATGTGCTGGAGATGTGAGAGCCGGCTATCGCGAGGAACGCGGAGGCCAAGATAATGTATACGGGGGAAATTATGTTAAAACCCACAAGGCCACTGGGCTGCTTCCTGAGGAGTAACAATACTCCTGGTTCTCCCGTCGTTTTTGGGACAGGTACAAGATTTTACCCAGGCAGATACATTTTCCATTGTATTCCAGATGAACGCCTCTTCCAAGTCCTCCTTTCGTTTCTTTGTGAGGAACGTTGTGAAACCTGAGTTCCAGCGCATATTTTGGCTCGCCGCGGCCTTCGAGCCACCGATGTCCTTTAAAGCGATCACCTCGATTTCATTCCGCAAACTGAAAGAACTGGCCGGAGATCGAGCCATAAATCAGCCCGGGATTTACTTCCAAGAGTACATGTGGTAGCTCAGCCTCGGGCTGCGAGCCCAATCTTACACAAGCTCTGCTGCCGAGCAGAAAAGCATAGGTTTCGGCTTTCAGTTTGCAGAACCACTAAAAGAAATGCTATTTGTTTTAGCGACGTTTAAAGGGAAAACTCGCAAAACTCAAAAAAAATGAAGATCCTCTTTTTTCTTTGTATAATCAACCTCAAACTACGAGGCTGATCCTTTATACCAACAATGCGGAGGAGGGGAATCGGCATCACAGGAAAGGGTGCGGGTAACCTCATCTATCTGTCCCTATCTATCTATCTACTCATCTATATCAATCTACACTATATTGCCAAAAGTATTCGCTCACCCATCCAAATAATCAGAAGCAGGCGTTCCAATCACTTCCATGGCCACAGGTATATAAACTCAAGCACCTAGGCACGCAGACTGTTCTTACAAACATTTGTGAAAGAATGGGTCGCTCTCAGGAGCTCAGTGAATTCCAGCGTGGAGCTGTGATAGGATGCCACCTGTGCAACAAATCCAGTCGTGAAATTTCCTCGCTCCTAAATATTCCACAGTCACCTGTCAGCTGTATTATAAGAACGTGGAAGTGTTTGGGAATGACAGCTACTCAGCCACGAAGTGGTAGGCCACGTAAACTGACGGAGCGGGGTCAGCGGATGCTGAGGCGCATAGTGCGAAGAGGTCGCCAACTTTCTGCAGAGTCAATCGCTACAGACCTCCAAACTTCATGTGGCCTTCAGATTAGCTCAAGAACAGTGCGCAGAGCGCTTCATGGAATGGGTTTCCATGGCTGAGCAGCTGCATCCAAGCCATACATCACCAAGTGCAATGCAAAGCGTCGGATGCAGTGGTGTAAAGCACGCCGCCACTGGACTCTAGAGCAGTGGAGACGCATTCTCTGGAGTGACAAACCACGCATCTCCATCTGGCAATCTGATGGACGAGTCTGGGTTTGGCGGTTGCCAGGAGAACGGAACTTGTCTGACTGCATTGTGCCAAGTGTAAAGTTTGGTGGAGGGGGATTATGGTGTGGGGTTGTTTTTCTGGAGCTGGGCTTGGCCCCTTAGTTCCAGTGAAAGGAACTCTGAATGCTTCAGCATACCAAGACATTTTGGACAATTCCATGCTCCCAACTTTGTGGGAACAGTTTGGAGCTGGCCCCTTCCTCTTCCAACATGACTGTGCACCAGTGCACAAAGCAAGGTCCATAAAGACAAGGATGACAGAGCCTGGTGTGGATGAACTTGACTGGCCTGCACAGAGTCCTGACCTCAACCTGATAGAACACCTTTGGGATGAATTAGAGTGGAGACTGAGAACCAGGCCTTCTCATCCAACATCAATGTGTGACCTCACAAATGCGCTTCTGGAAGAATGGTCACAAATTCCCATAAACACACTCCTAAACCTTGTGGACAGCCTTCCCAGAAGAGTTGAAGCTGTTATAGCTACAAAGGGTGGACCGACGTCATATTGAACCCTATGGATTAGGAATGGGATGTCACTTAAGTTCATATGCGAGTCAAGGCAGGTGAGCGAATACTTTTGGCAATATAGTGTATCTATCTATCTATCTATCCTTTATATATGTTCGTATTTCTGTCTATTGTCGTGGAAAGATAAAATGTTTACTATTAATATCCTAATAAAGATTTATTTATTTACTTTACTTTGTTATACTGTATATGATTTAAACACAGCCCGTCCTCACAGATCCCATGTCCACATACGTGGTGGCTCCAGTCTTAGACAATCATATGGGCCATCGGAAAGGAGGTTTTCAGAGGGTTATTAGAGGGACATGATGATTCGGATTGTTAGTTGTGTCCTCGGTTACATTTGTTACCTGTCTTGATATGTTTATATACTTCCTGCGCTTCTGGTTTATGCGTTGCTGTCAGATACATTTCTCCTCGTTAAAGCAACAACAAAAAATTGTCATTCTATGATTTTATACCGTTTTATTTGACGCCGCCGTTTTTCCAGGAAGGTGACATCCTCGAGATTTGTGAGATGAATACACTTTCTGGAAATTTTAAAAGCTGTTTCACAGATTCTACAAAATCTCCTGAATCCGGCATTGTAAGGAAAACACGCGCTCATCAAACTCACAGATTATGTAAGATCAGAGCCCGGGAAAAGCAGACGCTACGGAATATACTGTATGCGCAGCAACGGGGAAAAACCATATATTTTATGGAGATGACAGCCCGGAACATATATTGAAGATCCATTGCAATGAAAACACTAACTGAAAAATAAAAAAATATTATCATTTTGCTTCTGATAGAGGAAGAACGCGAAGATATTATATTACATCAACAATACAGAGTGTTGTTCTCAAATTCCCTGGAAAAATATTTTATGTCCTTAAAGGGCCAGAACCACCAAAAAATGCAATATATTTATTGTGTTTATGTGATGTTGCTGATATTTTACATGTGATTTGTTTTTCTGTTGTATGTTTAGTTAAGAAAATATTGTCCTCTATATGTGTCACTGGGTGCATCCATTGTGTGATATTTTCCTCTATATCTGTCACTGGGTGCATCCATTGTGTGATATTTTCCTCTATATGTGTCACTGGGTGCATCCATTGTGTGATATTCTCCTCTATATGTGTCACTGGGTGCATCCATTGTGTGATATTTTCCTCTTTATGTGTCACTGGGCACATCCATTGTGTGATATTTTCCTCTATATCTGTCACTGGGTGCATCCATTGTGTGATATTCTCCTCTATATGTGTCACTGGGTGCATCCATTGTGTGATATTCTCCTCTATATGTGTCACTGGGTGCATCCATTGTGTGATATTTTCCTCTATATATGTCACTGGGTGCATCCATTGTGTGATATCTTCCTCTATATATGTCACTGGGCGCATCCATTGTGTGATATTTCCCTCTATATGTGTCACTGAGTGCATCCATTATGTGATATATTCCTCTATATGTGTCCAGTAGTGTATTTAGGTTTTGTGCTGCCCTAGGCCTGACTAAACTCGTGCACCCCCTAATTTAAATTTGACGCACCTTCCTGTCAAGGGCACACCTCTTCCTGGTTATTCCCCACCCTTCCTCTTTAAGCTCCACCTTTTCCTCTTAGAGCTCCGCCTTTTCCTCTCTTTATATTAAAAGTGGATACCAAGTGCCTACTTGTATATTTTGTATACCATTTCAAATGTATCTATTGCGATAAATAAAATTATGAAATGTTTAAATTCAAGCATTTTTACAAAGAACAGCACGCATGTCAAGTATACTGGATCACAGCCGCTCTAATTGGTTGAACAATAAAATCCACAGAAACGTGCACTGCATATGAGCGTATCACAGAGCTGCACAGCAATAAAACCACAGAAACGGGCACTGTGTATGAGCATATCAGAGCTGCAGAGCAATAAAACCCACAGAAATGTGCAGTGTGTATGAGCATATCACAGAACTGCACAGCAATAAAACTCACAGTAATGTGCAGTGTGTATGAGCGTATCACAGAGCTCCAGGGCAATAAAACTCACAGTAATATGCAATGTGTATCACAGAATCCACAGCAATAAAACTCCCAGCAATGCAATGTGTGGTGTGTGTCAGCGTATCAGAATCCACAGCAATAAAACTCCCAGCAATGTAATGTGCGGTGTGTATGAGTGCATCAGAATTCACAGCAATAAAACTCCCAGCAATGCAATGTGCGGTGTGTATGAGTGCATTAGAATCCACTGCAATAAAACTCCCAGCAATGCAATGTGCGGTGTGTATGAGTGCATCAGAATCCACTGCAATAAAACTCCCAGCAATGCAATGTGCGGTGTGTATGAGTGCATCAGAATCCACTGCAATAAAACTCCCAGCAAACCGAGTGTATATGAGCACACAGCAATTATGCTGTGGAGCCATCGTGTCAGCAGTGGGGTGCCACTGCCAGAGGGTGCACTGTAGCTTTGATTCCCTTCCCGGTGGGTGTTCCGTCCAGAATAGAGTCTGTGTTAACGAAAGGGCAGGCAGCTGCGCGCGTGCGTTTCACGTGGTTCAGCCAGTCATGTGGTACTGAGACTCAGAGAAATGGCAGTGAAATGCCCTGATGTTCGGTGGTTTCAATCAGCAGGTTTATTCAGGCGAACCCCATAGGTTTCAATGTTAAAAATATTCCCGTTTTTATGCAATATCTAATAAATCATTTATTATTTTAATCTGCAGTAAAAAGTCTTTACTTATTGATTTTTTTTTAGTACCTTTTAGTCATTTTTCCGATTTTTTTTGGGCAAAATTTCCCCCTTTTTTTTAATAGCAGTTTTTCTTTTTTCTGTGACAGAACTTTTTATTATCAATCATAGGATCTTATATGTAAATTCCAGACATTTTCGTTCAGTACTTTTTAGAAAACAGCAGGCCACGGGTTTGCGGTGGTAGCATTCAGCGGCTGACTCCATGCACTTTGGGGACCCTGCGGTGAATGGTGAATTCACTGCAGGGTGGGGAAATTTTATTCTCCTAAGTGCAGGGAACTACAGAACACCAAAAAGTTGGCGTCATTTCGGTGCTCTGTGAGTAACCCATTTAGTGGTGAGGTTTTTTGCTGCCCCCTGGAAAGTGAAATTGAAAGTGAAAATTAGTGAAATCTCAATGTATCCTTCCTGGTAAAATACTGCCCCCTGGAAACTGCCGCCCTAGGCCTGGGCCTAGTCGGCCTAGGCCAAAATACACCAGTGTATGTGTCACTGGGTGCATCCATTGTGTGATATTTTCCCTCTATATGTGTCACTGGGTGCATCCATTGTGTGATATTTCCCTCTATATGTGTCACTGGGCGCATCCATTGTGTGATATTTTCCGCTATATGTGTCACTGGGTGCATCCATTGTGTGATATTTTCCGCTATATGTGTCACTGGGCGCATCTATTGTGTGATATTTTCCTCTATATGTGTCACTGGGCGCATCCATTGTGTGATATTTTCCGCTATATGTGTCACTGGGTGCATCCATTGTGTGATATTCCCTCTATATGTGTCACTGGGCGCATCCATTGTGTGATATTTTCCGCTATATGTGTCACTGGGCGCATCTATTGTGTGATATTTTCCTCTATATGTGTCACTGGGCGCATCCATTGTGTGATATTTTCCGCTATATGTGTCACTGGGTGCATCCATTGTGTGATATTTCCCTCTATATGTGTCACTGGGTGCATCCATTGTGTGATATTTTCCCTCTATATGTGTCACTGGGTGCATCCATTGTGTGATATTTCCCTCTATATGTGTCACTGGGCGCATCCATTGTGTGATATTTTCTCTATATGTGTCACTGGGCGCATCCATTGTGTGATATTTTTCGCTATATGTGTCACTGGGCGCATCTATTGTGTGATATTTTCCTCTATATGTGTCACTGGGCGCATCCATTGTGTGATATTTTCCGCTATATGTGTCACTGGCGCATCCATTGTGTGATATTTTCCTCTATATGTGTCACTGGCGCATCCATTGTGTGATATTTTCCTCTATATGTGCCACTAGGTGCATCCATTGTGTGATATTTTCCTCTGTGTGTCACTGGGTGCATCCATTGTGTGATATTCTCCTCTATATGTGTAACTGGGTGCATCCATTGTGTGATATTTTCCTCTAAATGTGTCACTGGGCGCATTCATTGTGTGATATTCTCCTCTATAGGTGTAACTGGGTGCATCCATTGTGTGATATTTCCCTCTATATGTGTCACTGGGTGCATCCATTGTGTGATATTTCCCTCTATATGTGTCACTGGGGGCATCCATTGTGTGATATTTTCCTCTATATGTGCCACTTGGTGCATCCATTGTGTGATATTTTCCTCTATATGTGTCACTGGGCGCATCCATTGTGTGATATTTTCCTCTATTTGTGTCACTGGGTGCATCCATTGTGTGATATTTTCCTCTATATGTGTCACTGGGCGCATCCATTGTGTGATATTTTCCTCTGTGTCACTGGGCGCATCCATTGTGTGATATTTTGTGTTGTATCTTTTCATCACTTGCTACTCACTGTGTGGCTTTGGTCATAGAATGGAATGAATGGGTCAGACACCGACTCACATCATTGTATTGTGTGGGATGTATTCAAAGGACATCACCAGGGGGAAGTATAAAGAGTTGGAAGCCCTCTATCAGATCTCATTCAACTGCCATCCCATCTCTTATCTTAGGTTGCCTAGAAAACACAATTGGCCCCAAGCAGCATCTTCTAAACATTCTCTCCACCACACCATTACCTCTTCATATTGATTTACACTAAAGGGGTTACAGTATTCACAGAGATCCGAAGTTGCCCGAAAATTCACCGAACAGTGAATTTCCCCGTATGAGGACATTTCGTGGACATTCGGCTATTCAGAGAGCAGGCAGCTGGCCAAATTTTGGCGAATTGCCTGCAAGTACGGTGCCGGTTCGGCGGCAGTGATATCCCCCATAGAGAAGCAATGATTCGTCTATTCAGTGAACACAGAACCTGCAGTGAAATGTCAGTGAAATGCCCTGATGTTTGGTGGTTTCATTCGGCAGGTTTAATCAGGCGAATCCCATAAGTCTACTTTTAATTTGTAGCAAAAACTCTTAATTTTTTCATTATTTTTTTAGGAGTTTTAAGGCATTTTTGGGGATTTTTTCATCAATTTTTTTTTAAAATGCGTTTTTTTTTTTATTCGGTAACTGACCATTTCATTATTATTTATAGGACCTTATTTATTATTTCCATGCATTTTCATGCATTTTTTCGTTTTAAACGCATTTTTAAAAAGTAATTTTTTTTTACTCCTGCTCGGTGAATGATCAGCTTTTTTCGGCGCTCGGCAGTCAGTTCGGCAGTGTTTGGCGTATCGTCGGCTGCGTTCGGTGGTTTGCGTCTTCGTTCGTCATTCTGTTCGGCGTATTGTCAGCTGGGTTTATCGGCGATATTCAACTGATCCCTTCAGTGCTCTTCGGAGACCCTGCGGTGAATACTGAATTCGCCGCAAGGTAGTCAACTTGAATCGCCGAATCAAAGTGCTGAGTCGCCGATTCGAAGTGCGCCGAATGAAAGAGCACCGAAATTTCGGTTGAATTTTCAGTGCTCTTTGAATAATGCCTTTAATGGATGTCGAGGTCCTCATGGTGTGTGTATTGACTAGACATGTGTATTCCTTTTAGTACTAAAACGATTTAGTCCGAATTTTGGGATAATTTCGTTTTCGTTTGACTCAAGAATAGGGATGAGCTGTTCGGGTTCGGACGGTTCGGGGTTCGACCCGAACTTAGCCTGTTGGAGCAGATCGCGAACACCGAACATTTCCAGGTGTTCGCCGCATGTTCGACCACAATGGACCGCAATGCATTTTCCCACTGGCCTGAAGCTCGTAATTGGCTATAGCCTTGCACCTGACCACAGGTCTGGTGCAAGACTGGTTCAACACTATGCCAATCACCGCTCAGAGTCCTGATTGGGTAAATTTTACCAATCATGGGCTCACAGAGCTAAGTCCCGCAGCACACTATATAAGGTTTCCACGCAGCGCTTCTGCACACATTTCAGAGGAGATTTCAGAGGAGATAGTTGTGTCTTGTTACTGCCGGTCTGCCACGCTACTGGGGGGTCTCATTTCTACCAAATATCAGGGAATTTAGGTGATGTGTGTCTTGTCACCGTGCCAGCAATTTTTGTGGGGGTTTACAACTTTCTTTAAAACATATGTGAATTAAGGTGATCTTCTGTGTCTTGTCACTGTGCCAGCAAATCTTTTTGGGTCTCATTTCTACCAAATATCAGGGAATTTATGTGATGTGTGTCTTGTCACTGTGCCAGCAAGTTTATTTGGGGTTTACAACTTTAAAACATTTGGGAATTGAGGTGATCTGTGTCTTGTCACACATCCAGTACCACGCAGTATTTTGGGGCTCACTAATTTCTTTAAAACATTTGTGAATTGAGGTGATCTGTGTCTCGTCACATAGCCAGCAAGTTTTTTTGGGGCTCACTAATTTCTTTAAAACATTTGTTAATTAAGGTGATCTGTGTCTCGTCACACAAACAGTACCACGCATTATTTTGGGGCTCACTAATTTCTTTAAAACATTTGTGAATTAAGGTGATCTGTGTCTCATCACACATCCAGTACCATGCTGTATTTTGGGGCTCACTAATTTCTACAAAACATTTGTAAATTGAGGTGATCTGTCTCTTGTCACTGGCTGCCAGCTATCAGTGTGTCTCACTGAGTTATACCAGAGTTCTTTAAATCTTTATACCAGAGTTGAATCAGAGTTCTGTATATAGAAACATAGAAACATAGAAAAATGTCGGCAGATAAGAACCTTTCGGCCCATCTAGTCTGCTCAATTACATGGATAATTTTGATTAGATCTTTTGTTTAGGATAGCCTTATGCCTATCCTAAATATATTAATCTCTATATCACTCACCATGTCTGAAAGAACAAAAAGGACAGGCAGATTCTCCCAGACACAGATAAGAGGGCAAGCAGCCCCTGTGTCGGGAGGCTGTGCCTCTGGTCGTGGTGGACGTGGTGCATCCTCTGCAGGGGCACGCTTGTCCTTTATAACTGGTGCTGGCCGTCTTCTTAACCTGCAGCAACATAGAGAGGATTTGGTGGATTGGCTAGCCAGGCCATCCTCATCCTCCGAGTCCTCTGCCAGCCAGGCTTCTAGTGCTTTACAGTCCACCTCAGCTGCCAAAGCATCTAATGCAGCCTCCATGTCCACAGCTACTCCTGCCGTATCCTCGCTATCACACACGGAGGAGTCAGCTGAATTGTTTGGCTACAATGAGAGTGACATGCTGCTTGAGGATGAGCAGCAAGTACAGTGCTCTGATTCAATCTCTGAGGTTGAGCAAGGGGGTATAATCAACCTAGAGGAAGGAGGTGCCAGTGATGACACACAAATAACTGGCACTCATGTTGCCCCAGCAGCTGCAGCATACTGCCAAGTTGGCTCCAGTGACGAGGAGATAGGGGGTGAAGATGACATTGATGATGATGAGGTCACTGACTCCACCTGGGTGCCAGATTGAACTGAGGAATCAAGTGAGGAGGAGGGGGAGGAGGAGGCACAGCAAACACGAGGCACAACATCCTCTGTGACCAACCGTAGCACTAGCCAGTCCAAGCCCTCACATGTCAGAGCTGCTCTGGTGCAGAGCGCTGTTGTCTCAAAGAACACATGCAGGAACTCTGCTGTCTGGGAGTTATTCAAGAAATGTGCAGCAGACCCCACCGTTGCTATTTGTAATCTATGTCAGAGGAGACTGAAGCGTGGGATAAACACCAGACACTTGGGTACCTCGTGCTTGAGGCAACATATGAACAAGTGCCACACATCCTGTTGGCGCAAAACTTTGCGTAGGTCCTCCTCCTCCTCATCTGTCTCTACCCACACTGTATGTCCTGCTATGTCATTGCCTACAACCTCCACCGACAGGGATGATGCTACAGTAATGTATGTACCAGCAGGTCCTTCCTCACAATGTGACATCATCCCAGTAGCTATCATCCCAGTGGCTGAAGATTTACGCAGTCAGATTACGTTGCCGCAGCTGCTGCAGCGAAAGAAAAAATATAGTCCCAACCATCCCCAAGCACAGCGTCTAAATGCCAGTTTAGCAAAATTACTCGCATTGCAGCTGCTGCCTTTCCAGCTGGTGGACTCTGTTCCCTTCCGTGAATTTGCTGAAGGTTCTGTACCACAGTGGCAGGTTCCAAAACGCCATTACTTTTCACGCAAGGCCATTTCAGCACTATACCAGCACGTGGAAGACAATGTTATGCAGTCATTGGGAAAGGCAGTCAGCAGCAAGGTGCATGTCACTTTAGACATGTGGTCCAGCAAGCATGGACAGGGTCATTACATTTCCTTCACGGCACACTGGGTAACTCTGATTGCAGCTGGGAGGGATCCAAGACGGGGCTCTGTGCTGGAGCTTGTTCATCCACCACGCCTCCAGAAAGCTGCTTGTATGAGGTCTGTCTGCTCCACCACCACCACCTCTTCCTCCTCCTCCTCCTCCTTCTCTGTCTCTGGCGAAGTGGCAGTTAAACCGACGCCTGACAGGGTCTATGCAATGGCTCAAGCAAAAAGATGCCATACTGTGCTTGAGCTGGTTTGTTTAGGGGACAGGAGCCACACCGGGTCAGAAATTTTGTCAGCTCTGCAGGGGCAGGTGCAGAGATGGTTAACACCACACCAGCTTCAGCTGGGAATGATTGTCTGCGATAATGGCAGCAACCTTCTCTCCGCCCTACGCAAGGGTAAATGGACGCATGTACCATGCCTAGCACACATCCTAAATCTGGTGGTACAGCGTTTCCTAACCAAGTACCCAGGGCTGCCAGAGCTTCTCATCCAGGCCAGAGATGCACTGTACTGTCACCATTTGAGGAGGCAACGAGGATGGTGAGCAGGGACAGTGCATGCATCAGTGACACAATTCCTTTAGTGTTCCTGCTGGAGCACACTCTGCAGGGAATTATAGATGTGGCTCTAGAGGCAGAGCAGCGGGAGGAAGAGGAGGCCTTCCCTAGCTCTCAAGGCCCCAGTCTTTCCGCAGACAGCATTCCAGCGGGTCCTACTCAGATCAGACAGGAGGAGGATGAGGAGGAGGAGGATTATTTAAGTAGTAGGGGCATTGAAGGTGGGGATTCCTCAAGGGAGGGTTTTGTGTGCCCAGAAACAGAAGGGCTTGTGCGTGGCTGGGAGGAGGAAGTGCACGATACGGTCATCCTCATTGACCAGGAAGACTCGGCAGCAAATGCCACCTCCAACCTACGCTGCATGGGCTCCCTAATGATGCAAAGCCTGCTAAAGGACCCCAGGATTCGTGCTATCAAGGAGAGGGATCATTACTGGTTGGCAACCCTTCTTGATCCACGATACAAGGGGAAAGTTGCAGAGCTCATCCTGCCCGCACAGAGGGAGCACAGGATGAAAAAAATTGAGGACGTTCTAAAGCGACACTTGTGTAACACCTTTCCAGGCACTGGTAGATTACCAAGTGCTGACACACGTGCTTCTGAGGCTGCGGGTGATCAGAGGAATAGCGGTGAAGGACAGGGCCGCTTGACTGATGCTTTTTTAAATTGTTTTAGTCCACGATGCCCAAAGACGTCAAATGTAGGCACCCATTGCCAGTGTCTTCACCATATGGTGCAGGACTACCTAGGGGCAAGGGCAGACCTGGATACCTTTCCAGCAGATGATCCACTGGCTTACTGGATGTTGAGATTGGATCACTGGCCAGAACTTAGCCAATATGCTATGCAGCTACTAGGTTGCCCTTCATCTAGTGTGTTTTCCGAAAGGACGTTCAGTGCCGCTGGAGGTTATGTCACAGACTAAAGAGTGCGTCTGTCCACCGACTCTGTAGACCGGCTGACATTTATAAAAATGAATCAGTCCTGGATCAGCAGCTACTGTATCAATCCCCTGATGCTGAAGTAATGGAATAGATAGGGGATGTCCTCTTCTGCATTCACAAAACCTCCAGCACTGAACTCTTCCACAATACCACAAAAGGGTTACGGTGTGAAGGCACTTGCTGCCATGAAAGGCACAATATTTGGCTGCACTGACGCCTGTGCCAGATTTATATCATTTTATTTTTTTGAACCGCAGGGTCCAACCCTGTACTCTTCCACAATACCACAGAGGGGTTACTGTATGATGATACCTGCTGGCCTGTCATTTATGGCACAATATCTGGGAGCACTGACGCCCATTAACAGATAAAAAAAAACAACTTTTCAATATAGGACCACATGGTCCACCCCTGCACTGTTCCAGAATACCACAGAGGGGTTAGGCTAGGGT
Organism: Leptobrachium leishanense; assembly: GCA_009667805.1. Classification (NCBI taxonomy): domain Eukaryota; kingdom Metazoa; phylum Chordata; class Amphibia; order Anura; family Megophryidae; genus Leptobrachium; species Leptobrachium leishanense. Next base: position 452,332,428 of record CM019064.1, read on the forward strand.
CAGATGAGCGCATTTTCTACGGACTGTGCGTCCGTGCAGTACGGACGTACTTACTGACTGACGACAAGGTAGTGGCCAAACAGTCCGTTTTTTTCACTGACGTATTTTTTGACTGATGTAGCAGGGAAAATAAATTACAATGAAAGAACATTCTGTCCGTCAAAAATGCTGGACGTATAAATGCAGTCCGTCTGACCTTGTTGCATCACTCACACACAAAGCTATGCGGACGTTGTGGACGTGGCGCACTCCGCACGTCCGTTCTAGCAGTATTACGTTCTTGCCTAACCTGCATCCGTTTGCAGCGTCCGTCAGCCCCCGCACTTCTGTGCGGACGTACTTCGCGTGTGGGGCTCCATTTAACACAATTGTATGCTATCACGGACGTACTTATGTGCAGGCAACACGGACGTTAACACTGCGTTCGTCTGACCCCAGCCTTACTGTATGATGATACTTGCTGGCCTGGCAGTCTTGCACCAAAGGCACAATATCTGGGTGCACTGACGCCCATTACCAGATCAAAAACTTTTCAATATAGGACCACATGGTCCACCCCTGCACTCTTCCACAATACTACAGAGGGGTTCCTGTATGATGATACTTGATGGCCTGGCATTAAAGGCAGAATATCTGGGTGCACTGACGCCCATTATTACCAGATCAAAAACTTTTCAATATAGGACGGCAAGGTTCACCCCTGCACTCTTCCACAATACTACAGAGGGGTTACTGTATGATGATACTTGCTGGCATGGCAGTCTTGCACCAAAGGCACAATATCTGGGTGCACTGACGCCCATTACCAGATCAAAAACTTTTCAATATAGGACCACATGGTCCACCCCTGCACTCTTCCACAATACTACAGAGGGGTTACTGTATGATGATACTTGATGGACTGGCATTAAAGGCAGAATATCTGGGTGCACTGACGCCCATTATTACCAGATCAAAAACTTTTCAATATAGGACGGCAAGGTTCACCCCTGCACTCTTCCACAATACTACAGAGGGGTTACTGTATGATGATACTTGCTGGCCTGGCAGTCTTGCACCAAAGGCACAATATCTGGGTGCACTGACGCCCATTACCAGATCAAAAACTTTTCAATATAGGACCACATGGTCCACCCCTGCACTCTTCCACAATACTACAGAGGGGTTACTGTATGATGACACTTGATGGCCTGGCATTAAAGGCAGAATATCTGGGTGCACTGACGCCCATTATTACCAGATCAAAAACTTTTCAATATAGGACCACATGGTCCACCCCTGCAGTCTTCCACAATACCACAGAGGGGTTACTGTATGATGATACTTGCTGGCCTGGCAGTCTTGCACCAAAGGCACAATATCTGGGTGCACTGACGCCCATTAACAGATAAAAAAAACACTTTTCAATATAGGACCACATGGTCCACCCCTGCACTCTTCAACAATACCACAGAGGGGTTAGGCTAGGGTCAGATTAGCGCATTTTCTGCGGACTGTGCGTCCGTGCAGTACGGACGTACTTACTGACTGACGACAAGGTAGTGGCCACACAGTCGGTTTTTTTCACTGACGTATTTTTTGACTGATGTAGCATGGAAAATAAATTACAATGAAAGAACATTCTGTCCGTCAAAAATGCTGGACGTATAAATGCAGTCCATCTGACCTTGTTGCATCACTCACACACAAAGCTATGCGAACGTTGTGGACGTGGCGCACTCTGCACGTCCGTTCCAGCAGTATTACGTTCTTGCCTAACCTGCGTCCGTTTGCAGCGTCCGTCAGCCCCCGCACTTCTGTGCGGACGTACTTCGTGTGTGGTGCTCCATTTAACACAATTGTATGCTATCACGGACGTACAGTCATGGCCGAAATTGTTGGCACCCCAGACAATTTTCCAGAAAATCAAGTATTTCTCACAGAAACGTATTGCAGTAACACATGTTTTGCTATACACATGTTTATCCCCTTTGTGTGTATTGGAACAAAGCAAAAAAAGGGAGGAAAAAAGCAAATTGGACATAATGTCACACAAAACTCCAAAAATGGGCTGGACAAAATACTTGGCACCCTTTCAAAATTGTGGATAAATAAGATTGTTTCAACATGTGATGCTCCTGTAAACTCACCTGGGGCAAGTAACAGGTGTGGGCAATATAAAAATCACACCTGAAAGCCGATAAAAAGGAGAGAAGTTCACTTAGTCTTTGCATTGTGTGTCTGTGTGTGCCACACTAAGCATGGACAACAGAAAGAGGAGAAGAGAACTGTCTGAGGACTTGAGAACCAAAATTGTGGAAAAATATCAACAATCTCAAGGCATAAAAAAGCAAGACTACAGTTTGCCAAAATGTACTTGAGTAAGCCAAAATCGTTCTGGGAAAACGTATTGTGGACAGATGAGACCAAGATAGCTTTTTGGTAAAGCACATCATTCTACTGCTTACCGAAAACAGAATGAGGCCTACAAAGAAAAGAACACAGTACCTACAGTGAAATATGGCGGAGGTTCAATGATGTTTTGGGGTTGTTTTGCTGACTCTTGCACTGGGTGCCTTGAATGTGTGCAAGACATCATGAAATCTGAGGATTACCAAAGGATTTTGGGTTGCACTGTAGAGCCCAGTGTCAGAAAGCTGGGTTTGCGTCCGAGATCTTGGGTCTTCCAGCAGGATAATGACCCCAAACATATGTCAAAAAGCAGCCAGAAATGGATGGCAACAAAGCGCTGGAGAGTTCTGAAGTGGCCAGCAATGAGTCCAGATCTAAATCCCATTGAACACCTGTGGAGAGATCTTAAAAGTGCTGTTGGGAAAAGGCGCCCTTCCAATAAGAGAAACCTGGAGCAGTTTGCAAAGGAAGAGTAGTCCAAAATTCCGGGTGAGATGTCTAAGAAGCTTATTGATGGTTATAGGAAGCGACTGATTTCAGTTATTTTTTCCAAAGGGTGTGCAACCAAATATTAAGTTAAGGGTGCCAAGAATTTTGTCCAGACCATTTTTGGAGTTTTGTGTGACCTTATGTCCAATTTGCTTTTTTTCCTCCCTTTTTTTGTTTTGTTCCAATACACACAAAGGGAATAAACATGTGTATAGCAAAACATGTCTTACTGCAATACTTTTCTGTGAGAAATACTTGATTTTCTGGAAAAATGTCTGGGGTGCCAACAATTTCGGCCATGTCTGTACTTATGTGCGGGCAACACGGACGTTAACACTGCGTTCGTCTGACCCCAGCCTTACTGTATGATGATACTTGCTGGCCTGGCAATCTTGCACCAAAGGCACAATATCTGGGTGCACTGACGCTAGGGATGAGCTGTTCGGGTTCGGACGGTTCGGAGTTCAACCCGAACTTTGGCAGTTCGAAAGTTTGCGAATTTCAAACTTTTTGGGCGTGTTCAGTTCGGGTTCGAAAAAAAAAAGAAATTTTGAAAAAAGTATAGAAAATGCTTAAAAAAATTAAAAAATCTAGAAATAAAGAGACTCTTTACTGCAGAATATTATAAGCAACGGTTTATTAGATATTGAATTAAAAACTAATGTGTACGTGGAAAGATTATCAACTCTAAATGACCTCTGTTCACAAACGGGCATAACACCAGGTGTTCTTAGTCTGGTAATCAATTTGATACATTGTACAAGATACTGAGGCTGGGGTGGTGTCTGCTTCTGATTGAGATTTGAGAATTAATTTCCCTAAAACATCCTAATATGCTGCATTTAACTGGTGTTTGAAAAAAATCTAAAGCAATGTTATTTTTCACCTTGGGATTAAACATTCACAAGGTTATTCAGAGAGCGGTGAAAAGCAGGAGAATAACTGGAGAAGTGAAAATTCTAGGTCAAAATAGCCAAACCAGAAAAATTCTCCCATTTATCTCACTTTCCAAATCGGCTATTTGGTCTAGATTGTTCTCTTCTCTTGCCAGTTCTCCTGGCTTTCACCTCTCTCTCAGGGTTGTTCAGAGAAAGGTGAAAACCAGGAGAATGGCAGGAAAAGAGAACAATCTGGACCAAATAGCCGATTTGGAAAGTGAGATAAGGCTAGGGTCAGACTAACGCATTTTTCGCAGCGACCGTCAAAAAGTGCGTCCGAACGCATTGCCGTATTTTTTCACGGATTGCGCGAAAACGGTCATACGATGCGCATTTTTGTGCGTGATTTTTTACGGACCCAAACCAGGAAACTTTGGGTGTCTGGACGTTATGTTGGCCGGACATGAGCAGGGTCTGACGTCTCCAAATCACGCACACATGCCGCTAGTGGACGCAGCGCACTCTGTAGTCCATACTAGCGGTTCTGCGTTCTCGAAAAAATGCGTTCATTTTCCACTTGAAGTTGCGCAGCCGGACTTTCGTGCGACCGTACTTCGTATATTGGCCGTCATTGCCCGTCATTTGCTGCTAGTGCGGCCGTGATTAAGTGCGCCTAAACGCACGTTAAAATTCGCTAGTCTGACCCCAGCCTAAATGGGAGAATTTTTCTGGTTTGGCTATTTTGACCTAGAATTTTCCATTCTCCAGTCATTCTCCTGCTCTTCACCGCTCTCTGAATAACCCTGACAGGGTTATTGAGAGAAAGGTGAAACTCAGGAGAATGACTGGAGAATGGAAAATTCTAGGACAAAATAGCCGAACCAGAAAAATTCTCCCATTTATCTCACTTTCCAAATCGGCTTTTTGGTCTAGAAGTTTCCATTCTCCTGCTTTTTACCGCCAAAAAATCTGTAAACTTTTTCTGCGTGTCCGAAAATGTCTCCTCTTTTCATACAGACTGCCGCCCCAAGCAGTTGTTAATGGATAGATTAAAGGAAAAGCATTTACCGTCATATGAAACGTCATTTATTTGTTTTTAAGTGTTTCTATACATCCTAGAAATCCGCCACTTCACGGGCAGGTTATGGGGACCTCCTAGGCACGATATTTGAAGGAATTTTTCGTTTTTATTTTTAACCCTTATTTCATGGAAAACTCACTGTCCCTTTAAAAACTTTTTTTTAAAACTTTTTGTCCTTGTTTCCTGTCCCCCAGGGCACTTCCCGGACCCCCATACACCTTTGATGGCAAATATGTAGCATATATGCCCTCTTGGAGGGCACTCCAAAAAACCGAATTTTCAGCCCCATTGACTTGCAGGGGGGTTCGGGTTCGGGTTTAGTCCCGAACAAATGGGAAGTTTGGGTTCGGGCTCGAACCGAACTCGGGGAGTGTTCGGCTCATCACTAACTGACGCCCATTACCAGATAAAAAACTTTTCAATATAGGACCGCAAGGTTCACCCCTGCACTCTTCCACAATAACACAGAGGGGTTACTGTATGATGATACTTGCTGGCCTGGCATTAAAGGCACAATATCTGGGTGCACTGACGCCCATTACCAGATCAAAAACTTTTCAATATAGGACCACATGGTCAACCCCTGCACTCTTCCACCATACCACAGAGGGGTTACTGTATGATGATACTTGCTGCCCTGGCAGTCTTGCACCAAAGGCACAATATCTGGGTGCACTGACGCCCATTACCAGATTCATATCTTTTTAATATAGGACTGCATGGTCCACCCCTGCACTCTTCCACAATACGACAGAGGGGTTACTGTATGATAGTACTTGCATGCCTGGCACTAAAGGCACAATATCTGGGTGCACTGCCACTGACGCTTGTATCAGATTCATATCCTCAGAGGGGTTACGGTGTGACGGCACTGTTGCCGACGCTAAAAGCCCAATTTTAAAGCACCTATTGTTACTTTCATCCAAAGCCTGCATAAGTTTCACAATAATTTAGCCAAAAAAATCACTAAACTTTTTCTGCGCGTCCTAAAATGTCTTTTCATACAGACTACCGCCCCAAGCAGTTGTTTATGGATAGATTAAAGGAAAAACATTTACCGTCATATGAAACGTCATTTTTTTTGTTTTTAAGTGTTTCTATACATCCTAGAAATCCGCCACTTCACGGGCAGGTTATGGGGACCTCCTAGGCACGATATTTGAAGGAATTTTTTGTTTTTATTTTTAACCCTTATTTCATGGAAAACTCACTGTCCCTTTAAAAACTTTTTTTTAAAACTTTTTGTCCTTGTTTCCTGTCCCCCAGGGCACTACCCGGACCCCCATACACCTTTTATGGCAAATATGTAGCATATATGCCCTTTGGAGGGCACTCTAAAACACGGAATTTTCAGCCCCATTGACTTGCATGGGGTTCGAGTTCGGGTTCGGGTTCGGCCACGAACAAATGGGAAGTTCGGGTTCGGGCTCGAACCGAACTCGGGGAGTGTTCGGCTCATCCCTACTCAAGAGATACGAAACTGCCCAGTCCAAAAAATGAAAGAAACTAAAGGAAAATCCACTACATTTTAGTTTCAGTCCTCTTTGTAATATTACATTGATGAGTGAAGGAGACCAGCAATGAAGAGCGCAACATCGCAAAGCTACAGAAAAAGTTTGTATGTGTAATCGTTCCCGACCCCTACCTGAAAATCTGATAGTGATAGAGCTCCAAAATACTCACTTGCAGCGCAGACAGCCAGCACAGGAGAGGAAAACTTTACTTAACTCTTGCATGTCTATGAGGCAGACAAGATGATAAAAGCAGCTGGAGAAGGAAAACATTCAAATAAATCACACTGAAAGCTAATGACAGAGGAGGGCTGGATAGTAAAAACCCCTTTATAACAAGCAGCGCTGGGAGAAGAGAGGGACTTTATAAAACGTGTGTTATCTCCCCTCCCGCTCTGCATAATAGGGGCTTAGGTCTGATACATTTTATATTATCCAGGGGCACTATCTCCCTTTCCTCATCTATAATACACATTTTATATAAAGTCACTCTCCTCTCCCAGTGCTGCTTGTTATAATGTTTTTACATCGGATACATTTAGTATCCAGCTCTCACAGTTACTCTGTCATTATGAGACTTCAGTGTGATTTATTTGAATGTTTTCCCTGGATTTAAAGTGCTTTATTTTATTATAAAAATTAATTTGCGCCAATCATCTCTTCTCTGAGCTTTCATACTGATTTACGTTAATATTTTCCCTCTCCCTTGCTTTTATAATCCTGGATGTTCTTTACAGAGAGGGACATAAATTGAGGAGGATGTTCTATACATTATACAGAGAGGGGTATTAATTAATGCAGGTGGATGTTCTATACATTATACAGAGAGGGGCATTAATTAATGCAGGAGGATGTTATCTACGTACATTATACAGAGAGGGGTATTAATTAATGCAGGAGGATGTTATATACATTATACAGAGAGGGGTATTAATTAATTCAGGAGGATGTTCTATACATTATACAGAGAGGAGCATTTTTTTTTTTGCCCTTTAAATCCAGTGGCTGTGAGCGCTGAGATCGGCTGCTTGTTATATTATCTCTAAGTATCAGGCTCAGCTGTTATTGTAACTGCTGCTCATCACAGAGCTCATAGTTTCAGTAAAACAAGGAAATAATATTGTTTTAACCTCTTATATATAAAAATATTATTTACTAGTTTTACTGAAACTCTGAGCGCTGTGATGAGCAGCAGTCAGTTACTGTAACAGCTTTGCCTGACACATTGTGCTGAGAGTGAGAGATACTGTAACAAGCAGCGATCTCAGCCCTCTGAGGAGCCACTACAATAGTAATTGTATCCACTGGTTTTCGGATGAACGAAATTAGTTTTCATACTAAAGAACTGAAAACTAATTTCTTTAGCAACTAAATAAATTGTGTTTTTGGACTAATCCATTAGTTCAAAACGAAATTTTGTGTTGTGCACATGTCTAGTATTGACAGCATCGCTTATGGACAAACAACACGCGTGTGTAATGATGGCGTCGTTTCTCTGTAATGTATTCCACAGGGTCATTTATAAAAACAGATTAAAGCACGAGCTGCTCGTCTTCTTGGCTTGACTCGTTTTAAAGATGGCCACTGTCTTACGCAATAGTCCTTTCTTCTTCATTAGAGGCCACTGTGACGATGTTGGATACATCTTTGCAGATACTAAAAACCTTGATGAGCTGAAACAGAAGCCACAGTGCCCCCCCGTCACTCCCGCCTCCCCTGAAATCACCCACCGGCATCCACTGCCGGCCGTGTCATGCGCAGCCTACACTATATATAATGGGATGGGAGCCTCGACGGGACTATCAAGTTGTCAAAAGGATATAATAACTTTGAAACAGATGATCCAGTTTACTCTAGCGAGTCGTTTAACTTTCCTGCCAATCACCTGACTTTTTATGAGCGCGAGATGATTTATCATTGATTGCTGAGCTGCGTTTTGTCTTATTCCGAACTATGTATCTTTTCTTTATATTATTATTTTTTCTTTTAACGGTCCCCCAGACGCCGCGTGCGCGTTTTTCACCGTCTTAAGTGGCTGCCTCGCAATATCCATTTGAAGACAAATCAAAGCCCCTTTTATTAAAGTTTTCCTATTTTTTAACCCTTTCACTACCAGGCAATTGTTGTTGAAAAAATATCATCTTGATATTTATTTGAAACATGGAATGCAAAGTAAATATAAGGTGAAGTAGTAGTTCTGAACATAAATTGTTGATCTCAGATGGATAATAAATTATAATAATGTAAATTTTATCATTTTTAAAATTTCATGAATTGGTTTATCTTTTACAGAAATATCACTGGGATGAAAGGTTGTAAACTGTAGATGGCGTCCCTTATCTAGTACAATGTCACACTGGGTCTGCATTATCAGCATACAGGCAGAAATATCACTAGGATGAGAGGTTGTAAACTCTAGATGGCGTCCCTTATCTAGCACAATGTCACACAGGGTCTGCATTATCAGCATACAGGCATAAATGGCCTTTGTGTCAGTAAATGTGCTGCAGACAGATAATAAAATGGTGAGATCTCCTGCTTATGGGGATTTGTAGTGATCAGAATGAGATTATTAGCAATGCAATATCTGTATGTGCTGCATAATGCCTGTGTATGACAATTACAGCAACACCTTGTACCTGTATGTGCTGCATAATGCCTGTGTATGGCAATTACAGCAACAATTTGTATCTGGATGTGCTGCATAATGCCTGTGTATGACAATTACAGCAACACCTTGTATCTGTACTGTACAGGGATTTGCACTCATTATAACCCCCTGCATCTTATCCCTGTACAGCAGCGACTGAACCCACAGCTCTCCCTGTATTCTAACAAATCCCTGGCTGCTGGAATGCTGCAGCAAAGTGTTTTATCTCTTTGTTACAGTGAGGATTAGGGCTGCTATTTGCAGCTTGTTTTATGTATCTCTGAGGTGCTTGGAGAGATACAATTGGAGAGGCATACATAATGCCTCTGTATGACAATTACAGCAACACCTTGTATCTCTATGTGCCGCATAATGCCTGTGTATGGCAATTACAGCAACACCTTGTATCTGTATGTGCTGCATAATGCCTGTGTATGACAGTTACAGCAACACCTTGTATCTATATGTGCTGCATAATGCCTGTTTTTTGCAATTACAGCAACACCTTGTATCTGTATGTGCCGCATAATGCCTGTGTATGGCAATTACAGCAACACCTTGCATCTGTATGTGCTGCATAATGCCTGTGTATGGCAATTACAGCAACACCTTGTATCTGTATGTGCCGCATAATGCCTGTGTATGGCAATCCCAGCAACACCTTGTATCTGTATGTGCTGTATAATGCCTGTGTATGACAATTACAGTAACACCTTGTATCTGTATGTGCTGCATAATGCCTGTGTATGGCAATTACAGCGACACCTTGTATCTGTATGTGCTGCATAATGCCTGTGTATGGCAATTACAGCAACACCTTGTATCTGTATGTGCTGCATAATGCCTGTGTATGACAATTACAGCAACACCTTGTATCTGTAATGTGCTGCATAATGCCTGTGTGTGGCAATTACAGTAAGACCTTGTATCTGTATGTGCCGCATAATGCCTGTGTATGGCAATTACAGTAACACCTTGTATCTGTACTGTACAGGAATTTAACTCATTATAACCCCCTGCATCTTATCCCTGTACAGCAGCGACTGACCCCACAGCTGTCCCTGTATTCTAACAAATCACTGGCTGCTGGAATGCTGCAGCAAAGTGTTTTAACTTTTTGTTACAGTGAGGATTAGGGCTGCTATTTGCAGCTTGTTTTATGTATCTCTGAGGTGCTTGGAGAGAGGTAAAACAAAAGGATTTTATTTCTCCACAGGGATCACAATAATCTTGCTTTAAAAACTTGTAAAAATTATTTGATATGCTAATGAGTGCTTTCAATGGATTATAATCCAAAATTGAGTTAACTCGATTTTGGGAGCGATGGGGTTAAACCAAAAACACATAGGTTATATAGTAGCCCGGTTTAAGGTTTTCTTTTACAAACTAATTGCTACACAATCTGTTTTATAGAACCAGCTTCACCAATAACTCCAAGACAATGTCCCAAAACTGTACAGAATCGTGCTTGTTAGAAATAATTAGGAAGTAATAAAGCTCCTGTTTCAAATGGGACTTTTTTTGGTTACTTTTAAAAATACAACAGAGGGATATTAGAAGGTTCCATTGTGTTGTTGGTCGGTGTGCTCCTCTATATTGAAATAAATCAAAGGACCACCTAGATAAGTGTTTCCTACCCCTGGTGACTTGGAGTGGGTCATCGTTTCTTTGCTCTACTGCAACCTTTGCCCATAATGACGGCACCTCTGACTTATGGCAAGTCCCGTCAGTAAGTTTGATGACTGAAGATGTTTATCTCTTCATCTAGGTCGGTTGCTTACAGCCCTAGTCCTCAGGTCTCCCTAACAGGCCAGGTTTGCAGGATATCTGAAGCACAGCAAAGGTGATATGATTTGCTGCTAGGTGACTGCAGGATTCAGTCTGCATTTCCCCAAGGTGATCCTTAAAACCTGGCCTGGGAGGGGGACCTGAGGACCAGGGCTGTGAGAAACTGACCTAGATGAAGAGATAAACATCTTCTGTCCGAAAGTGCCTGCTGCTGTTTTTAGGTTTCTGCGCTGTTTTTGTTTAGGTCTAATTTTCCCTCTTACTCGTTTATGCAACCCACACATATTATATACCATTTGTATCACCATTATATGGACTTTCTAAGGATACCATTATTTTCCTATTTTATTATTTAGCATAAAATTAAAAAATGAAATATGATGAAAAAATTGAAAGACACACTTTTTCGTACTTTGACCCCCAAAATCTACATCCGCCAAAAAATCATTTTGAAATTTTGTCCTGGGTTTAGAAATACCCAATTTTTTACACGTTTTTGCTTTTTAACCCTTAGTGACCAGGCGGTTTTACGATTGTAAGTCCGAAAGTGCCCACTGCTGGTTTTACGTTTCTGCGCTGTTTGTGTTTAGGTGCGGTTCCAAAGAGCATTGTAACAGTTTTGTCAGTATTTAGAAAAAGTTTGTTATCTGCGATCCACTTTTCTACCCCTGTGAATTGTTCTTGCAGCACTGCCTCCCAGTGGCGTAGCGTGGGTTGTCAGCGCCCGGGGCCAGCCAAGAATCGTGAGGTGAGATCCTGCAGGTCAAGTGACCTGCAGTGGAAGCCTCAATGGAGTCCTTTGGACTCCATGGAGGGGATGCTCGTGGTGGTGCTCCCCACCGTCGTATCTGAAACAAATACAGCCATAAATGAGATTTGATCACTGGAAAATTTAATGCAATCCAATACCTGGAAGAATTCAGCCATTTGTGCCTGGACCGACCACTGTGGTCTACAATTGCATTGTGTGCATAATACTCCTGGATCATGTTGTCATGCGTCTCCATGGCATTGGAGGTATGTCATTCCCACTAGCTATACACAGTATATTATTTTTGACATGCCATTGTTAGACATTTTCTGTGACCTTTGACCACATCGTTAACCGCCCAATATGTCCTTTTGTTTGAACTTTGATCACAGCTTGTGATTTTCTACATCTTGACTCTTGACCAGACAAATCTCTTTTATGCTCTGATGCCCAACTCAACTTAAGCTCTACTTCCCAAAACCTAACTATTTCGACCTTCTCGGTCAAGTGAACAAACCGTTGGTTTCAGATGTCTGAAACAACTACAGATATTTGAGTTTCCAAAACGAGGGGTGATGAGATGCACCGGAGGATATTCCAAATGGCAGGTATAAATCCCGGTCAAGGAGAGACCAGACACTAAGACCTCTCTTCACGGATGAGACTCGGAAAGAAAGAATCATTGAAACGGTCCAGAAAAAAATACCAAGAGTGAGAACCTCTTCTCCGACGTGTCCCAGGGCTGGTTCTGATTATCGTTATGTAGTCCAAGGATTGATTAGGCAGGGCTTTTAGCAAGACGGAGAAAATAAATGCCACGTAATTTAGCCTATTTGTGATCATGCGTGACCAGACCTTGACTAGACTCCGTTTTCTAGCTGACTTCCCATGCCGACCGAGCTGTTTATGTTCCTAGCACTCCAGCCGTAATGCTATAATCCACGCGCTTGGGAATTTTTCTCCTAGAGATGATCAGGAAGTTCAAGGCGCTGCAATTATTACTTTATGAAAGGCAGAAATAACAGAAATCAAATTACGATTGGATTTTCGTGGCGAAAATTACAATTACAGACCGGAGTGTTTTGACACAATAAATCCTCTTTAATCTGAAGGTGGAAGCGACGAATCCCGAAGCAATAGAATACATATATATTTACATAGCGTCTCGTACTCAGCTTGTACAACAGCACAAACCGTGTTGGAAATGATCACAAACCTACTAATCATCAATGGGTTTTTTCTCCCCTGATGGCACAGCATACTTGAAAACGAGAGAAATCTCAATGTATCCTTCCTGGTAAAATCCTTTTCAAACAGCGGGCATATTCCAAGATGGCAATGCCAGGATTCATCAGGCTCAAATTGTGCAAGAGTGGTTGAGGGAGCATGAGACATAATTTTCACACATGGATTGGCCACCGCACAGTCCAGACCTGAACCCCATTGAGGTTAATCTTTGGGATAATGTGCTGGAGAAGACTTTACGCAGCGCCGCGACTCTCTCATCATCCATACAAGATCTTGGCCACAAATTAATGCCGCTCTGGACGCCAATAAATGCCGTGACATTGCATGAGCTTATCGGAATTTATTTATTTATTTATAAAGTATTTTACCAGGAAGGATACATTGAGATTTCTCTCGTTTTCAAGTATGTCCTGCGACATAATGATGCTGCGGCGAAAGTGTGCCGCAATCACAGCACGTTTTGAAGCATGTAGCCTGCCCATTAACCCTTAAAATGCCATTAATCAAGGGGAATCATTAAATGAAATCACTGTGAGACATGTAGTCTACCCATTAACCCCTAAAATGCCTGTAATCAAGAGAAAAGATTAAATGTATTCACTGGGAGCCATGTAACCTACCCATTAACCCCTAAAATGCCAGTAATCAAGAGAAGAGATGAAATGTATACACTGTGAGGCATGTAGCCTACCCATTAACCCCTAAAATGCCAGTAATCAAGAGAAAACATGAAATGTATACACTGTGAGGCATGTAGCCTACCCATTAACCCCTAAAATGCCAGTAATCAAGGGAAAACATGAAATGTATCACTGTGAGCCATATAGCCTACCCATTAACCCCTAAAATGCCAGTAATCAAGAGAAAAGATGAAATGTATACACTGTGAGGCATGTAGCCTACCCATTAACCCCTAAAATGTTATTAATCATGGAAAAAATAAAATGCATACTGTGAGCGATGGAGCCTGCCCATTAAGCATTAATATACTACTAAACCAAAGCAAAAACTAAAGTAATACACATTGTAATATAGTTAACCCTTTCACTGCTGAACTATTTCAACCCAGTGAAAAAAAAGAAATAATTACGCTTGTGTTTTATTATTTATGATTTTTATTTTACACTGAATATGATCATGTTGGGTATCATTGGAAAGGTCAGACTCTGCCCTTTCCAATGACACCTCGATCGACCATGTACGACGGGGAAAGAGATACAATGGTCCGAAGGAAGCGGGGGATGTTGATCTCTGGAGGGGGGGTGTGCACATGTGGGAACAAGGAATAACCTAGGGGGGCTATTGCCCCCTTACCTCCGTGCAGAGACTCCTATGATAAAGACTGGTGTAAAACCGTAGCAGAGTAACTCATCCAGTACTCAAGTCTCTCACTATAAATCCACATAGGACATTTTCAGGACGCCCACCGTATAAACTGAAACAAGCACTTTATTCTTATGCTGATGAAGCGACTCATTATAAATTGATATCAGAGTCTCATTCTGCCTCTTTATGTTTTTTCTCATATTTTCTGGCGGTCGGGGGACTCAGACAAGGTCGCGTTAGGCTATTGGGGGTTTCTCGTCTGTTATAGCTGAAGGTTTCATGCCTTAATGAGAAAAAGGTGAACGCGGAGTCATTGAACGTAGAGAACATTCTTAGTTTTGAAATAATTCTGTCCTCACAGCTGCAAAAAATAAGCATTGTAAAAAAAAGATAAAAAAAGTTCTAACCAAGACATTTGTTTTGACTTTTTACCCTCAAACAAGGCTTCTAAAGTTATTTCAACCAAGCCGTGCCAGAAAACTTCATAAAAGCAATTTGTTTCAACTGACCAAGTCCTTGGATGAGGATCAAGAATAATTGCGCACCTCTGAATGTGCAGTTTCTGGAGGTTTTCATTTTTTCTTGTATATAAAATATTTTCTATCGCAATGTGCTGTGACGACAACACCTATTTCTTCTTGTACTTTTACTGTAGCTAGCTGGGTGGAAGGTCCATCCATGCTACAGGGACCTTTCAATGGTGACAGGGCTGTCAGTAGGGATGTGCGTTTTGGCTTTCGGAATTTCAGAATTTTCACGAAATTTCCCGATTCGTGCATTCGGATTCGGCCGATTTTCTGAAAATTTTCGGATCTGAAAACGGCAGATCCGAACAAATTTCCGAGCCGAAACTAAAACTTTTTGGAATTTTCGAATGGACTAGAAATGTGTAAAATCGAAATTCATTTTCGTTCCATTCGTGATTTCGGCTCCATTTCAGTAATTTCGGACATCGTATTTTTCGGTTATATGGCTGATTCTGTAATTTTGTATCATTCCCATCTCAATGTATCCTTCCTGGAAAATGAGAGAAATCTCAATGTATCCTTCCCGGGAAACCAGAGAAATCTCAATGTATCCTTCCCGGGAAACCAGAGAAATCTCAATGTATCCTTCCCGGGAAACCAGAGAAATCTCAATGTATCCTTCTTGTAAAACATGAGAAATCTCAATGTATCCTTCCCAAAAAACATGAGAAATATCAATGTATCCTTTCCAGGAAACCAGAGAAATATCAATGTATCCTTCTTGTAAAACATGAGAAATCTCAATGCATCCTTCCCGGGAAACCAGAGAAATCTCAATGTATCCTTCTTGTAAAACATGAGAAATCTCAATGTATCCTTCTTGTAAAACATGAGAAAGCTCAATGTATCCTTCTTGTAAAACATGAGAAATCGTATAGTATCGACAGAATTATCGCATCGACAGAAATATCGGATCCGAAAAACCATTAGTTTACGTCAAAACGAATAGACACTTTGAAACGAGGAGAACAGATGTTCCGAAAAACAGGAAAATTTCCAAAATCACGAAAAAAAAGTCGATACGAAAAACAAACCGAACCGAAATGGAAATCGGCCGAAGCGAGCCGAACTGAAAATTTACAAAATCCGAACGAACTGAACCGAATCGAACCGAAAAAAAAATCGGTGCACAAGTCTAGCTGTCAGTTCTTCATCATAGTCCTTCTCACACTTCTTTTTGGTGATTTCTGGCCTCACCTGAGATACACCGCACCTCAGATACACCTCACCTCAGATACACCGACTTCAGATACACCTCACCTCAGATACACCGCACCTCAGATACACCTCACCTCAGATACACCGCACCTCAGATACACCGCACCTCAGATACACCGCACCTCAGATACACCGCACCTCAGATACACCGACTTCAGATACACCGCACCTCAGATACACCGCACCTCAGATACACCGACTTCAGATACACCTCACCTCAGATACACCTCACCTCAGATACACCGCACCTCAGATACACCGCACCTCAGATACACCGCACCTCAGATACACCGCACCTCAGATACACCGCACCTCAGATACACCGACTTCAGATACACCTCACCTCAGATACACCGCACCTCAAGTAGACATGGTGAATTATCTTTAAAAGGAACATGCTATTAAAAAATAGACTTCCCTTTTTTTGCCCTTAAATAGTTGCATAGATCCTGCTGACAGTCTCTGCCCAATTAGTTTTTCTTTTTTGGGGGGTGATTTTTACTTATTTTTTGTTCCTCTCCGTGCGCAGCTCCTCCTCTTCAGCTCACGATTTGTGCTCCTACGGAACTCGTATAGCGTAGGAACCCCAAATTGCGCCGAGCTAGAGGGCATGTTCACTTTAGGAATGGAAGTTCCATAGCACCTATGCAAAGCGTTGGATTGTTCTACTGCATGCTACCACGATTGGATTCAAAGGGTGATGTCATCATCCTCTTTGTATGCTGATGTCACAAGTGATCTGGTGACCACAAGCTGAGAAATTTAAAAATTTCAGCTGCTGTTCATGCTGGGTGGGGCGGAGGAAACTCCTCCACTTCACCCAGTGATTTTGCCACATTGGCGCAGCTGGGGGGGAGAAGGGGGCACTCCTCACATCCTGACCATATTTTAAATGTAAAGTAGTCATGATGAGTAGAGCATCCCTTTAATGCTTAGAGAAAGTCTCTGACACCTAAATCGGGAACCCGGCTCCTAAGTGCTCTCCCACCATGAACTCCTACTTCTAAGACAACTTTTTCTGCTGGATTTGGAAATCTGGAAGAATCTGAAATCCAGAATGCTTGGGATCCCAAGCTTTCCAAATAAGAGGTGCAAAACTTGTATTTTGACGTGTCTTTCCAGTTCAGTGATGGAGTCACAGTCAGCGGAGGTTCACCAACAGGGTCAGTTGGGGCAGCGCCCTACCATATGTAAAAAAAAAATGAAACTGTATCACTTTTTCTGTTGTGCTTTTGTGCCATTTAACAAGTGCCTGATTGATAAAATGTGTCTTGTCTCAAAGAAGCATCCTTGTCTCCTCAACTGTTGCTAGGCAGAGTAGAAATAAAAAGAAAACCTGATCATTTCTCTTGGATGCCATCCAGAAATCTGATAGGGACTTTATGGGAGGTCCTAAGAGTCACGAACCAGAACTGGTCAGGGACAGAACTATATGTATTCGATAAAGTGTATGCCAACAGTATACCGAACCTGTGCGTTTTCTAGCTATTGACAGCCACATATTTATTTTCTGTGACGATGCAGCATCACACCTGTATTATACCGTGACTCATATGAATTCAGGACACTGCCGGCCCGAGCCTCAGATGGCACATTTTGCTTCCAGCTGTTCCTTCTATTAAATTATTATATGGGATTTCCAAAGAACTTTCTGAACGGTAACATACACTGAAGAAATTATTTCAATTAATTCCACGGAAAGACTTTGAAGTCGGCTCTGGGCTCGTGTTTCCTTCTGTCACTGACAATGGCCTGTTAGGGTATCGTGTGTCATATATTGGCGAATCCGCCCTGACCTTGCCCTAGCGTAAGCCTCCTCTACATTATTTCTGAAGGCCTGGCAGAATTAAATAACAGCCTTGCGGGCCTTAATGGGATGTTGTGTTCCTAGCAACTGGGAGCAATCAAGACTTGGTGAAGGCCGTAAGTCACAACAATCAGCAGCCCATTTAGGTGTTGGATGCCGAGGCGCGCCCTTCAGACAGCTGCCTTCTGTGAAAATCAAAACCTCCCTCTTATCCGTGAAATCCACACTTCAATACGGAAGGACGTAACACAATTACTAATTATCTAATTGATCGACGAAGGTAATGACGGCCGGGTCTGGTTTTATGAAGGTCAACTGCGTTAAGCCTTATGAAAGTGTCAAGGTCGAACACGTTGTTGGGTCTAGCGTGGGATTTCGTACACTTTCCACTTACAGGGTTTAAAACGCGGACACAGGACAGGTCTAGAATGCCCAGAACATTCCTTTTAATGGTCAGAGAAGGTCCGCTTAGAGAGAGACTAAACACGCAGAATAGCAGAAAGGTGGCAAACGCTTAATGTTTACCATTTCCGGCAATAAAATGGTTTTATGACCCGGAACTTGTATTCACGATTGATGAGCTCTTCTATTGACGCCTGTCAGAGAAATCCAGCTGTTTCATTTTTTTTCTTTTTGAGTGGGGGGTTCTGTTTGGTTGTGCTCAGGCCGTTTTTGATCATACAAACTTTCCAGATTTGGTGAGAAAATCAGCTTGCCGAATCAGGGCTTGTGTTAAATTTACCGGCTGTCTTTCGAAAAAATATCGTCACGCTTCGACCAATATTTCATTTGAATGGATTCAGCCACAGCCGGATTCTGAAAAATGTCCCTTTATACATAAAATATGAGAGTGGTGATACGTAAATAAACATATTTCCTGCACAAACCTTTCTAATAACCCCAATAACCCCCGTTAGCAGTAACCCTACTGTACAGAGATATTAGGGTTAGGGTTAAATTTAGGGATAGGTTTAGTTTTAGTTTTAGGGTTATATTTAGGGTTAGGGTTACATTTATGGTTAATGTTAGTTTAGGATTACATTTAGGGTTATGGTTGTTTTAGGGTTATATTTAGGGTTAGGGTTACATTTATGGTTAATGTTAGTTTAGGATTACATTTAGGGTTATGGTTGTTTTAGGGTTATATTTAGGGTTAGGGTTACATTTATGGTTAATGTTAGTTTAGGATTACATTTAGGGTTATGGTTGTTTTAGGGTTATATTTAGGGTTAGGGTTACATTTATGGTTAATGTTAGTTTAGGATTACATTTAGGGTTATGGTTGTTTTAGGGTTATATTTAGGGTTAGGGTTACATTTATGGTTAATGTTAGTTTAGGATTACATTTAGGGTTATGGTTGTTTTAGGGTTATATTTAGGGTTCGGGTTCGGTTTACCTTTAGGGTTAGGGTTACATTTATGGTTAGGGTTATATTTAGGGTTAGGTTTATTTTTAGCTTTAGCTATTTTTAGCAATCAATGGAATCCAATAAATTATGGACATACCATCAATAGTTATGTACAGTAGCCAGATGGAAATGCAGTGACTTCCCAAATGTGATCCTTAAGACCAGGATGATGTGAAGCAAAATGACTTTAATTACAGTTGTATTAAGGAAATCAGTTTTTAAAAAATCCATTATATAATAATAATAATAATATAAACATGTGAAAGCCAAAAAAATTACTTTTCAGACGGAAAAATAATTCTTCAGAACTGAAATTAGTTATTAGATCGTTTTGTTTCGTTATTTCGCATCGATTCGGATGCCAGAAATCCATATGCTGCTCAGTTTTTCTAAAGAATTGCCAATGTATCACATGAGAGGTTATTCAGAGAGGTCTGAAATGTGTCCAAAATGTAACCGGACACTCAAATTCCGCGTACGGTGCCATTTCGGGGCCATTCGGCTATTCAAAGAGCAGGCATTTCGCCAAATTTTCTCGCATTGCCTGCAAGTACGGTGCCTGTTCGGCAGCAGTGAAATCCCCCATAGAGAAGCAATGGTTAATATATTCACAGACACCGAACAGCAGAGAAATGTCAGTGAAATGCACTGATGTTCGCTGGTTTCATTCGTTAGGTTTAATCAGGTGAATCCCATAGGTTTCAATGTTAAAAATATTCCCGTTTTAATCCAATACCTAATAAACCGTTTATTATTTTAATCTGCAGCAAAAAGTCTCTTTATTTATTTAATTTTTTTAGGATCTTTTAGGCATTTTTGGGGATTTTTCAACCAAACTTTTTTTTAATTTTTTTTATTTTTCTTGTAACAGCCCTTTTTATTAACATTCATTGGATCTTATGTGTAAATTCCAGACATTTTCGTTCAGTAGTTTTGTTTTTCAAACAGAGTTTTCAATTTTGACTTTTTTTTCACCCCGTTCGGCAGCTTGTCGGCTTTTTCCAGCGGCTGCTCTGCGGTCTGTTCGGCAGCTCGTCTGCATTTTCCAGACGTGTTCAGTGTGTTTATTGCGGTTGTTTGAGTGATCCAATACTTCGGATCGTATTGGATGCATTTTTTCTGAGTTTTTTTTCGTGGTGGATTTCGGCAGCTTTTCCCTGCACTCCGGGGAACCCGGCAGGGAATGCCGAATTCAAGGTGGGGAACTTTGATTCCCCAAAGTGCAGGGAGTGAGAGAGTATCAAAATGTCAGCGACATTTCAGTGCTCTCTGAATAACCCCTATGGTATTTGCTGCAGCAATGAAAGATTTATGTATTTTTAAACCTAAATTATAATGTTTTTTTATTAACGAATTAATAATCGATCATCTTTAATGGTATATAATGCTTCAATTAACTTTCTAAATTATTTTTTTCAATTGTCTTTTTCAAATCAAGGAATGCAGTGATTGGCCCAGGCTACTGTCAATCATTCCACCTCTGTCACAGTGCAATCAATTCGTTATATAACGAACCGATCCAAATCGATTTGTTATATACCAAGTCATTTAATTTCCGATGCAGCCGATACGTGATTCGTATTTTCGGAAATACAAATTGCTGAAAATTCAGACGAATCGCACATGTCTAATATAAACATAACATAAACAATATGGATTATTCAGAGAGCACCGAAATATCGCCGACATTTCGCTGCTCTCTTGATCCTCTCGTTCCCTGCACTTCAGGTACTCAAAGTTCCCCACCCTGCAGTGAATTCAGCGTCCCCGGAGTGCAGGGAAAATCCACTGCAAACCTGCCGCAATCCCGCCGAACACTTGCCGAATACCCGCCGGAACCGCCAGTAAAACAACGCCGAACATGGAAAAAACTGTGTAAGTAAAAAAAAAAAACAGTACACTTGAAAGTTTCAAAACAGGAACGTTGTTTGCAAAAAAACTACTAAACAAAAATACCTGGAATTTACACATAAGTTCCAATGAATGTTAATAAAAAGGTCTGTTACAGAAAAAAGAAAAAACGGTTTAAAAAGAAAAAAAAATTACGGAAAAGATCCCAAAAAATGTCTAAAAGATTCTAACAAAATCAATAAATAAAGAGACTTTTTGCCGCAGATTAAAAGAGTAGACGGTTTATCAGATATTGAATAAAAACAGGAATATTTTTAGCATTGAAACCTATGGTATTCGCCTGAATAAAGCTGCCGTATGAAACCACCGAACATCAGGGCATTTCACTGACATTTCTCTGCTGTTCGGTGTCTGTGAATAGATTAACCATTGCTTCTCTATTGGGGATTTCACTGCCATCGAACAGCACCGTACTTGCTGGCAATTCGCCAAAAATTGGCGAACTGCCTGCTTTCTGAATAGCCGAATGGCCCCGAAATAACACGGGGAAATTCGCTGTTCGGTGCCATTTCTGAGCCAGATCGGCTCTCTCTGAATAACCCCTATAGTTTGCTTTACCTCTCGCTGATACCTTTATCTCAAGTTCCGAGCCAGTTAAGACGGCCACGTTGACTTGACCCAACTATCTACGACCAAACAAAGTGACGCATCGTAAAAATCGAAGAATGAAAGACGTTGACGGAACGCAACCTCTAGGCGGAGGTTTCCAGCGATGTCTCCCTTTAATGCGCGATGCCAAAAAAATCGAGACTGGATAGACGGGAGCCAAACCTAGGTAAACTCTCGGTAATGAATACCGCACTTGAGTTAGTGCTTGGAATAATAACATTTTCCAGAAAACGACATCCAGCTTTTGGGTCGAGTTACAGAATCTGACAGTAAATTACAACTTTCTTACTAATCTGCATGTCTGTGGTTTAATCTGCTAAACTGGGAGTAACGATGCCAGAGATACAGCGCTCCGAGCCCTCATTATGTATACCTTACCCATTGTCTCTTGGACGCAATTCACAGTAACTTAAGAGTGTGCGGTTTGGAGGAATGTCTACGTACGGCGCGGCTACACCCAGAGAATTACAGCTTTACTGCAGGAGAGAAGGATTATTTCCTGTTTTGTTTCGTTTATACTTTAATATCGCTCTTTCTGTTAGAATAATAGACAAGAGAAAGTGGAAAAACGACGAGCGGAGATAATAATGAAAAACTGATTCTTTTCTCCAGTTTTTCCATTAAAATCTAATCGGTAGGTTAGACCAGACATCATGCACTCCTCCTCCTCCTCCTCCTCTTCATCTCCTTCTGGATCATGAACAAACGTGAGATGCTATCACAGAAATCACTGGACGCGGTTTGTGTCTTCGGCCTCCCTTCGCAGAGGCCTCAAACTGGAGGCGGCGCAAACGTTGCCTTCTGATGGTGGGGTGTCGGTTCCGTCCTCTGCGGAGGTTCCACTGCGTCCAACCCAGCATGAACTCCAGATTGGGGATAGCTGGTGGGGTGAAAGCGGGGACACTCATACCGTCATGACCACCTTAGATTAATAAAGTGGTCAAGATGAGTAGAGTGCCCCTTCGGCCTAAAGTCTGCAGTTCTCCTTCATCATTACTACTACTACTAAGATCCTATGCATTGGGTTGTCCTCAAATAGTCTCAACCAGCAGAGATTTTCCACCTCTTCATCCAGTAGCTCCTCAATAAGGGGCTCGGAGTTTTTAAGGCTAAAAAAATTGTAAGAACCTTAACTTGGCCATAGAAGACGTGTGAGGGACATCATGTTGTTTCCCCTCAACATGCGGGGGACGTCCCCAACACGACACGGTTTCCATAGCGAAGTGGGAAACTCCATCCACTCCGGTTGAAGTCCCACGGTGGTCTGACTTCCTTGAAGTCAGGCCGTTTCGTGTGACCCTTCCCGGCCTACATACGTCATCGCCCCAGTGCGTGATTACATAATTATCAGATGCCAAGCGCTGGTTGAATTCCTGAGGAAGAGAAGGGGTCATTTGGACCCCAGTATCTCCTTATCCAGAGGGGCTTTTTTAACAAGAGTGCCCCATAGAATATATGACCACAAGGTTTGGATGATAAAATGTGGCAAAACTTTTTTTTCTAGAAGCTGTAAATAATTGAAATTTGACATTTTTTTTGTCCATTTTTTGTTATACAAATTATTATGCTATATTATGGATCTGCCGAATCGGCTGAGAATAAGGATATATAACTTGCCTGGTTCCTACAATAAAACATGACTTCGAATGCCGTTTAAACATGACGATCACAAAATGAGCTCAACACACATGGGTCAAATGGCTCAGCAGTGATGGGGTTAAACATAGGTGGGTCGGACCAACAAATCAATAGAGAAGAACACCTACAGGGTTATTCAAAGAGAATCGAAAAGTTACTGCACGTTCGGTGACTTTTCGTTCTCTTCAATTCGGTACGATTTGGCGATCCCATTTCGGCGACCCTGCGGTGTATTCAGCAAGTACCACAGGGCCATCGGGGTGCAGGGAAAAGCCGCCGCAAACCCGACGAAGAACAGTCACCGCAAAACCAGGCGAACGCTCACCGAAACCCGCAAAAACATCTGGATTAACCCCGTCGAACACAACGGAGAAACCCGAGCAGAAGCCGTTCACAGCGCAGAGCAGCCGCCGGAAAAACCTGACACCGCAGACGAATGGAGTGAAAAAAAAAACAGTACGCTTGAATGTTTGAAAAGTGAAACGCTGTTTGCAAAGAAACTACAGAATGAAAATGCCTGAAATTTACATATAAAATCCAATGAATGATAATAAAAAGGGCTGTTACAGAAAAAAGAAAAAACGATTTAAAGAAAAAAACGGGAAAAACATTTCGCTAAAAAATCCCAAAAAATGCCTTAAAGATCCTAAAAAATCTATAAATAAAGAGACTTTTTGCTGCAGAATTTTATAATCAACGTTTTATTAGATATTGAATTAAAACGGGAATATTTTTAACATTGAAGCCTATGGGATTCGCCTGAATAAACCTGTCACATGAAACCACCGAATGGCAGGGCATTTCGGCAACTTTTCACTGCTGGGTTGTGTTCTCTGAATAGGAGATTCACTGCCCTCGAACAGGCACCGAACAGGCGCCGTATGTGCAGGCAATTCGCCAGCATTTGGCGAACTGCCTGCTCTCTGAATAGCCGAATGGCCAGGAAAGGTAACCGTACCCTGAATTTCACTGTTCGGTTACCTTTCAGCCACAATTCTGATCTCATTGAATAATCCTGTTAGATTTATTAAACCCTGTAACAATGTATCTCCTTATTGATGGAGGCGTGGATCAGTCCACTGGGGTCGAAGCTGATCCGGCTTCCTATTATTTATCGTCGACTCTTTCTAATATATTGGCTCCATATAAATAATTCTGCAGCTAAACGATAATTATGACTGTTATTAAAGCCTCACGTTTCTTCTTGCGTTGCTTCTTGAATGCTGCAATTATGTGTTTATATTGCGTTATGAAGTGCCGTAGAATGTCATGGGGTTCCCTCAGCTGCGCAACCTACTGATGAATCCATCTTTTACATTTGTTTCTGCTTCGGAAAACCTTCCCGGCTCCCGAGGGACCATCAATCCCTTTAACTGTCCTCCAGTGGTGAGGATGTCTCCTCCATGGTCTATATATGCCCATGAATTTATATTCCAAACCAGGACTTTGTTTTCGATCAGCGAGGAACCTTGAGCTCCATGCTGTGCCGTTAATGTCTAGCCGTGACAACTATGTGACCTGAAGACGGTGATTCATTCGTCGACTTACTTTCTGCCCCTAGAAATTCCACTTAACAAGAGACCACAAATCTCCTCGGTGGTTTACCAGCTTCAAGCTACGTCTAACTCTTTAACATATGCTTGGTTTTTCTCGAGTTCGCGGAGATCAGAGCTTTTCTTGGAGAGGCTTGGCTGATTAAATATTGAAACACCCCGTCCTTGGCTCTCGCCGAACCCTTCCACAGTCATTACCGGGCTTTGTAGTAATAATGGCTGTCAGGAGGAAAGGGCCCTAGAAGGATGACCCTGGCTTATGGAAGCGTTCGGTGGGATTTTCGTTGACATGATTGCAACTCGTTTCTACGTCTTGAACTTCCCCCATTAGCCGAGTGATGTATTTCGTACGTCGTAGTCTGCAGGTGACGCGACCGAGCCAGAATACGTCCTAACACGCCAAAAGGGATTTATACATCTCAATTTAGGAATGGTTTATTGCCGGCAAAACACTTAGTCTGGGCAACACTACTGGATAAATCAGCTCTCCGTTTAATACATTATTTTGTCTAGGTTATTGTTTTTCTTATTCTGTATGTATTAACTCTCTTCTTTTTCCTGGAGTTCGCGGAGAAGGTCATTGATCTTGATCAGGGCTTGGTGAGCAGTAAGCTGGCTTTCTCCTGTTAGTTTAATAAGTCATGTCTCTGGTTTTTCGTGTTTGGACACACAACTGATCACGAACTCTGGTAAAACGTGATGTTTTACTTTTTTCAATTTTATGGGAGTTTGTCATCTTCGGCAGCCGGCAGATCCGTCATTTTCACCGGAAAACGAAAACAACCAATTTCGACTAAGACACAGACCCACGATTGGATCCCGTTTTTAGAGGCATTATGTCACATACAGGTACAAGGTGTTGCTGTAATTGCCACACACAGGCATTATGCAGCACATACAGATACAAGGTGTTGCTGTAATTGCCATACACAGGCATTATGCGGCACATACAGATACAAGGTGTTGCTGTAATTTCCACACACAGGCATTATGCAGCACATACAGATACAAGGTGTTGCTGTAATTTCCACACACAGGCATTATGCAGCACATACAGATACAAGGTGTTGCTGTAATTGCCATACACAGGCATTATGCAGCACATACAGATACAAGGTGTTGCTGTAATTGCCATACACAGGCATTATGCGGCACATACAGATACAAGGTGTTGCTGTAATTGCCATACACAGGCATTATGCGGCACATACAGATACAAGGTGTTGCTGTAATTGCCATACACAGGCATTATGCAGCCCATACAGATACAAGGTGTTGCTGTAATTGCCACACACAGGCATTATGCGGCACATACAGATACAAGGTGTTGCTGTAATTGCCGTACACAGGCATTATGCAGCACATACAGATACAAGGTGTTACTGTAATTGTCATACACAGGCATTATGCAGCACACACAGATACAAGGTGTCGCTGTAATTGCCATACACAGGCATTATACAGCACATACAGATACAAGGTGTTGCTGTAATTGCCATACACAGGCATTATACAGCACATACAGATGCAAGGTGTTGCTGTAATTGCCATACACAGGCATTATGCGGCACATACAGATGCAAGGTGTTGCTGTAATTGCCACACACAGGCATTATGCAGCACATACAGATACAAGGTGTTGCTGTATTTTCCACACACAGGCATTATGCAGCACATGCAGATACAAGGTGTTGCTGTAATTTCCACACACAGGCATTATGCAGCACATGCAGATACAAGGTGTTGCTGTATTTTCCACACACAGGCATTATGCAGCACATGCAGATACAAGGTGTTGCTGTAATTTCCACACACAGGCATTATGCAGCACATACAGATACAAGGTGTTGCAGTAATTGCCATACACAGGCATTATGCGGCACATACAGATGCAAGGTGTTGCTGTAATTGCCATACACAGGCATTATGCGGCACATACAGATACAAGCTGTTGCTGTAATTGCCATACACAGGCATTATGCGGCACATACAGATACAAGGTGTTGCTGTAATTGCCATACACAGGCATTATGCAGCCCATACAGATACAAGGTGTTGCTGTAATTTCCATACACAGGCATTATGCAGCACATACAGATGCAAGGTGTTGCTGTAATTGCCATACACAGGCATTATGCAGCACATACAGATACAAGGTGTTGCTGTAATTTCCATACACAGGCATTATGCAGCACATACAGATGCAAGGTGTTGCTGTAATTTCCATACACAGGCATTATGCGGCACATACAGATACAAGGTGTTGCTGTAATTGCTATACACAGGCATTATGCGGCACATATAGATACAAAGTGTTGCTGTAATTGCCATACACAGGCATTATGCGGCACATACAGATACAAGGTGTTGCTGTAATTGCCATACACAGGCATTATGCAATATGCAGCACATACAGATACAAGGTGTTGCTGTAATTGCCATACACAGGCATTATGCAGCACATACAGATACAAGGTGTTGCTTTAATTGCCATACACAGGCATTATGCAGCACATACAGATACAAGGTGTTGCTGTAATTGCCATACACAGGCATTATGCAGCACATACAGATACAAGGTGTTGCTGTAATTGCCATACACAGGCATTATGCAGCACATACAGATATTGCATTGTTAATAATTTCATTCTAATCACTACAAATCCCCATAAACAGTAGTTCTCACCATTTTATTATCTGTCTGCAGCATATTTACTGTATCTGCCTGTATGCTGATAATGCAGACCCAGTGTAAGCAGGAGATCTCACTGTTTTATTATCTGTCTGCAGCACATTTACTGACACAAAGGCCATTTCTGCCTGTATGCTGATACTGCAGGCCCCATGAGACATTGTGCCAGATAAGGGACACCTCTAGAGTTTACAACCTTTCATCCCAGCAATATTTCTGTAAAGGATAAACGAATACATGAGAAATTAAAAATGGTAACATTTACATTATTTTAATCTCATAACTATCCCAGAATAACAATCTCTGTGTAACATTTTTATTTTACCCTAGATTTAAGTTTTAGCTAAGCTTTCCAGGTTTCAAATATTATAATGTTATCATATCATTTTTTTCAACAAAAAGCGCTTGAGAAGAGTTTAACATCTCTCTCGGGGCTATCTTGGATGTCAGCCAAGCCTCCAGGGCCACCCCTTGCTCACTGACATCATCGCACATGGGCGCGATGACTTCAGTAAGTGAATTAAGTCCTAGCTGCCCAGGGATTTCCCTATCGAAATCCCTATGGTGGAGATAGTGGTGTCCTTTGGACCCCCGTATCTCTCGTTCGATGGCAGCTAGAGGGTCCTTATTGGTGTCATTGGAAAGACCAGAGCATGGCCTTTTCACAGATCCTAAACGTGACCAGGTTAAGTGTAAAAAAAAAGTTTAAATGAAATTTAAAAATATTAATAAATAAATATAATTTTTTTTTTTTAATGCATCACAATTGTTCACTTTTCAATTATAATGTGAACAATGATGCCGCACTGACAAAAATATATATTTTTTCCAGTTTTAGCAAAAATCGCATATTTTCTCAGAAAAATACAGTAATGGCTTCCCATTTCTAATTTTTTTTTACAAGCGTTCCCAGCAATTCAGAAAACTGCTTCACAGAGCTCATGTGCTACATTCCGCACATGCAGCAAGGAATGCTGGGTAAGACATGCAAATGAGGATTGCAATTTCTCATTGCATATGGGGAATATGGCGCATGTGCTCTGTGAAGCAGTTCTCTGTATTGCTGGGATGCGTAAATGACTTCTGGGGTCTTTTTGGCGGTTTGAGGATCAGAGTTCGAAAAAAGTGTTGTTTTTTCCATTGTTTCATCATCAATGAATCACTGGCGACTGGATACATACCCAAACTCTGGAAGACTGCAAGGATGGTACCTATCCATAAAAGGGGAGACAATACTTTGGTATCCAACTACTGTCCGATATCGTTGCTCCCTGTAATGTCAAAAATCCTGGAAAAATGTGTCTACACTCAATTACGTGATTATTATCAATATTGGAACTACTTAACCCCGGATCAATCCGGCTTTCGTCCAAATCACTCAACTACAACCGCCCTTTTAAAAGTCTGCAATGATATCCAAGCTGGGATGGAACAAGGAAACCTAACTGGAG
Source organism: Leptobrachium leishanense (assembly GCA_009667805.1). Taxonomy (NCBI): domain Eukaryota; kingdom Metazoa; phylum Chordata; class Amphibia; order Anura; family Megophryidae; genus Leptobrachium; species Leptobrachium leishanense. The sequence goes on from CM019064.1 coordinate 452,361,356, forward strand.
CCATCTTCCTTGATTTTGCCAAGGCCTTTGACACGGTAGACTACGGCATCTTGTTAGAAAAACTTAAAAATTCTGGTATTGGTGATCACACGCTAACCTGGTTTCAATCATATGTATCCGACCGATCACAATATGTGTCAATTTCTGGCAGCTCCTCCCTCCTGCTCCAAGTCACGTGCGGTGTACCCCAAGGCTCGATACTCGGCCCCCTGCTATTCACAATATTCATAAATGATCTGCCCAATGTCTGCAAAGCCTCAACTGTACACATGTACGCAGACGACACTGTGATCTATACCAGCAAACCAAATCTCCCACAGCTGGAGGCAGCAGTGCATAGTGTGGGGGGGGGGCAGTGGCCCCGGGCGCAGTTTTGTTAGGGGCACATAATTTCAAAATAAATTTTCACCCCTAAAAGTTCCCAATGAGCAGGCCCAGACTGACCCGTCGGGCCCTCGGGCGCCGCCCAAGGGCACGCGGGCTGCAGGGGCCCGGATGCCATGCAGCGGGAGTGCCCGGTCCTGAACAGCGTGAGTCTGTGTTGAAGGGGAGGCGGCTGCGTGCGTGCGCAGGTCACGCGGTCTGGCCAGTCAGGTGGTACTGAGTCTCTGCATGGCCCCCACTCCCTGCATGGCATCCGGCCCCATGAGAGCTGAGGCATATCCATATGAGCTGGGGCAATATCCATGTGAGCTGGGGCAATATCCATTAGAGCTGGGACAATATCCATGAGCGCTGGGGCAATATCCAGGTGAGCTGGGGCAATATCCATGAGAGTTGGGGCAATATCCATATGAGCTGGGGCAATATCCATGTGAGATGGGGCATATCCATGAGAGCTGGGGCAATATCCATATGAGCTGGGGCAATATCCATGAGAGTTGGGGCAATATCCATATGAGCTGGGGCAATATCCATGTGAGATGGGGCATATCCATGAGAGCTGGAGCAATATCCATATGAGCTGGGGCAATATCCATATGAGCTGGGGCAATATCCATGTGAGCTGGGGCATATCCATGTGAAGCTTGGGGCAATCTACATGTGAGCTGGGGCAATATCCATATGAGCTGGGGCAATATCCATGAGAGCTGGGGCAATATCCATATGAGCTGGGGCATATCCATGTGAGACTTGGGGCAATCTACATGTGAGCTGGGGCAATCTACATGTGAACTGGGGACATTCTGTGTATATGTATCTGGGGGGATATATACATGTGAACTGGGGACATTCTGTGTATATGTATCTGGGGGGATATATACATGTGAACTGGGGACATTCTGTGTATATGTATCGGGGGGATATATACATGTGAGCTGGGGGCAATTTTATATGAGGTCTGTTGTTATTGGAAAGCGTCACATGACATAAAATAAAAGTATCGGTACTCGGTATCGGGGAGTACTTTTAAAAAATATCGATACTCGTACTCAGTGTTAAAAAAAAATGGCATCGGTGCATCCCTAGTTTTCATTCGTACTTTTTTGTTTAATCACCTGCAATAGTGATTCAGAGGCAAGTGTGGTGTTTGTTTATGCTGGAATAAAAAGACCTTTCATTTTCACAACTTCAAGTCTGCGGCTGTTTATACCCTAGAGTACCATGTTGTTTGGCTGGAACCAAGTATCCCGAGTGGTTGTTGTATCACAGTTAAGGGGTTCAATGCCCTAATGGTGGAAGGGAATCAGGGCATGCTAACGTGTCCACAGGTTGGGGGGGGTGCACAATTCTTGGCTGGCCCCGGGCGCTGACAACCCACGCTACGCCACTGGGAGGCAGTGCTGCAAGAACAATTCACAGAGGTAGAAAGGTGGATCGCAGATAACAAACCTTTTCTAAATACTGACAAAACTGTAACGATGCTCTTTGGAACCGCACCTAAACTACACAAATTGCAAATTCCCCATCTATGTGTGGGGACAAGATCAATTGACACGCTGACTACAGTCACTTCTCTCAAATATCTAGGTATATATCTATAGATCAAATATCCTTTGGCCCCCCCATCGAAAAACTCTCATCTAAACTTTACCCCAAACTAGGTGCCCTGTACAGAAACAAAGCCTGCCCGAGCCCTGCGGTAAGAAAGCCGATTGTACAACAAATGCTTATGCCACCTATTGAATACGGAGATGTAGTGTATGCAGCCGCCCCGCAAACGCACCTCCAGAAACTTACTACATTGTATAACTCATTCTGCCGCTTTGTGCTACGATGTAACTACATGACCCACCATTGTGACATGTTAAAAAAACTAAACTGGCCGTCGCTGGAATCTAGACGCACCCTTCACCTTTCGAACCTGGTGTTTAAGAGCTTTTCTGGGAAGCTGCCACCCTACCTGAATAGGCTGATTGCCCCAGCAGTTCCCTCATCCTATAACCTCAGATCCAGGACCTGCACCTTACTTACAATACCACAATACAAAAAGAAAGTGGCTCGATCCTCATTTTCCTACAGAGCACCGCAATTATGGAATAACCTCCCAGACGCCATCAAATCTTCCCCCAGTCTAAAGTCCCTTAAGAGTTCCTTATAAACATACCTCAATACGGAATGCACCTGTAAACATGTAACATAGTGACTATATACAGAATGTACCTGTAAACATGTAACCCAGTGACTATATACAGAATGCACCTGTAAACATGTAACATAGTGACTATATACAGAATGCACCTGTAAACATGTAACATAATGACTATATACAGAATGCACCTGTAAACATGTAACATAGTGACTATATACAGAATGCACCTGTAAACATGTAACATAGTGACTATATACAGAATGCACCTGTAAACATGTAACATAGTGACTATATACAGAATGCACCTGTAACCATGTAACACAGTGACTATATACAGAATGCACCTGTAAACATGTAACACAGTGACTATATACAGAATGCACCTGTAAACATGTAACACAGTGACTATATACAGAATGCACCTGTAAACATGTAACATAGTGACTATATACAGAATGCACCTGTAAACATGTAGCATAATGACTTTATTTCCTACATATTTATTTTACTGTTAATCTGTATATTTGTTTTGTGTTAATTTCTTGCATTTTACTATTTTGTATTTCTGTAACCACTCAATGTTCTTGAACCCAGGACATACTTGAAAACGAGAGAAATCTCAATGTATCCTTCCTGGTAAAATCCTTTATAAATAAATAAATAAAATAAATATTTTCATTTTTTTTTACAGTAAATTATAAGATATGATGAAAATAATGGTATCTTTTTAGGAAGTTAATGTAATTTAAATACTTTTAAATACGTAAAGGGAATCCACAAGGTAGAGGAAGGGAGTATATTTAAAATGAAACAAAGTAGCAAAACAAGAGGACATAGTCTTAGATTAGAGGGGCAAAGGTTTAAAAGTAACATCAGGCAGCATTATTTTACTGAGAGGGTGGTGGATACATGAAACAGCCTTCCAGTTGAAGTGGTAGAGGCTAAAACAGTAATTGAATTTAAGCAAGCATGGGATAGGCATAAGGCTATCCTAAACAAAAGATAAATCCAGGTAAAGTATCCATGTAATTGGGCAGACTAGATGGGCCGAAAGGTTCTTATCTGCCGACATTTTTCTATGTTTCTATGTAATGGCAAGAAAAACGGTATTTAATATGTGGGTTCCATAAACGAGTAAGAGGAAAATTAGACCTAAACACAAACAGCACAGAAACATAAAACCAGCAGTGGGCACATTCGGACTTACAATCGTAAACCTGCCTGGTCAGTAAGGGTTAAAAAGCAAAAACATGTAAAAATTGGGTATTTCTAATTTCAGGACAAAATTTTGAAACTATTTAGCAGGAGTATTTTTTGGCGATTGTAGATTTTGAGCGTAAAAGTTCAAAAAAGTGTGTTTTTTCCATTTTATAGTAAATTATATGATATGATGGAAATAATGGTATGTTTAGAAAGTTAATTTAATGGCGAGAAAAACTATATATAATATGTGTGGGTTCAATAAACAAGTAAGAGGAAAATTAGAGCTAAACACAAACAGCGCAGAAACGTAAAAACAGCAGTGGTTATTTTCGGACAGATAATGGTAAAACCGCCTGGTTGCTATGGGGTTAATGCTGACATTCTTTGCGTTCTTTCTCAGATTTTTAATTCACTGATACCTTCTTAGAGTGACTTATTATAAAAGCAAACTGTGTTGCAATTATCATATATAACTGTACATGCCGTATTTTATCATTAAGAAAAGACGTAGCAGATGCTGATTCTCGTGTAATTCCAGCACTTGTTGCCTCCAATATACAAAATTAGATGTGATTTTAAGTAATACCATAGAGTTCCTTGTCAAAACAATTTGGTTCTTGGTTAATCAAGCCTTTTTTGATAGAGTTTGATGGGTTTTTATTACATGTAATGAGTTTTCCATGCCGCATTAAGGCACTGATTCGTCTTATAACGAGCTCATCTCCTTGAACATGACGGGGCACTTTGGATTCATCGGTGGTTTCCCCCGAAGACGGATGAGGGACTAGTTTTTGCTTTGGTTTTACTGCCGGATGGAAATTATAGTCAAGATCTGGTGGAAGGTCCATTAGACGAGTTTACCCTGGGGTCACGGCTCTAGCTTAATCAACACAACCCCTAGAGTTTCTTCCTAGCAGATTATTCATTGGACGCATTTAAGGGGACACGAAATCATTCAACCTATCGAGTTACACCTGCGATGATACCATCTGATCTAATCTCCGTGTTGACACAGTTCAGGCTGAGGTTAGCGAGACGGCTCTGTCACATTGTGTCTCTTCCACCGAGGGCCTTTCTGTCAGGTCTGAGGCATTTAAAAACAAACACTAGGCCTATGTAATTGTTTGCTTCCTCTGACAAACCGTTCCTGGTCTGAAACGTTATACAGCGCAATAAATAAGGGCCTGGATTGGAGAGGCATGATAGGAGCGAGGGTTACGACCACCTGCTTGTTCGGAGTCCTTGAAGGTTTACAGTAAGATTAGAAGGAGGGATATTGAACATTCTTTACAACTAATGTTTCTCTCAAAGATCTTTATAATTTTAATGAGACGCTCCATGACCACATTCCATATTCCGTGAATGGTGAAGGCATCAGACTGATGAAGAGGTGAACAATTGACTTTTCAGCCTTAAATAGTTTGTGGAATCCTATGAACAACGGGACATAAGTCATTATCATGTCACCAGCTACTAAAAGATGAAGACCACCAGAAGAACTTGGCTTTGTTATGCTTGGCCAACACCCACTTGGCATGCGACAGCTTAAAGGGACACGTAAGCCACTGTGACTATCCATGGCCACCTAAGACCACCTAAGCTTGCTTTAGTGGCTATGGTGACAGGATTCTGTCCTAACCTCCTCCACATCCCTCTCTCTGACCCGTGTTTAAGTTCTTCAAAGCCGAGCTTTTAACTCTCTTGAAGGCTGTCAATTAGCAGCTATTTTCTAGGCTTCCTAGTATTGTGAATGTACCTTATATGGGGAAGAGTCACTATCTATAGAACGTTCGATGGTTTTGCTTGTTTTTTATGTTGCGATGTTATGTTGCCATGTTTTATGTTGTTTTTTCTGAGTGATAGCCCATGACATGTTAAGGGGTCCAGTAGCTCCAACGGGCCCCCGAACAAAATCTAGTGCCATAGGTGTAAGGGCCCCTCAATGTCACCCATGACTAGGGCCCAAGGATACAAAGAAAGTTCCTGGTGGGCCGTGGCACCTGGTACCATGATCTGGTTATAATCTGGGGTGGCTTCAGTTGGCCAGTTCTAGGTTCATCAACGTTATGTCCCCAAAAAATGAGGTCATGTGACTCCGTGAATATATTGAATGAGCAGGTTTTTCTATCAATGGGTTTATTCTCCCCTGATGGCACAGCGGGCATATTCCAAGATGGCAATGCCAGGATTCATCGGGCTCAAATTGTGCAAGAGTGGTTGAAGGAGCATGAGACATCATTTCACACATGGATTGGCCACCGCACAGTCCAGACCTTAACCCCATTGAGGTTAATCTTTGGGATAATGTGCTGGAGAAGACTTTACGCAGCGCTGTGACTCTCCCATCATCAACACAAGATCTTGGCCACAAATTAATGCCGCTCTGGACGCGAATAAATGCTGTGACATCGCATGAGTTTATCGACAATGTGTGCCGCAATCACAGCAAAAGGGGACACGACCAGATATCACAGCTTGGGACTCCTTATTTTGTCCGGGCCGTGCGTATAACTATTTCTTCAGTTGGCTATCCTTTACAAACCCCCTTTTTATATGTGTTCTCTCATCAGTCGCATCCGGGGCTGAATTCCGTAAATCTGTCGATGCACACAACCAAAATAGTAACACTAATAAACAATTCCACCAGCAGATCCTCCTATAACGCTCATTCAATAAACCGATGAATATGACCTTTTATAATGAGTTACATGTCTCGTCTTGAGAGAGAAGGTATGTATGTGTGTGTGTGTGTGTTTGTGTGTGCGTGTGTTTGTCCAGATCAGCACAAATGATCTTAAATAAAGCTAACGTGTCCAATGTATCAGTCATTAACGACGTGGTGCTCGGATGCACTTCCAGCCGCGGGGAGATGCATGGACCGCTGTGCTCTGCTTCCCGCCTGGCTGTAAAGAAACGGCTTCTATAAAACCAGTTCATTCATTTTAGGGTGTAGTTTATTTTAATGAACTGTGAATTTATATGACTTGTGGCGCAGTTTATTTTCAGGCCGGGTGAGGGGATCCAGCTTTAAGACACATCTTTATATTCGGCAGCTTGTATTCCTCCCAGGTTTGTTTTGCTTAGTCGCACCTCGTGCTATTTTGTTGCCTCCGTTGAGCTGTGCATATGTCAATAAAAAAAGATACACAAAAAGACATTCTATTACTCACTTTACACAGAGGAGGATTAATTTTAACACTATAGGATTTATATATATATACATATATATATACACTGAGTGGCCAGATTATTATGACCACCCCGTCAGTACTTGGTTGGGCACCTTTTGCCTTCAATACTGCGGCGATTCTTCTTGGCGTCGGCTCCACGAGATGTTGAAAGGTGATGCGAGGAATCTGACACCATGCCTGATGAATAGCCCTGTCCAGTTCTGGGAGATTTGATGGTTGTGGAACCAGCTGCCTGATGGCTCTTTCAACTTCGTCCCACAAACGCTCGATTGGATTGAGATCTGGTGATTGTGGGGGCCACCTAAGCAAGGTAACTTCTCCCTCATGTTCTTGAAACCACTCCTGCACAATACGAGCACCGTGGCATGAGGGCGCATTGTCTTGTTGGAAGAAGCCATCTCCATTGGGATACGTCATCAACATGACAGGATGAACTTGATCAGCAACGATGCTTTGGTATGTTGTGCTATTCATACGTTGTTCCACACGAATTAAAGAGCCCCAAACCTAACACTGCCCCCACCAGCTTGAAGGGTTGTACTCATGCATGTGGGGTGCTGCTTTCATCCTGTTTCCACCAAATTCTCACTCTGCCATCTGCACGATGCAACTGGAAACGTGATTCATCCGACCACATGACTTTTTTCCAATGCTCGACTGTCCAATCCTTGTGTTCCTGTGTGAATTGGAGACGTTTTATCTTGTTAACTGCAGACAGCAAAGGTGTTCGTACAGGCCTTCGGCTTCCATATCCCATACGATGCAGTGTACGGCGAACAGTGCGTTCAGAGATCATTTGAGAGGATCCCTGATTAAGATCTGCAGTAATTTGATGCACTGTTGCTCTTCTGTTGTCTTGTACCAGTCTTGCCACTCTCCGTTCTGCCCTGACATTGACTAGTCGCTGACGGCCACAATTCACACGTTCAGAACCATGAGGTGCCCATTGCTGCTTGTCGCTCGGCGCATTAATTCACACCCACACATTTAAGTTCATTCTAAAAGTGGATATTTATTACAGGCCACAGCATAATCCCATGTAAATAATAACAGTGCTGTAACAATTGTATTACACCCATATCTGTAAACATAACCATCCAATTATCTGTAAACATATCTTTAATCAGACAATATTAATCATAACCCCCAATCTTAACTCTTGAAATTTTAACCACACCCCTTTACCCCCAGCACTGCCTCACACCCCCGCTGTGACGAGGGGATGGATCCCACCCCGAGCACCAACAGCCTAACCCCAAGCGTATGTAAAGGGTGGGCAGGTGGGCTTCTTCTCCTGCTCCTGGCCACAAAGTGAACGCTCTGGCCCCCTCGGCCCAGCTTAAATGCCCTACCTGTCGACCCCTCCCCCTGATCCCCCCCGCGGCCAGATCCTTTGTTTGGTTCCCACCGCGGGGTTAACCCTTTGCGAGCCAGCAGCTTCCCAGGGCCCTCAAGGCTCTTACGCCTAATTGCTCCAGGCCGTCAGATTTGCGGCTGACAGTCCAGACTTTAAACACGTTAACAACAGCTGCTCTTGACCATTTAACAAATTCTGCTGTTTTGCCGATACTTGCTCCATGGCTCCAAGCGCCAACAATCATCCCACGTTCAAAGGCTGTTAAATCGCGTTGTTTACTCATATCTTCAGAAAAAAAATCACTTCTACTGTCGCGGTAAACAACCTGCTTCCCTATTTATAATGGTCTGGCCCTCGAGCAACTTCAGCGCAAAATTATAGCTAATTTGCCTAAAAAAGTCAGGTGGTCTTAATAATCTGCACACTCAGGGCCATATTACATACTTGGTGCTAATTTAACCAGAGCTGTTGTTAACTTAACAGCTCCATAGGCTATAATGGCTCTGGGAAGTTTATAACAGCTCTGGTTAAGTTAGCACCAAGTTTGTAATGTGGCCCGTTGTGTATATTATTGTATGCAAAATAGTTTCTTTATTAAAGGGATACGCTATTAAAACCAACAGGATTATTCAAAGAGATCCGATTTGGCCCCGAAAATGCACCGAACAAGGAATTTCTCCTTACGATGCCATTTTATGACCATTCGGCTATTCAGGAAGCAGGCAGTTCGCCAAATTTTGGTGAATTGCCAGCAAAATATACAGTGTTATTCAGAGAGAGTTGAAAACCAGGAGAATGACTGGAGAAGTGAAAATTCTAGGTCAAAATAGCCAAACCAGAAAAATTCTCCCATTTATCTCACTTTCCAAATCGGCTATTTCTACTAGATTGTTCTCTTCTCCTGGTTTTCACCTCTCTCTGAATACCCCTGACAGTGCCTGTTCGACGGCAGTGAAATCCCCCATAGAGAAGCAATGGTTAATCTATTCACAGACACCAAACAGCAGAGAAATGTCAGTGAAATGTCCTGATGTTCGGTGGTTTCATTCAGCAGGTTTAATCAGGCGAATCCCATAGGCTTCAATGTTAAAAATATTCCTGTTTTTATTCAATATCTAAAAAAATGTTTATTCTTTTAATCTGAAGCAAAAAGTTTCTTTATTTAGCTTTTTTTTTAGGATTTTTTAGGCATTTTTCTGGATTTTTTTTGTCCAAATTGTTTTTCCCAATTTTTTTTTTTTTAAAAGCATTTTTTCTTTATCTGTAACAGACCTCTTTATCATCATTCATAGGACCTTAAATGTAAATTCCACACATTTTCATACAGTAGTCTTTTGCAAATAGCGTTTGGAATTTTTTGAGTTTCAATTGTTTTGTTTCGGTATTTTATCCCCGTTCGTCGGCTTGTTGGCTTTTTCCGGCGTCTGGTCGGCGCTGTGTTTGGCGGATTTTTGGCTTTTTTCAGACGTGTTTGGCGGGTTTGCAGCTCATCATCGAGTACATTCGGTGGGCTTTCTGCAGCGTCTCGTATCGATCCAATATTGTAGATCATATTGGTGGAATTGTAGGTGATTTGTCAGTGATTTATTTTTGGATGCGGGTGGTGGTTTTTCCCTGCATTTTGGGAATGTCGGTGACATTTTGGTGCTCTCTGAATAACCAATCCAGAGTTCCCTTTTTTGCCCATAAATAATTGGGCGGATCCTGCTGACAGCTTCTGCCCAATTATTTTTTTCTATTTTACGTGACTTTACTCCCCTTTTATCCCTCACCGCGCGCTGCTCCTCCTCTTCACTTCGGGGACCCCTGAACCCAGAATTCCCTGAAGCTTTTCTACGCAAATCGCGAACCACAATGGGACTCGCACCCTGTACGTACGCAAGTTCCGTAACACCAATATAACACATAGGGTCATATCCCAGGCAAACCGGCAACAGAGCGCCGCAAACGGCAAACGCTGGCAGTGACGGCACGTGGCACCCTCTCCCGGAGTCCATAATCCTTGGTGAAGGCTTGTCCTTATGCTTTCTCTATCGGCTGGAATGGTAAGTAAATATATTGTCTCTACTGGAAAAACATCAGCCACCGGCAACAGCTCAACCTGAAGGTCTGTACACATCAAGCTCAGCCCCAACAGAATTCCCAGCAATGGCAAACCGAATCTCCGGAGCCGAGAAGGAGTGCCATGTGTTATTACAGCTTGAGTCTCCAGAGGTTTGCGACCAGTCATTTATCAAAGTCTGGGAGATGCACAACAAGTGAATTCCATAACCAGGCCTGGAGGACGTCGTTTGCCGATCTGGAGCCCCTTGCGCCGACTCGGAAAACCTGTGATTGAATTTTTTCAAGACAGGTTTGTTTAAGACTTATTAATTTTTTTCGTTTTAATCCCCGGATCAGCCACCATTTAAATTCAGAGTGTGGGAGAGAGACAGGCACACCAGGAGACTGATCACAACAAGGACGCTAAAGGTGAAACGCAAATGGAATACGTCGGCTCTACTTATCGCCCGTTTTCCGACCGAGCTGCTTTGCCGACAGCTAGAGTCATAATATACCGCCGAGCTGCAGGACGATAACAACAGCCGCGCTGAGCACCGCAAGTGTTATCAGCTCTACGAGCCCATAGGACTCATTGGAGATGGAGGAGAGCTTGCGTAAATGAGATCCGGCCGGGGCATCAGAGCGATATGTGGAGGAACACTGAGAACTATTTGTTCCCAATGTTCCTCTTGCCACAGAGCTAGGATGCGGTGAACCGTGCCGCTCTCGTCAACGAGGGATCTGAGATGAGTATGAGATATTTGAGTGGGTTTAAGTCCGCTCGCGTCTCAGGTAGAATGGAATGAGTTAAAAAATACAGTGCTCGAGCCGCTAGGCTGTACGGCTCGAGCGCTGCGCTTTGCGGCCAGGTTCTGATCAGGCCACAGGATCAAGTCATGTCATCACCAGTCACGTACACAAATCTCAAAAAGCCGCCGCATGATTCGATCGATTATTGTTTTTTGGGGTTTTTTTGCCGATTTTCCTGGATTTATTTCTAAGAAAAAAGAAACACCCGGCGTTTTTAGAGTTTTCAGGACATAGAGGCGAATGATATCAAAGCAGGAAGTCATCCGGCGAAACGGTCGGCGCAGGAAATTACGGCAATCGCTTCAGTCGTTACGGAAAATTAGGGGCTGAAAACAAATTGCAATTAAGAAAATGACGGAGAAAATCCCCATTTACGAAGTTAAAAAAAAACTCGATTTTGGCAGAAAAAAAAAAAACAAGTCTCGGGTCAGAAGGAGTTTCACCGTCAAAAAAGGGGGAAAAAAAAAAACCGTAATGTCGACAGCAATCGAGTTTCCAAATTATGAAGGGTGATCTTTACGGGATGTGATAAACGGGGAAAGGTCGTTATTTTGGCACAAAGCTCCTCTCTGTTTATTCTACCCGTTCGCTCCCGCGCGGGATCGCTGTAAAAGCAGAGACGGCTCGGCGTATATATATATATATTTAGTTTTTATTAAGTCATCCCCCTGGGAAAAGGCTTGGAGGGTCAGTGGTTCCAGTCATAGCGAAACCTCAGATTTACGTAATGCGCCCCGTGAAACGGCAATTTTATTTAAAGCGTAACAATGCCCTGATTGCCACAACCAAATCAAGGGGCTAGAGGTGAGTCATCCCAAAGGAATTCGCTCGCGTTCAGCGCCGATTCTAAATACTTATAGATAGATATATTATTTTATTTTTTATTTTTCAAATGTAAAAAATAAAATAAAGCCCCATAAACATTTGATCCTGGTTTCGTGACGTAAAGAGAAGGCAGCGTAGGCTTTACTCGGTACGAAAATAAAAACGGAAGGTTTAGGCGTGACGCGTTCGGGATCAAAAGAAACCAGTGGTGAAAGCAATTAACCCCTTCACTGCTGAGCCATTTCACCCCCGTGTGCTGAGCTCATTTTTATCGTTTTGCGCTAATTTTATTTTAATTTTTTTTTTTAAATAGCTGTTTGTTTTTTTCTGTAACAGAAAATTTGCAGCAATTTATTTATCTCTTTATTTTTTTAGGCATTTTTCGGGATTTTTTTCAGTGAGATTACGATTTTATTTAAATTGTGTTTTTTTTTATTCGGTAACAGATCTTTTTATTATTATTCATAGGACCTTATATATTAATTCCAGGCATTTCCGTGCAGTCATTTTTATTTTTTTTGCAAACACCTTTTAAAAGTGGCGTTTGGTTTTTTTACCCCGTTCGTCGGCTTTTTGCAGAAGCTGATCGGTGCTCTGTTGGCGGATCGTTGGCTTTTTTTGGATGCCTTCAGGGTTTTTTCGGCGGTTTTGCGGTGGATCGTCGGCTTTTTTCGGATGCGTTCGGGGTTTTTTTTGGCGGTTTTGCAACGTTTTTTCTGTTCGATGCGGCAGTTTTGCAGCATTTTTTTGGATGCGTTCGGGATGGCTTTTCCTTGCACTTCGGGGATCCTGAGGTGAATGCTGAATTTTGTTTCCCCAAAGTGCTCTTTGAATAACCCTGTGAGGCAGTGGCGTCGTAACGTGGGGGCGGGGGGTGCGGCCCGCACCAGGTGACACCCGCCTTTAGGGTGACACCGTCACCCTAAGGGCGGGTGTCCGCCCGCCACCGACGCCACCGCCGCGGATTCGCTCCGTGCGAGCGTCCGAAGCATGCAGCTTCGGCGCTCGCCTGGAGGAAATACGTCACCAGCCAATCGCGGCTGGTCACGTGGCTCCCCCAGACGAGCGCCCAAGCTGCGCGCCGGACGCTCAGAAGGAGCGAAAAACGCGGCGGAGAGGTGCTGCCTGGGCCGCTATCCGGACCAGGACCAGGAGGTGAGCTGGGGCAAATCCATGAGCTGCTGGGGCAAATCCATGAGCTGCTGGGGCAAATCCATGAGGTGCTGGGGCAAATCCATGAGCTGCTGGGGCAAATCCATGAGCTGCTGGGGCAAATCCATGGGGGCCTGGGGCAAATCCATGAGCTGCTGGGGCAAATCCATGAGCTGCTGGGGCAAATCCATGGGGGCCTGGGGCAAATCCATGAGCTGCTGGGGCAAATCCATGGGGGCCTGGGGCAAATCCATGAGGTGCTGGGGCAAATCCATGAGGAGCTGGGGCAAATCCATGAGGAGCTGGGGCATATCCATGAGCTGCTGGGGCAAATCCATAAACTGCTGGGGCAAATCCATAAACTGCTGGGGCAAATCCATAAACTGCTGGGGCAAATCCATGAGCTGCTGGGGCAAATCCATGAGCTGCTGGGGCAAATCCATAAACTGCTGGGGCAAATCCATAAACTGCTGGGCAAATCCATGAGGTGCTGGGGCAAATCCATGAGGAGCTGGGGCATATCCATGAGCTGCTGGGGCAAATCCATGAGCTGCTGGGGCAAATCCATGAGCTGCTGGGGCAAATCCATGAGCTGCTGGGGCATATCCATAAACTGCTGGGGCAAATCCATAAACTGCTGGGGCAAATCCATGAGGTGCTGGGGCAAATCCATAAACTGCTGGGGCAAATCCATGAGGTGCTGGGGCAAATCCATGAGGAGCTGGGGCATATCCATGAGAGGAGCTGGGGCATATCCATGAGTGAGCTGGGGCATATCCATGAGTGAGCTGGGGCAAATCCATGAGCTGCTGGGGCATATCCATGAGAGGAGCTGGGGCATATCCATGAGTGAGCTGGGGCATATCCATGAGTGAGCTGGGGCAAATCCATGAGCTGCTGGGGCATATCCATGAGAGGAGCTGGGGCATATCCATGAGAGGAGCTGGGGCATATCCATGAGAGGAGCTGGGGCATATCCATGAGAGGAGCTGGGGCATATCCATGAGCTGCTGGGGCAAATCCATGAGAGGAGCTGGGGCATATCCATGAGCTGCTGGGGCATATCCATGAGCTGCTGGGGCATATCCATGAGCTGCTGGGGCAGTATATCCATGAGCTGCTGGGGCAGTATATCCATGAGCTGGGGCAAAATCCATGAGAGCAGCTGGAGCATTATCAATGAGAGCAGCTGGGGCAGTATATACATGAGAGCAGCTGGGGCAATATCCATGAGAGGAGCTGGGGCATATCCATGTGTGCTGGGGGCAATATCCATGAGAGCTGGGGCAATATCCATGTGTGAGCTGGTCTGGGGCAATATATGCATGTGTGAGCTGGTCTGGGGCAATATATCCATGTGTGAGCTGGTCTGGGGCAATATATCCATGTGTGAGCTGGTCTGGGGCAATATATCCATGTGTGAGCTGGTCTGGGGCAATATATCCATGTGTGAGCTGGTCTGGGGCAATATATCCATGTGTGAGCTGGTCTGGGGCAATATATCCATATGTGAGCTGAGGCGCAATATATCCATATGTGAGCTGGGGCAATATATATCCATGGGTGAGCTGCTGGGGCAATATATATCCAGAGCTGCTGGGGGCAATATATATCCATGTGTGCTTTCACTGCCTTCGAACGGGCAACGTACTTGCTGGCAGTTGGCAAAAAGTTGTGTGAGCATATGAGAGAGCTCCACAGCAATAAACCTCACAGTAATGTGCGCTGTGTGTATGAGCATTCAGTGTTATATGGGAGTACTGATTTAGGAGTAAGAGTAGTTAAAAAAATAAAATCTGAAAAACTCGGGGGGGGGGGTGACACCATAAATTACCGCACCGGGTGACACCGACCCTAGTGACGCCACTGCTGTGAGGTGTTCTTTTCTATTGATTTGTTGGTCCCACCCACCTTTGTTTAACTCCTTCACTGCTGAGTCATTTCACTGCTGTCTGCCGAGCTCATTTTGACCATTTTTGCACATCATGTTAAAACGCGTTTTAAAGTCATCTTTTATTGTAGGACCCAGACATGTTATATATCCTTTTTTACGGCAGACTCGGCAGATTCAGGGGCGTAACTACCAGGTGTGCAGAGGGTGTCACCGCACCCGGGCCCTTGAGCCCGGGAGGGCCCACACTCGCCTGCCTGTCCCTGGGGGCTTGTCTATATTTTATATAAATATAATAATTATTTTTTTAATTTATTTTATACTTATGTGTGAGTTTTACTTTGGAGCTCTGTGATACACTCATACACACCACATATTACTGTGAGTTTTACTTTGGAGCTCTGTGATACACTCAAACACACCACATATTACTGTGAGTTTTACTTTGGAGCTCTGTGATACACTCATACACACCACATATTACTGTGAGTTGTATTGCTGTGGAGCTCTGTTATACACTCATACACACAGTACATTACTGTAACTTTTAGTGCTGTGAAGTTCTGTGTCTGTGATACCTTCATACACACTGCACATTACTGAGTTTTATTTGCTGTGGAGCTCTGTGATACGCTCATACACACTGCACATTACTGAGTTTTATTGCTGTGGAGCTCTGTGATACGCTCATACACACTGCACATTACTGTGAGTTTTATTGCTGTGGAGCTCTGTGATACGCTCATACACACTGCACAATACTGTGAGTTTTATTGCTGTGGAGCTCTGTGAAACGCTCATACACACTGCACATTAATGTGAGTTTTATTGCTGTGGAGCTCTGTGATACACTCATACACACCGCACATTACAGTAAGTTTTATTGCTGTGCAGCTCTGTTATACACTCATACACGCAGCACATTACTGAGACTTTTATTGCTGTGAAGCTCTGTGTCTGTGATACCTTCATACACACCACACATTACTGAGTTTTATTTGCTGTGGAGCTCTGTTATACCTTCATACACACTGCACATTACTGAGTTTTATTGCTGTGGAGCTCTGTGATACACTCATACACACCATACACACCGCACATTACTGTAAGTTTTATTGCTGTGGAGCTCTGTGATACGCTCATACACACTGCACATTACTGTGAGTTTTATTGCTGTGGAGCTCTGTGATACGCTCATACACAATGCACAATACTGTGAGTTTTATCGCTGTGGAGCTCTGTGATACACTCATACACACTGCACATTACTGTGAGCTTTATTGCTGTGGATTCTGTGATACGATCATACACACTGCACATTACTGTGATTTGTATTGCTGTGGAGCTCTGTGATACGCTCATACACACCGCACATTGCTGTGAGTTTTATTGCTGTGGCGCTCTGTGATACGTTCATACACACTGCACATTACTGTGAGATTTATTGCTGTGGAGCTCTGTGAGATACAAATAGTGCACATTAAAAATTCGGATGGCCTGAAGAGGATAGAGTGAACCTGGAAAAAATGGAACACTGATTGTCCGGAGTCAACATTGTGAACCTGGAGGGGACCAATGCATGTTGACAAGAGGAGGACAAATTATGTTTTTGCCTTGGGTGGGGGCCATCATGGTTCCTGCAACCGGGCCCTGAGGTTTCTGGTTACGCCTCTGGGCAGATTCATAATATATCATTATTATATGTATATGTCATGCCCTGACAGAATGCTGTAACAAAAAATATAAAACAAAATGTGAATTTCCATTAAAATTTCAATATTCTACAGCGTGTAAAATGATTTTTTCATATTTTATCATTCGAGCCTTTGTGGTTATTTTTTCTATAGGGTGCGCTTCTTAAAAAATTAGAAATGAGAACCTGTTACTTTATTTTTCTGAGAAAGTACACGATTTTAGCTAAAAGCAGGGTTTTTTTTCAGGGGGTACTCAGGGGTACGCAGTACTGACACCTCACCACTCAGTACCCGCACCTTACCACCAGCCAGAACTAACAGAGAGCATGATGCTCCTCCCTCCTCCTGCAGTGGCAGGCAGAGAATCGGAAGCGCTCGGCAGCTCATGTTGCTCCTGAACGCTTCCGATTGTCAGGAGTGTTTGTAGGGGAACCCCCCTCCCCCAGTAAGTGACAAGAGAGGGCTGCTCCCCCTCTCTCTGCAGCCGCTGAAACTTTGAACAGCATGGGGAGGGGGCTGCAGCATGTTCACACACATCTGCCAGAGCTGCGGATTGTCAGGCAAGCGGTGTGATCAGAGAAGCTGGCACTGTAAGGTGGTAGTGAATTTCATTGCTGTGGAGCTCATACACACTGCGCATAACTGTGAGTTTCATTGCTGTGGGTCTCATACACACTGCGCATTACTGTGAGTTTCATTGCTGTGGAGCTCATACACACTGCGCATTACTGTGAGTGTCATTGCTGTGGAGCTCATACACACTGTGCATTACTGTGAGTGTCATTGCTGTGGAGTTCATACATACTTAGAAAAACTGTGAGTTTCATTGCTGTGGTGCTCACAAATGCTAGGAGATTATCCACTCTGTGCCATCGTTGCAAAAAAAACCCCAGCTAACTGCCCTGCAATACAGATTTTTCTTGAATCAGAGGCACTTAGTGGATAAGCCCCATAGGATTACAACAATAGTTGTAGTTCATTTAAAGGAACACAGTATTAAAAAGCATGGTTCCCTTTTATAGTGTCTTCCTTTAAGTGAACTACAGCTATTGTTTATGAGGACATGAAAATAGTCATAATAATCAGTTTTTCCCTGGGCGTGAGAGAGTACCCCTACCTATTTTTCCAGAAAAAAAGCACTGGCTAAAAGTAAAAAGACAACATTTTTCGTTAGTGCAGCATCATTGTTCGTATTATAATTGAAAAGTGAACAATAGAGCTGCATGATTAAACTAAAAAAAATAATAATACATTTTTATTTTTAATTTGTTAATTGTTTTTAACTATTTCGTTTACATGTAGCCTGGACAATCATGTTTGGTATCATGTTCTGGCCTTTCCAGCAAACATGGATAGCAAACATGACCCACTAGCTACCACCGATCGGGATTTCCATAAGAAATCCCTGGACAGCTAGGGGTTAATTCCAAAACGGACATCATTGCGCCCATGTATGATGACATCAGTGAGGGGGGAGGCCCCGGAGACTTGGCTGACATCCAAGATCTCAGCCACCTCCAGGAGAAGTCCGTGATCTGGAGCCTGGATGCGGACTGGCACCTAAGGGGTTAAAGAGAGGCATCGCTGGAAAGGTCAGACCGAGACCTTTCCAGCACTGCCTCTCTTTTTTCTGTATGTCCTCCAAAGGACCCCCATTTCAGGTTCAGGGGTGGGTGCCTGAAACTGACGTCATCATCATTAGTCCCCCCGGGAGGGGGTATAAAAGCGAGGTCTGACTTCAAGGAAGTCAGACCACCATGGTACCCTGGACAGAGAGGTAAGTATTAGGTGGGACACCTCGCTGACTGGGTGGCATGTGGGGGACATCCTCTGCATGCAGCGGGGACACTCCATGACGTCTCCCATACGCCATCCACAGCAAAAGGGTTACAGAATCATCGTTATTTTTTATATTTATTGTTTTAACTCTTTCTCTCCATTAACAGAAGAGAAACTAACACGGAACATCGATGTAAAGCACATGGACCGTGTCCCACATATATTTACGTGCCGTCATGTTACCACAGAACAACTGTAGCTCTGACAGGTTTCCCCTGACTTTTTACCAATGTATCGATTTCTCGTGGAAAGGAGGAGGGAGCTCCAACCCAACTGACCAATGTCTGGCTGTGAATCACGTAAGGAGTTATTTGGTTGCCATCTTTCTTTGATTGAAGGAACGATGGGTTTAGTTCGACGAGCTACATGGAACGAATACGGTGAAACTACAGTGAATTAGCTATGTAGGCAACTTCCACCATGGCTCGTTGTATTTTCCGCCATTCTTTCCACCATATTTTCTAGCAAAGTTGTCTGATATAGTACTCAACATAGTTTCTTAAGTGATTTCCACATGCCTGGCCTGTGGGTGGGGTGCAGTGCTTAAACCTTGGGCTCTGCACTTTGGGGGGGCCCTGCACCACTGCTCACATCCTCCATGTGCTAAAAAAATATCAGCAACTGCCATCTCTCTATCTGGGGGAGAGGGGATGTCTATCTATGGAGAGTAGGCTTGTGCACCGATTTTTTTTTCGGTTCGATTCGGTTCGATTTTTCGGATTTTTCAACTTTTCGATTCGGCTCGTTTCGACCGATTTCTGTTTCGATTCGGTTCGGCTCGACTCGTTTTTCGTGTACATTTTTTTTTTGGAATATCGACCATTTTTCGTATTTTCGTGTCACTTAGCTCGTTTTTTGTATCGACTTTTCGTAGATTTCGGAAACTTTCGTTTTTCGGAATTGTACATGTTTTCGGAATTTTGACCATTTTTCGTATTTTCGTGTCACTTTGCTCGTTTTTTGTATCGACTTTTCGTTATTTCGGAAATTTTCATTTTTTCGGAACGTCTGTTCTCCTCATTTCAAAGCAATAAATTTCGATTTGACACATTTCAAGTCCATTCGAAAATTCCGAAAATATTTCGTTTCGGCTCGGAAAACTTTTCGGATCTGCCATTTTCGGATCTAAAAATTTTCGGAAATTCGGCCGCATCCGAAAACACGAATCGGGAAATTTCGTGAAAATTCCGAAATTCCGAAACCCGAAACGCACATCCCTAATGGAGAGGTGTTGATGGAGTGTCTATCTGGGAGTGAGAGGTGTCAGGGATGTGTATCTGAGGGCTGTAAGAAGATTGGGGGAGGGTCACTGTGTTTAATAAAAGGTGGAGTATAAGGAGGTGTGGCGTTGGAAGCTTGGCAAGGGGCCCCAAAAAATGTTCCTCTCCAGGGTCCCTCAAATGCTTGAGGTGGCCCTGGATTTCCACCATAGGGCTTGACTTAACTCTACTGGACATTTATTGGCTCTGTGCTGACAATATTGTTTTCAAAGTATCAACTGATGCAACTGAAAACGTTTTTAATAATGTGGCTGGTCCGAAAAAAGTTTGTGCCGTAAAACACCAAAAAAAAAAAAAGGTTATTTTCGGCCAGGGTCAGATTTGTTCCTTTAAATGTGACTCTTGGAAAATTTCAATGTTTACAAAAAGATTTTTGTCTTATTCCCTCTATTTCTCTTCCCCAAACTCTTATCAGCACCTTTTAATGTTTGAAAATCGACGTACCGATAAATTCGAACTGAATCGATAAACCATTGAAACGTTTAACAGTGAGAGTCGATATTTATCCAGATGTTTATCTGTAATGCCAGTAAACCCAAATTTGTATCTCCCAAAAAATGGATGAAATGCATCCAAAAAGGTGCCGCCTTTGGCTATCGGGCCGAATTAAATCGATTCCATGGTTTGGTTACAAGCAAATTTATATAAAAAAAATACTTTAGAAATAAATAAAAATCAATTGAATTAAGGGAATTAAAAAACAAGCTGAAATCAGCCACTTGGGAGTATTTCTAGCTTGGTTATATAAATATATATAGGGCTCTATTACATTCTTCGCGCATAAATGTGCGCGTGCGCAAAAAAGCATTAACGCGAGGGGCAAAACCCATATTACGACGTTCGCGCACAAAATACGCATTACTGTCTAACGCGAGTGACCCTGTGCGAACCCTGCGCGAGCGCAAGTTCGTGTGCGCATCCCATACTTAACATTGTGAGCGCAAATGCGTTTGTGCGCTGGTACGCGGCTGGTATTACAATCTTCTTACGAACGACGTTTGCGCGCATAATTTTAACGTCTTTGAAAAGCTGGTGGTAACGGCAAATCTGAACGTCCTGGCCGAAACCAAATACATCAGCATGAAAAAAAAAAATACAGCAACGTATAGTTACACATTCTACACATACCCAAACAATAAAATGGAGAAGTTGTGCGTGTTTTTTTTATTGCTGCAGCATATATACACAGATTGATTTTGACAGGCGCGAAAACTGAATGGGAGACAATTGTGGTTCTTAGTCCGCACACTGATTTCTCCGCGCAACGTTAATGCGCGTGCGTCTTTTTTAAGCGCGTTATTTTTTGACGGATGAAAAAATGCGCTCGGATTGTAGTACCAGCGTTAATTTACGCTTGTTAACGTTTAACGCTGCGCGCAAAAAAAATTGCGCTGCGCGTACCAATTTGCGCAGAGAATGTAATAGAGCCCTTATTTATTAGTGTTTAGAATATCTTCAAATTTCGGACTTGGTGAAAAACCAAACACCCCACCATGACGGTGTAAAGGTGGGCCCCTGCTTGGGCCATCGTGGTGGTTAGAAACAAGGAGTGAAGCCCTTAAGGCAGATGAGCTACTGACTGGACAGATAAATAAACAGGCTAGTTTCTCCAAAACCAAGGAGCACCAAAAAACAGAACTGAATTGCCACTAAGCTTTTAAGGTTTCAAGACCGACAAACAACTTAGGACACACTCAGAAACAACCAATGTACGACAGTATATGAATTGTTCAGGCTGCAGGGCAGTCAACAAACTGACAGACTAGGCAATACAGGAACTAAACTCCACGTCAGGGCTACTCAGGAACCAGACAGACACAAGGGACAGGAGGACCAGAAGAACTAAAGGAATGTTAAGCTGGGGTAGGTCCTTTAGTTGGCCTCTAACTAGGGAGAATACCTCACAAAGTAATAACAGAGCAGTGGAACAAGAAGAGCGAGGGTAAACACAATATATACAGACAGACTAACTAAAGAGGTCCTTATATGCGGCCTCTGAGTATACTAAACTAAGACAGACGAGGTACATGAAACATAAAACATACAAGAATGGTCATACAGGCAGAGGTTGGCAACAGATCAGCATATACAGTACCAGGAGTGGGCAGAAGAGATAGTCAGAAATACAGCCGAGGTCAAAAACAGAATAACATGAGACAGGAATGCTTTGCAGCAACACAGGGAACATGAACCAAACAGAACCACTATGAAACTCCACAAACCGTCAATGAGGCTCTGTGCTGTTGGGAATATATAGGGAGTGGGACCGTGTGATTGGTCCATGTGACCCCAGACCAGGAGATCGTAACAGAACCCCAGATCAGCCCTAGACAGCACAGCCAGACACACCACAGGAAAAAAAACAGACATGAACCCTTCACCACCAGGGGGCAAGGCCGAGACGTGACAATTGGTTGGAGTATTGGTTCGATTTAGAATACTTCCCCGTGTGATCGTTCTTTACTGGATTCATGATGGTAAACCCGCTTTTGAATCTCCCAAAAGAAAAATGGCCGAAAATCACCTGAAAAAAGTCCCGGTTTCATCCATTGGGTTGAATTAAATCAATCCAATGGTGTCATGTTTCCACCAGTTTCAGCCATGCCCCCTGGTGGCGAGAGGGATTTAGGGCAGCTCTGCATGTTCTGTGGTTGGCTATTCTGCCTTATGCTGCTCTTGGATCCTGCTATGCTGTTCAGGTCTGGGTCACATGTTCAAATTAACCAGACCTGTTCCCTATATAATTGCCAGCAGCACAGAGGCCAAGTGACCTGGCATGAGTCCTGTAGGTGACTTCTGTTCCTGCATTTCTGCATCCTGGTCCCTGTGTTGCTGCTTAGCATTTCTTGTCTGTTTATCTGGTTTTGACCTCGGCTAGTTTTGACTATTCTATTTGCCTGTTCACTGAGTATATATATATTGGTTTCTGATCTGTTGCCAACCTCTGCGAGTCTGACATTCGTCCTGGTTCTATATTCCCTGGCTCTGATCCTGACTATTCTTGTAAGTTCCATGCTTTATGTATTTTCTTTTCTCTTAGTTATATATTGCTTAGAGGCCATTACAAGGACCTCTCTTAAGTTTAGGATTCCTGTCTGTCTTGTTTATCCCTCGCCCTTCTTGCTCCCCCAACTCTGGTTTTCTTTGTGAGGTTTCCTTAGATAGAAATCTTCCCCGACATAGGGATTTCTTTAGATATTCTTCTATGCCCTCCTGTCCCTTGTGTTTCTGTCTGATTCATTCCTTGCCCCGGACTCTGTATTGTTTTGTCTGCGTTATTTTAAACCAGCTGCTAACCTGCCTCAAGGGCAGCATCCCTCCTTCACTCAAGTCACTATGCCGGCCCAAGTAAGTGCTCACCGTGACAAATGGTTTTTCTGCTGACGTTATTTACTGTAGTATATGCTGGTGTTTATCTTGAGGTTGTCCTGTGTTGTTTTCAGTCTTGCTTCTATTGGAATTCGATGGCGACCTCTACTTTGGTGTCACCAAAGTATATTCATCGATGTTCCAAACAAACAACAACAGAACAAGGCTGAATGGAGAATAGTCGCAAGTTACTCATTTACAGAAGAATATTGGGGTTACCACAGTTTGCCGTGCTTGCGATTGCTGAATGCTCCTTCTCCAGATCGTCAATGGTTTCCATTGTTAGCAAATGCGGTGAACCCTGCTGCCTCAACAGATCTTAGTGAACAGCTCCTATAGGCTCCTGAGCAGTCACAGAGGCACATAGTTTTGTTTTACGAAGAATACACGTTGGCCGGGCAGGAAGAATCTAATGGATATGTTAGCCATGGATACACTGTTGTCTTGGACGGTCCTTCCTAATTGGATGTATTTCAATTTAATGGCTGTCCACATGTCTAGACAGACATTCATCCTCCTCCAGCGATAAGGCCTTGCTTTCACTCCATCTCTTTCACTCAACCACCAGGCAGGTCTAGGTCTTCTGGGTGGGTTGACACAAGATTATTGTTATCACAACTCACTCCTACGCTGACCCTTACAAGGTCCTCACTTACTCTTTTATGACCTCTCCCAGGCTTAACAACCATGGTGTTTAGAAGAAGAGCTCTCCGGCTCCCGAATATAAAGAACACACACACAGCTCCTTCCAGACTAGACGGCTTCTGTTGAAGTAGAAAACGCATTTAGCCAGCCAACAACATTTATATCAATTGTGAAAACTATAAAATGAGCAGATTGTTCGTTAAAATACAACATATTGTGGTCTGCGTTGATTTCCATCAGTGGTTATTAAAAAAAAAAAAAAAAAAATCGGCAGCTTCCGGACAATTTTTTTATCGACATATTGGCCGATTCAATTGAAAAAAATTCTGCTGAAGCCGAATTTTCATAAATGGCCACTTGATGAAAACCTTTGGGGCTCTATTACATTCTTCGCGCAAACGTTAACGCGTGCGCAAACACGCATTACCACGAGGGGAAAAACCCTTTGCGCAGAACGTCGTATTACAATGTCCGCGCAAAAACTACACGTTAATGTCTATCGCGGGTGGACCTGCGTGAACCCTTTGCGAGCGTAATGTACTTTGCGCGTCTTATACTTAACATTGTGAGTGCAAATGCGTTTGTGCGCTGGTACGCAGATGGTATTACAATCTATGCGCAAATTTTAACGGACAACGCATAATTTTAACGTCTTTTAAAAGCTGGTGGTAACGGCAAATCTGAACGTCCTGGCCGAAACCAAATACACCAGCACGAAAAAAAAAAAAAATACAGCAAAGTATAGTTACACATTCTACACATACCCAAACAATAAAATGGAGAAGTTGTGCGTGTTTTTATTATTGATGCAGCATATATGCTCAGATTGATTTTGACAGCTGCGAAAACTTAACGGGAGACAACTGTGGTTCTTATTTCAGATTGGCTGAATCGCGTGAAAAAAACAGTCCGCACACTGATTTCTGCGCGCAGCATTAATGCGCGCGCGTTTTTGCACGTCTTTTTTCCGTGCGTTATTTTTTGACGGATGAAAAAATGCGCTCGGATTAGTGATACCAGCGTTAATTTACGCTCGTTAACGTTTAACGCTGCGCGCCAAAAAAATAGCGCTTTTGCGCAAAGAAGTTAATAGAGCCCTTGGTCGGGTAAAAACGTTGAATGAAAGTGTATCTAATCAATCACTGGTAGGAAGTCTGACCCTAAAAGTAACCCCAACCCCAAAGCGAGCGTTAACCCTAAAAATTCCTAAAGTGAGGGTTAGGATTATGTTTTGGGAGCTAGGTTTAGCTTTTTAATTTGAAAATCAATCCTAAAAATTTAATTAGAGTATATACAGTGTGATTTTAGAGGGATTTTCCTTATTTCCCTGCATGAAGAGCCATTTCTTAACACCTTTCAGCATTTGATATTTTTTCGGAAATCGACTCCCCAATAACGTGAATCGATTCGCTGAAGCTGATATACCCAAAAAGTATAGCCACGAGAGCCGATATATGAGCCAGTACTGGGAATTGAAATGCCTGCAAGGTCAAAGTTGATTCTCCAGAACAGAAAAATGGCCAAATTGTGCTCAAAAAAGATGCAGATTTCTTCTATTGGACCAAATTAATTAGAGCCCTATGTGCCATGTTTGCTGTTGGGTTGGAATTCCATTCTTCAGTCATATGGGTCCAAGGCTTGCTCTCAGGTCCTTTGGACTCTGTGTGGCCCAATCCTCAAATTTTTTTCTGTTGAAATCACACAGCACTGTGTTCATTTCAGGCATTGATGTCCACAAGTGGCTGGTGCTCCTCCATAATGTTCAGTGTTGTTGTAGACCTCAACATGGGGACTTCTTCAATGTCCATGTAGATTCACCATGTATCTTAGGTGGCGGCACAAATGGGAATCTTGATTGGGTTATGGTTTCATAATTGATAATCATGAAGAGCAGAACCACCATGTATTCTGTGTTTGATTAAACTACCACACATTTATTTGGAGACTTTAGCTGCAAGGTTTTCTTATGTCTGACTGGATATAGAAGAGGTAATATTATTATTATTATCATTTATTTGGCGCCAACAGTTTCCGCAGCGCTTTACAATAACCAAAGGGAACGAGATACAGATAAACAGACACAGGATGGAGACAAGAGGTGTAGAAGGCCCTGCTCATAGGAGCTTATAGTCTAGAGGGATTGGGGTTGAGGAAGACAAGGGGAGTTTTACTGGTTGTCAGGATCATTAGTGCCAGCAGTTTAGGAATGGTGGGGCCATGGAAAAGGCTTCATTCATGATATGTGAGTAGGTGAGTTGAGGGGTGAGTTGTATCATTGATATGATGCTAATCTGAAGAGATGGGTTTTGAGGGGTTTCTTGAAAGCCTGAAGATAAGGGGAGAGTTTGACAGGGCAAGGCAAGTCATTCCACAGAACCGGAACGCTCTTGGAGGCGAGAGTTGGCAGTGCAGGTGTAGACAGAGAACAGGCGGAGGTCGCCGCTGACCGGAGTTGTCTAGATGGGACATGCTTGCGGAGCAACAAAGACATGTAAGTCTGGGATCAAGTTATTAAGTGATTTGAACGTGAGCGTCAGTATTTTAAACTGTATCCTAGAATGTACAGGAAGCCAATGGAGGGACCGGCAGAGGGGGGAGGTACATGAGGTGCATCTGGTGAGAAAAATAAGCCTGGTGCCTGCATTCATTACAGATTGCAAAGGGGCGATACGGGCATCGGGGAGGCCAATAAGGAGCGAGTTGCAGTAATCAAGACGTGAAATGATAAGTGCATGAACAAGCACCTTTGCGGTATCTTGTGTCAGAAAGGGGCGGACACGGGCAATGTTCTTGAGTTGATAGTTATAGGATTTCACTGCTACAACTGTGGAGACCCAGGATCAAATATCAGCCAGAAAATCCCTCCTTGTACGTGTCCTTGGACAAGACATATAACGTGCATACAAACCTAATACTCAATATTGGCTGCGTAGCCTAATAGTAACGTCTCTGTTCTTCATCTTTGAAGAAGAAAGTTCAAATCCTGATCAGAACGTCCCTCCTATACAACCATGGCGAAGCTAGTTTCGATGTTACTAGAAGCAGATTCAACCTCAACACCAGATCCCTGCCCTGCAGTCATGGAAAGAAGCCTCAGAATACCTCACCAGCCAGTGTCCTTGGGTAAGACACCTAACGATATCAATGCACCTACCTCACAATACTTCTAAAATTCCTCTATAGATTGTAAGTTCCCTTGGGAACATGGTTCCCCGAATCTCGCCGGTTCATCCATGCATGGTGTTCTAATGTATCAACTCCTACATGAGCGCCTTTGGAATTTCAAATGGTTACAAGGAACTCGTGAAAGAATTCAACCACCATAAAAATAAACAGCGTTACGATTTCATCATTTGTCAGGACGTTCCCTGAGCTAGGTGTCACTCTGAACGGAGAAATCCAGGCGGCGGGGGGGAGTTCATCTTGAAATGAATGGGATATTCGAGCAGGATGAGTATTGATGCTAACAGATTGGTATAAACATCGTCTCAGTTTACAGGCCGTTCATGCAGATGATAGGACTCTTTCCCACAGGCCGTGGGGAAGTTGGGAGCCTCACTATACTTAATGATAACAATCACCTTGTGTTTGTATATATACAGATAGGCTGATCAATGAAGCGTGACTTGCAAAGCCACAAATATAAAGACATGTATTGATTTATGAAAGTCAGGAGATCCATCATAAAGGAGGTATGAAGAGCTAAGGGTCTTGTTTAAACTCTCCAATAATCCCTTAATCTATGAAGAGATGACCACCATTTGGCCAAAAAGATAAACAAATTTTCATACTGGAGGGTGCTTGTTGGTGTCGCCGGAAGCAGACATAGTCATTCAGATTCCCCGTCCCATGTGTTACCCTTCTCTCTCTTCTGCACAGGAGAACTCAATTTGATGTCCATATCAGTGGAGTGTGGAAGGACAACGTGCTTCAAGTTCATGGAACTTAAGATGACCCTAGTGACATAGCAAATCGAGGATGTCAGACATACAGTATGCATTATGGCCATGGTGCACCAAAGGCTGGAGGAGCTGCTGCTATCCTCCAACCCCTGGTATTCCTCAGAATGTACAGCCAGCAGGGTTATTCAGAGAAAGGTGAAAACGAAGAGAATGACTGGAGAAGTGAAAACTCTAGGCCAAAATAGCCAAACCAGAAAACTTCTCCCATTTATCTCACTTTCTAAATTGTCTGTTTGGTCTAGATTGTTCTCTTCTCTTGCCAATTCTCCTGGTTTCACCACTCTCTGAATAACCCTGTATGTCTCTAGATCATCTCTCCTACTGGTGAGTTGTGGAGATACGTGTTCTAAGATCATGTACGCTTGGCAACTTACTGGTACATCAAACTCTTGACAAGGCCATCGAGCATGGGTAATAAAGGCCCAGTGGCTCGATAACTCTACCATATCTACCATTACTGACCCGACCATAAATTTTCCATTATCCATGTATTCCATGGTGTAAAGTCATGACATGTAACCCATGTATGGAGAAACAAAATGCTACTCTATAAATGTAAAAGTATATCAACATTAATGAAAGAATTGCTAGAAAAGGAGATTTTCTGGTGCTGTTGTCCTCCAACCCTTGCCCTTCCTTGGACCAATGTCCGATCTTATTTTTGCTTTGGCTAGACAAACCCTACCTCACTTTAACCAGTAGTCCAATTTGGATAGTGCCTCCTTGCAGCACAAAGGACTGTATGAGATGGTACTGGCCTCCATCCCTTGCCGTTCCTTGGAACCTTTTTTTACCTTGACTGGACTAACCAGGCATCACTTTACCAGTAGCCCAACTTGGATAGTGCCCCCTTGCCACACAAAAAGCTGTAAGAGATCCTGCTGTCCTCCAACCCTTGCCGTTACTTGGAACAATGTTTAATCAAATTTTTACTTTGGCCAGACTAACTCTGCCTCACTTTACCAGTTGTCCATCTAGGGTATGCTTCCCTACCCAAGGAGATGCTGCTGGCCTCCATCCCTTGCTATTTCTTGGTACAGTCTCTATTTGGACAGTTCCACACTGGACGGTTATGTGCTCCTCTTAGAAATAGGGTTCACTCAAACGAAAATAAAGAAAGTTAATAAATGGACCGATGATCATGGACTCCAGCAGAGCCCAGTAGGGCTCGACGTGTCAGTCGAAACGTTGTCATCTGGGTAACCTCTAGCCTGAGCGCCTGGCCTCCCTTCAGTTACTGGATTTTGATGTAGTCCTCAATGTCTTGTGCCGGGCTGTCACTTCACCAAAACACAAAATCCAGCAAATCCCATTCCGAGCTGCCTACAATCCTCTGGATCTCCCTTCAGAGACCCACGTCATCCACCACCACCACCGATTATTATTTATTTTTCTTTATTTCATTTTAACGCAAGTGCAAAAACAGGGAAAAATGCCAGAACTTGCAGGCTCCTGTTATTTTCAATTTTTCCGACGACTGCAACATGTGCAGAACTAATTTTTTGTTTTATTGCGAGTTCTCACGATTCGGTGGAAATGTTGAGATAAAAAGCTACGATGTTTATAACCAGCTAATAAAATAAAACCCATATGGTTGCGCGTGCATTGTTATTACGCGACCAGGGCTCTTTTTTAAGCCGAGTCGGAGAGAAACCTGTAGCCTTAGATAAACAGAATTTGCGGAAACGAGACATAAATACAAATTGACAATGTTTTGCGGTTTGTGAAATCATACAAAATGCTCATTTACAAACTGACAGATCTCCCTGCTGTTATTTATCTATTGTGTTTCTTCATACTTAACGTTTCTTTAGTCGGACGTTTCATTACACATTTTTTAATTTATAGTTTGTTTTTACCAGTTTGGAAAAAACGCTATAAAAAGCTCAATACATTGAAATTCAATATTTTTGATGGAAATAATTCAATATAAATAACAGTATTCGGTTTTTCGATGAAAAATTTGTAAAATTATTTCTGTTTTCAGCTCTATTATTAACTAAAACAAATAAATAATTTCCTGCATATTTATTTTCTGGGTTAATCTGTATATTTGTGTTTTGTTTTTAATTAATATCTTGCATTTTATTACTTTGTATTTCTGTAACGACTGTAACAATTCAATGTTCTTGAAGGACATACTGAAAACGAGACAAATCTCAATGTATCCTTCCTGGAAAAATATTTTATAAATAAATAAATTAAAAATGTTTTTTACAAATTTTTCAGGAATTAAATAGAATACAGTATACCAGGGCTCAAAATTTCAAGTCCCAAGCTACTAGCCAAGCCTTAAGAGTTACTCGCCACTAGTTGCCCCACCTAATCCCTATCCTGCCCTGCCTGCCTCTGCATTCTCACTCGCCCTCATGTAATTTCCACTCGCCAAATGCAAGCGGGCGAGTGGAAATTTTGAGGCCTGCAGTGTTATTAATATTTAGAGGGATAGGACGCGATTAAGTGTTATATATTTAAAGGGACACGCTATTAACCTCTTCACTACCAAGTGATTTTCCAAAAAAAAATTGTCAGAAACCAGTGTTTTTTTATTTGAAAAATCATTTTAAATTAATTATACAGTAAGAAATATTAGGGCGTATTCCCATTGTATTTCTTACTCTAAATAACCTATTTTAGCCAGTAGATGGCGCCATCTACTGCCAAATTTAGTTACAGCAGTTTGAGCTGCTGGTCTGTTTTCTTCTTTTTTTCCCTGCATCGGCTGCTAAATGTCTGATGTAAGGGCATCATCAGATGATTTTACACTGGTTTAACTCTTTGGGCATTATGCCCACAGGGCTAAAACTTTGGAGGCACCTTCTGCAGCCCAAAAGCAAACAAAACTCGTTTGCAGCAAACCAATTTCATTTGCTTTTGGGCTGAAGAAGATCACCAGATCGTGATATCTCGATATCGGGGCACCGGATGGTACCTTTGAAGCCCGAGCTATCTCGACCTCGGTAGTGAAGGGGTTAAAAAATAGAGCTCAGTTTTTTGGGCTTAAATAATTGGGCGGATCCTTCTGACAATTATTTATTTAATTAATTTTTGGGTGATTTTACTCAACTTTTCCCCCCCTCGCCGAGTGCTGCTCCTCCTCCTCTTCAGCTCAGGGGCTTTCGATCCCGGAAGCCCCTGAAGCTTTATTGCGCAACTCGTGCTCCTATACAACTTGCGTAGCGTAGGAACCGCAAATTGCACAGCGCTACGGGACTCGAACACTTTCCGTAGCGCCTGCGCAGAGCGATGGATCGGAGCTGCACGCGCATGCACAGATCTGATCCATCGCTGCCTCTCTGAGCAATTTGGTTTCAGAGGGTGATGTCGGCCGCTCTCTGTGTGTGACATCACTAGTGAACGATCTAGTGGCCGGCAGCAGGGAAATTTCAAATCCTGGCTGCTGGTGGCCCTGGATGGGGTGGAGGAAACTCCTCCACTTCACTGAGCGATTAGACCAGATCGAGGGAGCTGGGAGGGGATAGAAGGTGGGGGGTGCACTCCTCACATCCTGACCACATTATAACCTTAACATATGGTAATAATTGCATTAAAGGCTAAAATGCTCATGTCAGTTCACTTGTTTTTCGACTATACATTTTGTATCGTCACGGCTGGACAACAGATGAGTTCTTGTCCTCGGCAACTTGGCTCCATGTCACGCCGCGCTGTGCAAAAGAGCGACAACAGATACGCGTTTAATTAAAAAAGGAAAGAACTTCCAATATCCGTTGCATAAAAGCATAATCATCAAGATTTTATGCGTATAGACGGGGAGCGCAGGTCGGTGGCTTCGCATCGAGGGGGAAACGTCTGATGGATTAAAAGTAAAAGCGGAGAAAAGGAAACAACAAAAAAACTCGTTAAACTGAAAAAGGAGAAAAAAAAACTGCGTCGTAAAAGTAAAAGTAAATAAATGAAAGCAGTAAATTTCCCCCGAGCTAATAGGTGAATATTGGACCAATCCTATACGGCCCCCCAGGGGTTAATATTTACAACATTTGAGCTGTTGAAGATTTGCAGCACAACTAGTTTTTATAGTCAATTTCCCTTTGTGTATATTATTCCTGAACGTGAACGCATTTATTAAATTCAATATGTGCCTAATGTTTTTTTTTTTTATTGGTCTTGGTGGTCTGATGCGTCTCAGCTCAATTCCACGAACTTCTTATGAGAATAAAGAGAAATACCACCAAGGCTGTAATGGGTTTTTATTTATTTATTTGCATGAGTCGGATCAGCGGCGTTTATACAACTGACCGAATGTATTAAACCGTCCCAACGACCCAATGAGGTGTGAGCAGTCTGCGTCCACTCCCAGACGCTCGCACGGATTAATTGTGTTTTATATTCTTAAATCTTCATTCCTTATATCCCTTCTTGACCCCAGATGGCGTCAGGTTTCTCCTTGGATAAAGAACCTTTTACTCACATATTAAATATTATAACCCTTAATATTCTGTGTCTGCAGGAAGTCATCCAGTCGTTTTTTAAAAGTCTGTACAGACTCTGACCCAACCACCTCAACAGGCAGAGAATTCCACAGCTTTATTGTTCTCACCGTAAAATAACTCTTCCTATGCTTTAGGCTGAATTTCCTTTCGTCCAGTCTAAGGCTCTTGTCAGACGAGCGCAGTGTGAACGTCCGTTTTTGCGCACATAATAACATCCGTCTAAGGCCCCAAATATATTTATATAAAGTTATCAGATCCCCTCTATGGCCCTGAATATATTTATATAAAGTTATCAGATCCCCTCTAAGGCCCCGTATATATTTATATAAAGTTATCAGATCCCCTCTAAGGCCCCGTATATATTTATATAAAGTTATCAGACCCCTCTAAGGCCCCGTATATATTTAGTTAAAGTTGTCAGACCCCTCTAAGGCCCCGAATATATTTATAAAAAGTTATCAGATCCCTCTAAGGCCCTGTATATATTTATATAAAGTTATCAGATCCCTCTAAGGCCTCATATATATTTATATAAAGTTATCAGATCCCTCTAAGGCCTCGTATATATTTATATAAAGTTATCAGATCCCCTCTAAGGCCCCGTATATATTTATATAAAGTTATCAAATCCCCTCTAAGGCCCCGTATATATTTATATAAAGTTATCAGATGCCCTCTAAGACCCCGTATGTATTTATATAAAGTTATCAGATCCCTCTAAGGCCCTGTATATATTTATATAAAGTTATCAGATCCCCTCTAAGGCCTCGAATATATTTATATAAAGTTATTAGACCCATTTAAGGCCCCGAATATATTTATATAAAGTTATCAGACCCCCTCTAAGGCCCCGAATATATTTATATAAAGTTATCAGATCCCCTCTAAGGCCCCGTATATAAATATAAAGTTATCAGACCCTCTAAGGCCCCGAATATATTTATATAAAGTTATCAGACCCCTCTAAGGCCCCGTATATATTTATATAAAGTTATCAGACCCCTCTAAGGCCCTGAATATATTTATATAAAGTTATCAAACCCCATACCAAATGTGCTCGTCTGACACCAGCCTAAATGGGTGACCTCGTGTCCTGTGTATAGTCCTATTAATGAATAGGTTACCAGACATTGGTTTATAATGGCCCCGTATATATTTATGTAAAGTTATCAGATCTCCTCTAAGGCGCCGTACATATTTATATAAAGTTATCAGATCCCCTCTAAGGCCCCGTATATAAATATAAAGTTATCAGACCCTTCTAAGTCCCTGAATATATGTATATAAAGTTATCAGATCCTCTCTAAGGCCTAATATATATTTATATAAAGTTATCAGACCCTCTAAGGCCCCGAATATATTTATATAAAGTTATTAGACCCCTCTAAGGCCCGTATATATTTCTATAAAGTAATCAGATCCCTCTAAGGGCTTGAATATTTTTATATAAAGTTATCAGACCCCTCTAAGGCTCAGTATATATTTATTTAAAGTTATCAGACCCCTCTAAGGCCCCGAATATATTTATATAAAGTTGTCAAATCCCCTCTAAGGCCCCGTATATATTTATATAAAGTTATCAGATGCCCTCTAAGACCCCGTATGTATTTATATAAAGTTATCAGACCCTCTAAGGCCCTGAATATATTTATATAAAGTTATCAGACCCCTCTAAGGCCCCGAATATATTTATATAAAGTTATTAGACACCTCTAAGGCCCGAATATATTTATATAAAGTTATCAGATCCCCTCTAAGGCCCCGTATATATTTTTATAAAGTAATCAGATCCCTCTAAGGGCTTGAATATTTTTATATAAAGTTATCAGACCCCTCTAAGGCTCAGTATATATTTATTTAAAGTTATCAGACCCCTCTAAGGCCCTGTATATATTTATATAAAGTTATCAGATCCCCTCTAAGGCCCCGTATATATTTATATAAAGTTATCAGACCCCTCTAAGGCCCCGAAAATTTTTATATAAAGTTATCAGATCCCCTCTAAGGCCCCGGATATATTTATATAAAGTTATCAGATCCCTTCTAAGTCCCTGTATATATTTATATAAAGTTATCAGATCCCCTCTAAGGCGCCGTTTCTCTAAACTAAACAGGTTTAAGTGTACTCTATCTATCCCATATCTATCTATCTATCTATCTATCCCATATCTATCTATCTATCTATCTATCTATCTATCTATCTATCTATCTATCTATCTATCTATCTATCTATCTATCCCATATCTATCTATCTATCTATCTATCTATCCCATATCTATCTATCTATCTATCCATATCTATCTATCTATCTATCTATCTATCTATCCCATATCTATCTATCTATCTATCCCATATCTATCTATCTATCTATCCCATATCTATCTCTCTATCTATCTAATATCTATCTAATATCTATCTATCTATCTATCTATCTATCCCATATCTATCTATCTATCTATCTATCCCATATCTATCTATCTATCTATCTATCTATCTATCTATCTATCTATCTATCTATCTATCTATCTATCTATCTATCCCATATCTATCTATCTATCTCATATCTATCTATCTATCTATCTATCCCATATCTATCTCTCTATCTATCTAATATCTATCTATATCTATCTATCTATCTATCTATCTATCTATCCCATATCTATCTATCTATCTATCTATCTATCTATCTATCCCATATCTATCTATCTATCTATCTATCTATCTATCTATCTATCTATCTATCTATCTATCTATCTATCCCATATCTATCTATCCCATATCTATCTATCCCATATCTATCTATCTATCTATCTATCCCATATCTATCTATCTATCTATCTATCTATCTATCTATCCCATATCTATCTATCTATCCCATATCTATCTATCTATCTATCTATCTATATATCTATCTATCTATCTATCTTTCATGCCTTGGCTACATTGTGTTTATGTGTGTCCAGGTGGCCACATGACTGGCAACTAATAATGAATGTGTAGTTAGTGCTACAAATAAAATGAGTAGAGTGGTCACATGTGCCTGGTGGATTACAGTCTCTGTATGCGAAATAAAGCAATAATCCATTTTGCCGACTGATTAATTATACTCATTTTGCTCAGGGATTTCTGATGCTCCTTTTACAGACTCGGCCGGCCAGATAGTGGAGGAAGTTATGTATGTATTCATAGTCTGGGAATTGATTTTCAAAAAAACCATAAGAAATGGATTGGATTGAATGAGTGAAGGCCCACACTGAGATGTCTCTGTAGCTGTGTATATCCCTCGAAAGTAAAAAACGACACAATCCTCATGTATAGCCCCCTCTTTTTTTTATTCTCAGCTGCAAATGTATGCGATACAGCAAAACAAGTCATAATTTCAGATCTGAAGCTTAAAGGGGCGTTTTATTACTTTTCCCTTAAAGAGACAGTCTGGTAAAAGAAGCATTTTAGCAATTTTACCTCTATACTTGTTTATTTAGCAGCCTCCAGCATACTGCAGTCTCAGCCTCCTTATGCACCTTGTTCACAGTCGGTGAATGAAGATACTGCTGTTCTGGGGAAGAGGATCGATATCAGGTTACAGAGTTTAGAAGCAGAGCGAACGTTCAGCAATTAAAGACAAAAAAGTTAACTCTCGCTCTATTTTACAGTTTCAAAAAAAAAATGTCATTATTTGGCGAGCCGGTCCTCAGATTTAAAGAGGACGCTCTAATCATCCTAACCACTTTATCCTTTTAAAAGGGTCAGGACTTGAGGAGCGCCCCCCTTCTCTCTTCCCAGCTCTACAGATCTGCAGATATCAATGGGTGAAGTGGAGGAGTTTCCTCCCCCCCCCCCCACACCTAGCGTCACCAGCAGCCAAGGTTTTTGAATTTCCCGGCTGCCGGTCACCAGATCGATCACTAGTGATGTCACACAGAGAGCGGTTGACGTCACCCTCTGGGACATATCTCTGTAGCGAGCGTTCTCAGAGACGCAGCGATGGATCAGATCTGTGCATGCGCGTGCCGCTCCGATCCGTCGCTCTGCGCAGGCGCTACGGAACTTGTGTGCAAGTACCATAGTGCTGCGCAATTTGCGGCTCCTACTTCTCTATTTAATAGCGTATCCCTGTAAAGAGGCTAATGATGCCTCTTTTGATGATGATGAATGACACTCAGCATTCGTGTTTTCACATTGTCCCCTGGCCTGACGTTTACAGGAACGGCTGTGACAATTGGCAAGTCCCATCAGGACCCGGGAATGCCAGTAGAGTCCCCGGCCGCTGAAAGGTCACTGTTTGCACAGAGGACGGTTACTTGAGACATGGTGGATCCATCTCGAGTGACTTGTTTGTTTTACCCAGCGCATTGTATCTTTCCCGCAGCCAGTGGCCTGAACAAGGTTTGTCAATGATTAATACGTTTGGCATCTGCTCGTTTCATATGGACAAGCCGTTCAGCGCGGCGCCTTAAAGGGGGCCCGCGGTGCGTAGCGTGTCCCATTCCAACAGTCGCCGTGGTTATCTGTGCATCGCATTAACCTAGACAGCCCGGATCATTAAGATATCTTAAAATTAAAAGTCTCACAGTAACATTTCAGGAATAATTCATAAATTCCATATTTTGAAAATGAAAACTCACAGTAATAATTCAGAGATAATTAACAAATTATATATTTTCAAAATTAAAACTCACAGTAATAATTCAGAGATAATTAACAAATTATATATTTTGAAAATGAAAACTCACAGTAATAATTCAGAGATAATTAACAAATTATATATTTTGAAAATGAAAACTCACAGTAATAATTCAGAGATAATTAACAAATTATATATTTTGAAAATGAAAACTCACAGTAATAATTCAGGGATAATTAAAAAATTCCATATTTTTAAAATTAAAGCTTACAGTAATAATTCAGAGATAATTAACAAATTATATATTTTGAAAATGAAAACTCACAGTAATAATTCAGAGATAATTAACAAATTATATATTTTGAAAATGAAAACTCACAGTAATAATTCAGAGATAATTAACAAATTATATATTTTCAAAATTAAAACTAACAGTAATAATTCAGGGATATTTAATAAATGATATATTTTCAAAATTAAAAGATGAGAGTAACACTATACGAACAATTAATAAATTCTACATTTTCGAAATCAAAGATGAGAGTAACAATTCAGGGATAATTAATAAATTCCATATTTTCAAAATTAAAGCTTACAGTAATAATTCAGGGATATTTAATAAATTATATATTTTCAAAATTAAAAGATCAGAGTAACACTATACGAACAATTAATAAATTCTACATTTTCTAAAACAAAGATGAGAGTAACAATTCAGGGATAATTAATAAATTCCATATTTTTAAAATTAAAGCTTACAGTAATAATTCAGGGATAATTAATAAATTATATATTTTCAAAATTAAAACGCACAGTAATAATTCAGGGATAATTAATAAATTATATATTTTCAAAATGAAAAGATCAGAGTAACAATTTATGAATAATTAATAAAAAAATTCCACATTTTCTAAATCGAAAATGAGAGTAGCAATTCAGGGATAATTAATAAACTCCATATTTTCAAAATTTAAACTCACAGTAATAATTCAGGTATAATTAATAAATTAGAAATTTTCAAAATGAAAAGATCAGGGTAACGATTTATGAATAATTAATAAATTCTACATTTTTTTAAATCAAAGATGAGCGTAACAATTCAGGGATAATTAACAAATTCCATATTTTCAAAATTAAAACACAGTAATAATTCAGGGATAATTATTAAATTCTATATTTTCAAAATGAAAAGATCACAGTAACAATTTATGAATAATTAATAAAAAAATCTGCATTTTCGAAATCAAAGATAAGGTAACAATTCAGGGTCACAATTCATAAATTCCATATTAACAAGAGTATCACATCACTGATATACTAGATATTTAAAAAAAATAAAAGTCACAGGAACAATTCAGGAGTAATTAATACATTTTATATTTGAAAAATAAAAAATCAGAATAACAATTCATGGATAATTAATAAACACCACATTTTCAAAGTTAAAAACCACAGTAACAATTCAGGGACTATTCATGAATTCCATATTTTCAAAATGAAAAACCAGAGTAACAATTATTGAATATTAAATCAATTCTCTATTTACAAAACTAATGATCAGAATATCAATTTATGAATAATTAATTCCACACTTACACAATCAATTATCGGAATAACAATTTTTGAATAATTAATTACAAAATTAATGATCAGAGTAGCAAGTCAGGAATAATTAACAAATTATATAATTTAAAAATTATAATCACAGTAACAAGTCAGGAATAATTAACAAATTATATAATTTAAAAATTATAATCACAGTAACAATTCAGGGATAATTAATAAATTCTGTCTCAGAATTGCTGATAAATGTCATAAACATGCAAAAATAATAAAAATTTAAAGCCCACTAATTAATTGCATATAAAAATAGGTCAAGTTTGATTTATTTGGCATAATTTGAACTAATTAATTATTTCTAATGGCAATTTGGAGACGCGACTATGGAGGTAGCACCAACACTCATTTACCATCTCCTAGAAGTTTCACTGCTGCGAGGGTTTGTAGGCAGGATGATGTCAGCACAGAAAGTGTGCAGATCTCATAGGTCCACGAGTTTTTGTCCCTCACAGGTGGGATATTAAAAATCCCCTTCTGCTGAGTGACATGTCTCGAGGTGGAGAAAATTCTTCTGCTCCACAGCACGACATCGGCCAAACAGGACTAGAAGGATCTAGGGCACAACCTGACCCCACTTTAATAAGATAAGGTGTTCAGGTTGTGTAGTGTCCCTTTAATACACGTGTTAAAGAGAAGACTGGGGTCAGGCTGGCAGGATACAGTAATGACTTGTCCAATCCAAACCTCAGACAAATATGGAGATACATTAACCACAACAACATCGAAGACGTTGCCCACTATGCACTGCTGTTTGACTGAAGTTCCCCGTAAAAACCACCGTTCTTGCAACTACAGTGAACTTCAGCTACTCGGAAAAGGAAAATTCAACACGACAGACGAAGTTCCTGCAAACACGCGGAAAAACGGCACCACCGATATTCTTCTGTAAAATGAGTAAACTCCGGCTGTCCTTCATTCAGCAGTGTAATGTTAAAGTGGTGATCTCCATTGACCTCCAACAGAAACAACGTTGAAAACAAGGGTATAACAGCGCTAGACAAATTCGACTGGAGCTATGGTAGAAACAACGGTGAAATCTGTGCTCGGCTGAAGAACTTCAGGGGAAACAACAGTGGAAAGAATGGTGAAGTCTATGCGGAACGAATTTGGCAGAAACTACGATGGAAAGTCCTTTGGGATGTACGTTAAACAACTTCAGCATAAACTACAGTGTAAACCTCTCTGAGATCTATGCTAGACAACATCAGCATAAACTATGGTGGAAAGAGCGGTGAAAACTACAGTGAACTACGGTGGACCTTTCCTAAAGAGTGAATTCACTGGAGCTTCACTGTAGTTGATCAACCGTAGTTGTCCAAAGCATATGTGTTTTATTCACCTCTTATACTTGACGTGTCTTGGAAACCACAGAGACCATACAGGTTGTCCACTGAGTAGTGGGATGTTTGAATTGCAATGTCCTCCTCACAGTCATCTTGGTGACAGGCCAGCCATGTCCTGGCTCTCATTCCATTCAGCTGCTTCGCACTTTCGGCCTTCGTAGGCGTGTCTCTTTTTATGAACCTTTTTTTGATGTTACAATTGTGCGCATATTATTTTTTAGAGTCCTCTAGTAAAAGCACAGATTCTGCCCTTGGCCTCCATGACTCCGGCCGGGGACACGTTTCCCTCAGCCTTTCGAACTCTGCCTGGCTGTTGCGTTTCATTTGGCCTCTGGCCGTTTTGTACCTCGGACCTGGCTTTGATCCCATCTTAACTCAGCTACAGATTGTTTTTCTGTAGAAAAGGGTCAGAGATTGCTGTTCTCGGCCCGCTGTGGATTGCGCCTCTCAAACCCGTAACTTCCCTTTCTCCTTTATCTGACAGATTCTTGTTTTGAAGAAAAAGAACGTGAACGCGCCTAGAGCTACGTAAATGTGTTGCTACTCCCAAAGTCTTCGAAATGACCCAGAAGACTTCTCAACGGTGGATCCATACCATACTCAACAACGAGGCCCAAACACTGACTTCCCTAGAGCATTTCCCAACCAGTAGAGGTAAAACGAAAATCGATCTTCTGTATCAAACGCAAATTAAATTGGACGGGTCTCGCCTATTTTTAATGATGTGTGTGAATATTGGGAATGAAAATAGTCAGTAGACGTTCAGTATACTATAAAATTCAGAGCAAATATGACAGGCCATATACAAGGCTGGGACATTCTAGAAGACATGCAGCTTCCTTGGGCACCAGTGTCAAGGGATCAGGTGGATTAATAGCCAGGCCCTAGCTCGTAGAAAAGACTCCTCCACCCTTGAGCTGTCGATTTAGAACAGCCACAGTGATCGACCATAGAGTCAGATACTCCAAGGCCATGGCAGATGACGCAACTCATCATGGTTAGCTCCAAAGTCTAGTCTCAAGTGCAAGACGTATGAAAGCACGAAAGAGGCCAAGGCGACCAAAAAGGACAAATAAGAAAATAAAGAGAATTAAGAAGAAACTATTGACTTCATTGGGTTAAGGTGGTGGTAACTCTAGGGTTTAGCAAGCTCATGATACCTGCATGTAGAACATGTCACCAGTACTAGCCCCACACCAGGAAAGAGAATTAGTTTTTACAAAAATATCGGCCAGATGAGTTCTTTTTGGTAAAACGTGGTCAAGCAAAAAGCGTTATGGAACTTAGGGGCAAGTACTTTTGAGCAGGAAACCTTGGATTGGATTCTTGGAGTGTCTCATTGTCCTGAAAGGTTTTTTTGATGTGGTCAATGGCAAATACACAGCACGGTGTGGCTTGCTACAAGCTTCCACCCATCCAATGGACGATTCCAGTACTGGAAAGAAAGGAACTGTCCAAACGCTACAGAAGTTTGAGGAAGCCAGGTAAGTTAACAAACTCAAGTGAAAATCCGAAATTCTCTTCATGTCTCTACATGTCATCGAGTACGGTGGGGTCTGTTCATCAAGAACATTTACAAAATTGCATTTGTGTAACACGAATCATGAAAAGAAATAATATCTCTGAACGGGTCAAAACAAAGCTTTGAAGGTATTAGGGTTTATGTGCCCTGAGGGCGAACATATGGTGCGCAGTTTATCAGAACCTCATACGATGCATCGTGAGATTCGTGACATCTTCTTGTTGCTTTAAATTAGGGTGAAATAGGAACTCTGCTGCTTTCATTTCTTACCCTGTGTTCATAAAGGTCAATTATTAGCTTCAATCATTTTATAAAATCCATACTGACAACACACCACAAATTTAATTTGCACAATGAAAACGTCATGAAGGTCTTCCAAGTGATGCACCGGGCATTTAACTGCATTAGGTCCTAAATCTACTCCAGGTTTGCCGACAGAACATTCCTTGTCAGGCCGAAACATCTGTGCGCCAAATAAACCGGTCCATTACGCAAGAAGGACATGCCGAGAACTCAGATCAGGGTTTGGAAGACATAATATAAAACGTTACATGGATACAGCAACGTGCGGTACAATTGGTCAATACAGACAGGTCAACAGTGTCGAAAGCTCCAACTGTGTCACTGTACCAAACCCAACTCACAAGACTGATGTGGTAAAGACTTTATGTCAGGTCCCAGCAGACGCCAGGCCGCTTCCCCGACTCTCCAGACTCACCGGGGTCCCACTGGCTTCCTCCGGAAGGGCGTGGGGGAAACACGCCACTCTCCCGACCGAGGTGCGCGGGCTGTCGGGTCCAGACGCGACCAAGGGGTCCTCCTCCCATCCCGATGGTGAGACCGCCTCGTGGTTCTGGCGTTCGGGCACATCGGCGTGCACGCATTGGATCAGATGGGGGTGTGGCCTCGGTGTCCACGGCCAGAGTGGCGTCTGTTGTGACGCTGGGGATCTCCCCCTTTGCTCCAATCACAGCGAAAGGGGACTGGAGGGGCGAGGCTACTGGGTAGGCGGGACTGGTTCTTGACTCCCTATAAAACCCCTGAGTGCCAGGACTAAGACGCTCACTCGTTTTGTGCTTTCATTGTAGTAAGAGCTCCAACCAAGTTAACCCTTACCTTCCCATTTACCGGTTACCTCATCCCTGTTTTTCATTCGGACCCTCCTATTGGACTTACCCTTGTATACTCCTGCCTCACCCATCGATACCACGTTGCCGACTTCAGCTTGCCAATACGACTTTGACTCTTGCCGCCAGCCTCGACCTCGGAACGCTTAGACTACCCTTATCGGATCATCCCTTGCTACCACGCCTTGATCTCCTAACCTCCGCATCCTGGGTTCCACTTCCAGAACCCTGAGACTTTATCATTACGAGACGGCAATCTTGTCTTATATACATTACGTTGCTGACCCGGTGGGTTGATCTTGTTTAAGGGTCAAAGCTACTTAAATAGACCAGAAAAATGGAGTACAGCTTTGTCGAAGTTGGTGACAGCCGTGTTTCTAGGCCAAGGAATTCATTGCATCAAACCAATGTCCCTGGCTACTTCAGCATTGCCTGTCTCCAGGTGGTTAGGTCACCAGTTTTCACTGTAGAAACTTGGTAGACCATCAGTAAGAAGGCGATTCATGGTCTAAGACAATGGCCTGTATTTGCTGGATGTCATAATGAGCAGGACGGGAGTGGTCCATGTTGCAGGAGAAACTCCAAAGTCACAATGCATCCATATCCCAAACGTAAGGGCCAAACGTTAGTGTGTGTAAGAGCCTGGGCAAAACGCTGGCCGCGGTGGCCACACTACACAGCATAGCCCATATCTTCAACATTCACTGAGAAGCGAGGCTGTCCAGCGTGCTGCCCTCTCCTCGACGTACAGGAACCCGAACCCTCGAGCGGATGTGAGTTGACCTACCCACCAGAAATTTAGTCGAGGTGAAACAACACTCACAGTCACCACTCCAGATTCTGCACCCTGAAGGACTCCCAAGCTCAACACTCACAGTCACCACTCCAGATTCTGCACCCTGAAGGACTCCCAAGCTCAACACTCACAGTCACCACTCCAGATTCTGCACCCTGAAGGACTCCCAAGGTATCCACAATTTAACCATGACGTCATTCAAGTCACTCCTCTGCTTCATTTATGTCGTTTTCATAGTCTGCCTGATTATTTTTCCCTTTAATGCCTTCCCTCCAATTTTGATAGGATTTGATAGTACAAAAAACTTGTTGTTCCACCATGCTCCTGCCTCCCCTCCCCCACTTCCTCCCCCTTGCATCTCATTACCTGCTTGCAGACAGAGCCCCTCTGCTAAATCTCCGCCTCTTCCTTCACCACAGCTCAACACTCACAGTCTCCACTCCAGATTCTGCACCCTGCAGTGACACCCGCCCACCCCATCCACCCTCCCACCCAGTCCTCGGTCCAAACATATTCATTCCCCTCCACCTGTAGCCACTTTATTCTAATCAACCTGTAGCTTGCTATTTTCTCTCCAGCCACCAAATCCACACTCCCCCAGCTCCCCTTCTGTTTCCTTTAGATTGTAAACTCACGGGATGTCTGGCTGAGCACTTGTGTAAAGTGCTGTATCAGTAGGACAATTATCCTATCTGGCATCTCCTCCTGGATGGCCTCCCACCACCTAAAGATCAACATGTCAAAGACTGAGCTCCTACTTATTCCTCCCTCCAATGCCTCCCCACCTCCTGACTTCTCTATCACGGTGGAGGGTATCACCATCTCCCCATCAAACCAAGTTCGCTGTCTTGGAGTTACACTTGACTCTGCTCTTTCCTTCATCCCCCACATCCAGTCTCTTTCCTCCTCCTGCCGATACCAACTGCGTAATATTTCCAGAATTCGGCCATTTCTTACCGCTGTCACCACAAAACAACTCATACACGCCCTGGTTATCTCCCGACTTGACTACTGCAATAATCTCTTATCTGGCCTCCC
Organism: Leptobrachium leishanense; assembly: GCA_009667805.1. Taxonomy (NCBI): domain Eukaryota; kingdom Metazoa; phylum Chordata; class Amphibia; order Anura; family Megophryidae; genus Leptobrachium; species Leptobrachium leishanense. Next base: position 452,405,671 of record CM019064.1, read on the forward strand.
TCTGTCCCGCCTCTCCCCCCCTACAATCCATCCTGAACGCCTCCGCCAGGCTAATTCACCTCACCCGCCGCTCTGTCTCTGCCGCTCCCCTCTGCGAGTCCCTTCACTGGCTCCCCATCCACTGCAGAATTAAGATCAAAATCCTTATCCTTACCTACAAAACCCTCACTAACTCAGCGCCCCACTCCCTGTCCTCACTAATCACCAAATACACCCCAGCCCGCTCCCTAAGGTCAAACAGTGACCTGCGCCTAGCTTCTCCCCGCATCACCTCTTCCCATGATAGACTGCAGGATTTCTCACGTGCAGCCCCCACTCTCTGGAACACTCTCCCTCGTACTGTCAGACTTTCCCCTAACTTCTCTTCCTTCAAACGCTCCCTTAAAACATTCCTATTTAGGGAAGCCTACCACCCAACTCACTGACGCAACCATCAATCACTCTCACCTTACAGTCCTCTCCTCCTATTTCCAACCCCAACCCTCCTAGATTGTGAGTTCCTACGGGAATAGGGCCCTCATCTCCTCCTGTACTGTTTGTCAAATGTTGTTCAATGTATTGTATTGTAACCCTGTCTATACTGTGCCTATTGTACAGCGCTGCGGAATATGCTGGCGCTTTATAAATAAAGAATAATAATAAAAATATCCTAATGACAGGGCCATATGTTCCTTATGTGTTCTAGTATGTCTCATGTCTGCAATCCCCCATTGTACAGCACTGTGGAATATGCTGGCGCTTTATACAGAATAATAATAATAAATAATAATAACAACCTTTTCTAGTGTCAGCTACAAAAGCAAATAAAACACAACAAGGTTATTGAGGAATCGCCGGTGTTTGCTGCAGTTGTAAAGAATGTTGAAAATCACCATTGTTGCAATTGTGACAAATTTCGATGCTTCACAAAAAGGAAATTCATTCAGTGATTCATTAATGAAGCTTCTCCTGCCATCGTATTTATTTATCTTATACGCTGCTGAAGTTTATTACAACAACAACGACTTTCCACATTTTTTTCAACTGCAGCAAAAATCGGCGATTCCTGAAAAAACCCTAATGTGCCTCCGACACGTTTGCAAACAAACAGGAAGTAAAAATTCAATTCAATGTTTGTAACGTCAACATACAAGCGAAAAAGAAAAACGATGAGGTTCAGCCGATGCCAAAGTTATTTTCATGCACAACAAAAGATACCGAGAGGTTCGAAATGTGCCCGAAATGTAACCGGACACTAGGGATGTGCATGGCTGAAAAATTTGTTTAGTTTAGTTTCGTAACGTTTTTAAATAATTTCATTTTCGGAATTTCGTAACTAATTTTGTTTCATATTTCGTTTAGTTTCGTTTTAGATCAATTTGAAATTTTGTATCGATTTGAAATTTCATATATCAATTCGATAGTTGATATCAACTAGAATTTTGGATCACTAAATAAAACCCCAATAATCTGATTTGCTGTTAAAAGAAAAGCTAGGGTTAAATTTTAAACTGTGTCACAGATTTACAGGGTTATTCAAAGAGATCCGAATTGCTTGAGAAAGGTAACCGAACGCTGAAATTCAGGGTACGGTTACCTTTCCTGGCCATTCAGCTATCCAGAGAGCAGGCAGTTCGCCAAATCCTGGCGAATTGCCTGCGCATTCGGTGCCTGTTCGGTGCCTGTTCGAGGGCAGTGAAAACCCCATGAAAAAGCACTGCTTCGGCTATTCAGAGAACACAAACCAACAGTGAAAGGTTCCCGGAATGCTCTGCCATTCGGTGGTTTAATTCGGCAGGTTTATTCAGTGAATCCCATAGGCTTCAATGTTAAAAATATTCCCATTTTAATTAAATATCTAATAAACCGTTCATTATAAAATTCTGCAGTAAAGAGTCTCTTTATTTATAGATTTTTTAGGATATTTTAAGCATTTTTCAGAATTTTTTATTTTTTTTTAAAAGTCTGATTTTTTTTTTTAACCCTTTCGCTGCTGAGGCTTTTCACACCTCTGTGCTGAGATCATTTTTACCGGTTTTGCTCATCATGTTTAAACGTGTTTTGAAGCTTATTTTAGTATATGACCCAGACATATTATATATCGTTCTTTCCGTCAGACTCGGCAGATTCATAATATGTCATTATTATATGTATACGTCATGTCCTGTCTGTATATTATAACGAAAAATGCAATAAAATATGAATTTTCAATAATTTACAGCGTGTAAAGTGTTTTTTTTCACATTTTAACATGCGAGCAATTGCGGTTATATTTTGTATGGGGTGCGCTTGTTAAAAAAATTAGAGATGGGGTCTCATTACATTTTTTTGGGGGAAAATTACGCGATTTTTATTTTAAACACAATTTTTATTGGTTTTTCAGTAAGACAGCAACAAGGCGCTCCTGGAAGCCCATAGAGCGATGCATAATCTCAGGGAGGCAGTAACAAGATTAAACAAATAATATAAAGAAACAGAACCTGCTTTCTTTCCCTGAGACATAACGATGCCTCGCAAGGACATGCGAATCAATTATATAAAACTTACATTATGAACTACAAAAATAATAAACAGGGAGAAGAAAGAAAGAGAAAAAAAAAAAAAAGTGCGGTGACTTTTCGAATCTCTCTGAATAACCCTGTTAGTATTTGAGTTAAATTAAACAGTGAAACAAAATTAATTTGTTTCAGAAAGTCCTTTGCTGACTATTACTTGTATTGTAAGTTAAGATCAATTTGAAAGTTCATTTCAAATTCTATAGTTGATATCAATTTGATAGTTCATTTCAAATTCTATAGTTGATATCAATTCGATAGTTCATTTTAAATTCTATAGTTGATATCAATTTGATAGTTCATTTTAAATTCTATAGTTGATATCAATTCGATAGTTCATTTTAAATTCTATAGTTGATATCAATTTGATAGTTCATTTTAAATTCTATAGTTGATATCAATTTGATAGTTCATTTTAAATTCTATAGTTGATATCAATTCGATAGTTCATTTTAAATTCTATAGTTGATATCAATTCGATAGTTCATTTTAAATTCTATAGTTGATATCAATTCGATAGTTCATTTTAAATTCTATAGTTGATATCAATTCGATAGTTCATTTTAAATTCTATAGTTGATATCAATTCGATAGTTCATTTTAAATTCTATAGTTGATATCAATTCGATAGTTCATTTTAAATTCTATAGTTGATATCAATTCGATAGTTCATTTTAAATTCTATAGTTGATATCAATTCGATAGTTCATTTTAAATTCTATAGTTGATATCCGTTATTCAAATTTTTCTCTTATGATGATGACAGAGTAAAACTATTGGACGAAAATGCCTGGAAATAATATATCAGGTCCTATGAATAATAATAGAAAAGGTCTGTTACAGGGAAAAAAAAACACTATTTTTAAAAAGAATCAGGGAAAAAAAATCCTAGATAAAAACCCCAAAACATGCCTAAAAATCCTACAAAATAAACAAATAAAGAGACTTTTTGTTGCAGATTAAAATAATAAACAGATTAATAGATATTGGATAAAAAAAGGAATATTTTTTATCATTGAAACCTATGGGATTCGCCTGATTAAACCTGCCGAATGAAAACACCGAACATCAGGGCATTTCACTGACATTTCTCTGATGTTTGGTGTCTGTGAATAGATTAACCATTGCTTCTCTATGGGGGATTTCACTGCCGCCGAACAGGCACTGTATTTCGCTGGCAATTCACCAAAATTTGGCAAACTGTTTGCTCTCTGAATAGCTGAATGGCCCCGAAATGTCACCGTACGGGGAAATTCACTGTTCGGTGTAATATCGGAGCCAATTCGGCTCTTTCTGAATAACCACGATAGATATAGAAAGAGATAGACAGATACAGAGATAGATACAGAAATAGATACAGAGATAGATACACAGAGATAGATACACAGAGAAAAGATAGATAGATACAGAGATAGATAGATAGATACAGAGAGATGGACAGATACAGAGAAAGATACAGATATAGATAGATAGATACAGAGATAGATACAGAAATAGATACACAGAGATAGATACAGAGAAAAGATATAGAGATAGATAGATACAGAGAGATAGATCCAGAGATAGATACAGATACAGAGATAGACAGATACAGAGATAGATACATAAATAGATACAGAGATAGATAGATACAGAGAGACAGATCCAGAGATAGATACAGATACAGAGATAGACAGATACAGAGATAGATAGATAAATAGATACAGAGATAGATAGATACAGAGAGACAGATACAGAGATAGACACAGAGATAGATAGACAGATACAGAGATAGATAGATAGATAGATAGATAGATAGATACAGAGATAGATATACAGAGATAGATACAGAGAAAAGATAGATAGATAGATAGATAGATAGATACAGAGACAGATACAGAGATAGATAGATACAGATAGATGATAGATAGATAGATAGATAGATAAACAGAGATAGATACAGAGAAAAGATAGATACAGAGATAGATAGATACAGAGAGATAGATACAGAGACAGATACAGAGATATATACAGAGATAGATAGACAGATACAGAGATAGATAGATAGATAGATAGATAGATAGATACAGAGATAGATACAGAGAAAAGATAGATAGATATATAGATAGATAGATACAGAGACAGATACAGAGATAGATAGATACAGATAGATAGATAGATAGATAGATAGATAGATAGTGAGATAGATACAGAGAAAAGATAGATAGATACAGAGATAGATAGATACAGAGAGATAGATACAGAGACCGATACAGAGACCGATACAGAGACAGATACAGAGATAGATACAGAGATAGATAGATACATAGATAGATACAGAGATAGACAGATACAGAGATAGATAGAGAGATAGATAGATACAGAGAGATAGATACAGAGACAGATACAGAGATAGATAACAGAGTTAGATACAGAGATAGATAGATAGATAGATACAGAGATAGATACAGAGAAAAGATAGATAGATAGATAGATAGATAGATAGATAGATAGATACAGAGATAGATACAGAGAAAAGATAGATAGATAGATAGATACAGAGATAGATACAAAGAGATAGATACAGAGACAGATACAGAGACAGATACAGAGATAGATCGATAGATAGATAGATAGATACAGAGATAGATACAGAAATAGATACACAGAGATAGATACAGAGAAAAGATATAGAGATAGATAGATACAGAGAGATAGATCCAGAGATAGATACAGATACAGAGATAGACAGATACAGAGATAGATAGATAAATAGATACAGAGATAGATAGATACAGAGAGACAGATCCAGAGATAGATACAGATACAGAGATAGACAGATACAGAGATAGATAGATAAATAGATACAGAGATAGATAGATACAGAGAGACAGATACAGAGATAGATACAGAGATAGATAGACAGATACAGAGATAGATAGATAGATAGATACAGAGATAGATATACAGAGATAGATACAGAGAAAAGATAGATAGATAGATAGATAGATAGATACAGAGACAGATACAGAGATAGATAGATACAGATAGATGATAGATAGATAGATAAACAGAGATAGATACAGAGAAAAGATAGATACAGAGATAGATAGATACAGAGAGATAGATACAGAGATAGATAGATACAGAGAATAGATACAGAGACAGATACAGAGATATATACAGAGATAGATAGACAGATACAGAGAGATAGATAGATAGAGATAGATACAGAGATAGATACAGAGAAAAGATAGATAGATATATAGATAGATAGATACAGAGACAGATACAGAGATAGATAGATACAGATAGATAGATAGATAGAAGATAGATAGATAGAGAGATAGATACAGAGAAAAGATAGATAGATACAGAGAGAGAAGATTAATACAGAGAGATAGATACAGAAGACCGATACAGAGACAGATACAGAGATAGATACAGAGAAGATAGATACATAGATAGATACAGAGATAGACAGATACAGGATAGATAGAGAGATAGATAGATACAGAGAGATAGTACAGAGGACAGATACAGAGATAGATAACAGAGTTAGATACAGAGATAGATAGATAGATAGATAGATAGATAGATAGATAGATAGATACAGAGATAGATACAGAGAAAAGATAGATAGATAGAAGATAGATAGATACAGAGATAGATTACAGAAGAAAGATAGATAGATAGATAGATAAGATAGAACAGAATATGATACAAAGAGATAGATACAGAGACAGATACAGAGACAGATACCAGAGATAGATCGATAGGATAGATAGATAGATAGATACAGAGATAGATACAGATATAGATACACAGAGATAGACACAGAGAAAAGATAGATAGATGTAGAGATTATATATTATTATTCTTTTATTTAAAAGCGCCAGCATTATTCCGCAGCGCTGTTACAATAAGCACAGTATAGACGATATAGAGATATATAGATACAGAGAGATAGATACAGAGACAGATACAGAGATAGATACAGAGATAGACAGATACAGAGATAGATAGACAGATACAGAGATAGATAGATAGATATATATAGATATATAGAGACAGATACAGAGATAGATAGATAGATAGATTACAGATAGATAGATAGATAGATAGATAGATAGATAGTGAGATAGATACAGAGAAAAGATAGATAGATACAGAGATAGATAGATACAGAGAGATAGATACAGAGACCGATACAGAGGACCGATACAGAGACAGATACAGAGATAGATACAGAGATAGATAGATACATAGATAGATACAGAGATAGACAGATACAGAGATAGATAGAGAGATAGATAGAAAGAGAGATAGATACAGAGACAGATACAGAGATAGATAACAGAGTTAGATACAGAGATAGATTAGATAGATAGATACAGAGATAGATACAGAGAAAAAGATAGATAGATAGATAGATAGATAGATAGATAATAGATAGATAGATACAGAGATAGATACAGAGAAAAGATAGATAGATAGATAGATACAGAGATAGATACAAAGAGATAGATACAGAGACAGATACAGAGACAGATACAGAGATAGATCGATAGATAGATAGATAGATACAGAGATAGATACAGAAATAGATACACAGAGATAGATACAGAGAAAAGATATAGAGATAGATAGATACAGAGAGATAGATCCAGAGATAGATACAGATACAGAGATAGACAGATACAGAGATAGATAGATAAATAGATACAGAGATAGATAGATACAAGAGAACAGATCCAGAGATAGATACAGATACAGAGATAGACAGATACAGAGATAGATAGATAAATAGATACAGAGATAGATAGATACAGAGAGACAGATACAGAGATAGATACAGAGATAGATAGACAGATACAGAGATAGATAGATAGATAGATACAGAGATAGATATACAGAGATAGATACAGAGAAAAGATAGATAGATAGATAGATAGATAGATACAGAGACAGATACAGAGATAGATAGATACAGATAGATGATAGATAGATAGATAAACAGAGATAGATACAGAGAAAAGATAGATACAGAGATAGATAGATACAGAGAGATAGATACAGAGATAGATAGATACAGAGAGATAGATACAGAGACAGATACAGAGATATATACAGAGATAGATAGACAGATACAGAGATAGATAGATAGATAGATACAGAGATAGATACAGAGAAAAGATAGATAGATATATAGATAGATAGATACAGAGACAGATACAGAGATAGATAGATACAGATAGATAGATAGATAGATAGATAGATAGAGAGATAGATACAGAGAAAAGATAGATAGATACAGAGATAGATAGATACAGAGAGATAGATACAGAGACCGATACAGAGACAGATACAGAGATAGATACAGAGATAGATAGATACATAGATAGATACAGAGATAGACAGATACAGAGATAGATAGAGAGATAGATAGATACAGAGAGATAGATACAGAGACAGATACAGAGATAGATAACAGAGTTAGATACAGAGATAGATAGATAGATAGATAGATAGATAGATAGATAGATACAGAGATAGATACAGAGAAAAGATAGATAGATAGATAGATAGATAGATACAGAGATAGATACAGAGAAAAGATAGATAGATAGATAGATAGATAGATAGATAGATACAGAGATAGATACAAAGAGATAGATACAGAGACAGATACAGAGACAGATACAGAGATAGATCGATAGATAGATAGATAGATAGATACAGAGATAGATACAGATATAGATACACAGAGATAGACACAGAGAAAAGATAGATAGATGTAGAGATTATTATTATTATTATTCTTTATTTATAAAGCGCCAGCATATTCCGCAGCGCTGTACAATAAGCACAGTATAGACGATATAGAGATATATAGATACAGAGAGATAGATACAGAGACAGATACAGAGATAGATACAGAGATAGACAGATACAGAGATAGATAGACAGATACAGAGATAGATAGATAGATAGATATATAGATATATAGAGACAGATACAGAGATAGATAGATAGATAGATACAGATAGATAGATAGATAGATAGATAGATAGATAGTGAGATAGATACAGAGAAAAGATAGATAGATACAGAGATAGATAGATACAGAGAGATAGATACAGAGACCGATACAGAGACCGATACAGAGACAGATACAGAGATAGATACAGAGATAGATAGATACATAGATAGATACAGAGATAGACAGATACAGAGATAGATAGAGAGATAGATAGATACAGAGAGATAGATACAGAGACAGATACAGAGATAGATAACAGAGTTAGATACAGAGATAGATAGATAGATAGATACAGAGATAGATACAGAGAAAAGATAGATAGATAGATAGATAGATACAGATATAGATACACAGAGATAGACACAGAGAAAAGATAGATAGATGTAGAGATTATTATTATTATTATTCTTTATTTATAAAGCGCCAGCATATTCCGCAGCGCTGTACAATAAGCACAGTATAGACGATATAGAGATATATAGATACAGAGAGATAGATACAGAGACAGATACAGAGATAGATACAGAGATAGACAGATAAGAGATAGATAGACAGATACAGAGATAGATAGATAGATAGATATATAGATATATAGAGACAGATACAGAGATAGATAGATAGATAGATAGATAATAGATAGATAGATAGATAGATAGATAGAATAGATAGATACAGAGAAAAGATAGATAGATACAGAGATGATAGATACAAGAGATAGATACAGAGACCGATACAGAGACCGATACAGAGACAGATACGAGATAGATACAGAGATAGACAGATACAGAGATAGATAGAGAGATAGATAGATACAGAGAGATAGATACAGAGACAGATACAGAGATAGATAACAGAGTTAGATACAGAGATAGATAGATAGATAGATACAGAGATAGATACAGAGAAAAGATAGATAGATAGAAGATAGATAGATAGATAGAGATAGATACAGAGATAGATACAGAGAAAAGATAGATAGATAGATACAGAGATAGATACAAAGAGATAGATACAGAGACAGATACAGAGAAGATAGAGAGATAGATAGATAGATAGATAGATCAGAGATAGATACAGAATAGATACACAGAGATAGATACAGAGAAAAGATATAGAGATAGATAGATACAGAGAGATAGATCCAGAGATAGATACAGATACAGAGATAGACAGATACAGAGATAGATGTACAATAAGCACAGTATAGACGATATAGAGATATATAGATACAGAGAGATAGATACAGAGACAGATACAGAGATAGATACAGAGATAGACAGATACAGAGATAGATAGACAGATACAGAGATAGATAGATAGATTATTATTATTCTTATTTATAAAGCGCGCAGCATATTCCGCAGCGCTGTACAATAAGCACAGTATAGACGATATAGAGATATATAGATACAGAGAGATAGATACAGAGACAGATACAGAGATAGATACAAGAGATAGACAGATACAGAGATAGATAGACAGATACAGAGATAGATAGATAGATAGATAATATATAGATATTAGAGACAGATACAGAGATAGATAGATAGATAGATACAGATAGATAGATAGAATAGATAGATAGATAGTGAGATAGATACAGAGAAAAGATAGATAGATACAGAGTAGATAGATACAGAGAGATAGATACAGAGACCGATACAGAGACCGATACAGAGACAGATACAGAGATAGATACAGAGATAGATAGATACATAGATAGATACAGAGATAGACAGATACAGAGATAGATAGAGAGATAGATAGATACAGAGAGATAGATACAGAGACAGATACAGAGATAGATAACAGAGTTAGATACAGAGATAGATAGATAGATAGATACAGAGATAGATACAGAAATAGATACACAGAGATAGATACAGAGAAAAGATATAGAGATAGATAGATACAGAGAGATAGATCCAGAGATAGATACAGATACAGAGATAGACAGATACAGAGATAGATGTACAATAAGCACAGTATAGACGATATAGAGATATATAGATACAGAGAGATAGATACAAGACAGATACAGAGATAGATACAAGAGATAGACAGATACAGAGATAGATAGACAGATACAGAGATAGATAGATAGATTATTATTATTCTTTATTTATAAAGCGCAGCATATTCCGCAGCGCTGTACAATAAGCACAGTATAGACGATATAGAGATATATAGATACAGAGAGATAGATACAAGACAGATACAGAGATAGATAACAGAGATAGACAGATACAGAGATAGATAGACAGATACAGAGATAGATAGATAGATAGATAGATAGATATATAGATATATAGAGACAGATACAGAGATAGATAGATAGATAGATACAGAGAGATAGATAGATAGATAGATAGATAGTGAGATAGATACAGAGAAAAGATAGATAGATACAGAGATAGATAGATACAGAGAGATAGATACAGAGACCGATACAGAGACCGATACAGAGACAGATACAGAGATAGATACAGAGATAGATAGATAGATATATAGATATATAGAGACAGATACAGAGATAGATAGATAGATAGATACAGAGATAGATACAGAGAAAAGATAGATACAGAGACAGATACAGAGAGATAGATACAGAGACAGATGCAGAGACAGATAGATAGATAGATAGATAGATAGATAGATAGATAGATAGATAGATAAGATAGATAGATAGATAGATAGATAGATAGATAGATAGATGATAGATAGATAGATAGATAGAATAGATAGATACAGAGATACAGAGATATATAGATACAGAGACAGATACAGAGATAGATAGATAGATAGATAGATAGATAGATAGATAGATAGATAGATAGATAGATAGATAGATAGATAGATATGGGATACATAGATAGATATGAGATAGATAGATACAGAGATAGATAGATAGATACAGAGATAGATACAGAGAAAAGATAGATAGATACAGAGACAGATACAGAGACAGATACAGAGACAGATAGATAGATACAGAGAGATAGATACAGAGACAGATACAGAGATAGATACAGAGATAGATAGACAGATACAGAGACAAAATGTGACGTATCTGGTAAGCGCAATTCAATATGCTCTGGAGTTCGGATGTCTCATACAGGTCCGTGTCACATCATATGGTTTTTAAAAAATAAGCAAATATAAAAGATCATAGTGCAACACTGCAATATATATCTGTAGGCAATATATTGCATAATAATTCCACTCACAAGTGTAGAGCCCTATCACCGGCTCAGAGTGGAACCTCGCCTTTGGGTAATTTTTCTTCCTCCCTGTTAGCAGGTGACTCCCACCTTAGGTATGAGATGTTCTTCAAAACACCGTATTTGGTGAGAGCATGGAGGGAAAAATAGAGAAATACATGCTTTCCTAGTGTGAATCTTTCTGGTACATAGATTCAAATCTCTTTTCTGCTGATTGGAAACTTACATGAGATGGAGCTTCCAAAGCTCAGGATGAAGTGCCCATGGATTTTTTGTGGAAGAAAATCCAAAAGAAAAACCAATCTGGAACCATAATGTGGTCTTTAAAAAGGTTTAATATAATAAAAATTAAAACAAACCATATATTATGGCCCCAGAACGCGTTTCGCTGCTGTAAAGCAGCTTCCTCAGCTGGTCTCACAAATGTCCACAATTTAGGGGTATTTATACCCTTTTTTTAATGAACAAATTGTCCCCACATGACTTTAATCGGTTCCAAAATTCTTTCGCCGGTGTGCGCCGCCATCTTGCACATGAGCCACTCTGGCAGCGTACACCGGCGAAAGAATTTTGGAACCGATTAAAGTCGTGTGGGGACAATTTCCAGATTGGTTTTTTTGAAGAACATCTCATACCCAAGGTGGGAGTCACCTGCTAACAGGGAGGAAGAAAAATTACCCAAAGGCGAGGTTCCACTCTGAGCCGGTGATAGGGCTCTACACTTGTGAGTGGAATTATTATGCAATATATTGCCTACAGATATATATTGCAGTGTTGCACTATGATCTTTTATAATTGCTTCTTTTTTAAAAACCATATGATGTGACACGGACCTGTATGAGACATCCGAACTCCAGAGCATATTGAATTGCGCTTACCAAATACGTCACATTTTGTTTACATTCTATGGTGTGGGGGAAACAACTATTTGCTGCTGTAGCATTGGAGTTGGGGTGACCACGGCGTGTTGTGTGGTGCTTACCATTTGTTTCAAGATACGGAGACAGATACAGAGATAGATAGATAGATAGATAGATAGATAGATAGATAGATAGATAGATAGATAGATACAGAGATAGATAGATAGATAAGGGATATATAGATAGATAGATAGATACAGAGATAGATAGATAGATAGATAGATAGATAGATAGATAGATAGATAGATAGATAGATAAGGGATAGATATATAGATAGATAGATACAGAGATAGATAGATACAGAGATAGATAAAGAGAGATAGATACAGAGAGATAGATACAGAGACAGATACAGAGATAGATACAGAGATAGATAGACAGATACAGAGATATATACAGAGATAGATAGATACAGAGATAGATACACAGAGATAGATACAGAGAAACAATAGATAGATACAGAGATAGATACAGAGAGATAGATACAGGGACAGATACAGAGAGAGAGAGATAGATACAGAGATAGATACAGAGACAGATACAGAGATAGATACAGAGATAGATAGACAGATACAGAGATAGTTATAGAGATAGATAGATAGATAGATAGATACAGATATAGATACAAAGAGATAGATACAGAGAGATAGATACAGAGACAGAGATAGATACAGAGATAGATACAGAGATAGATAGACAGATACAGAGACAAAATGTGACGTATCTGGTAAGCGCAATTCAATATGCTCTGGAGTTCGGATGTCTCATACAGGTCCGTGTCACATCATATGGTTTTTAAAAAATAAGCAAATATAAAAGATCATAGTGCAACACTGCAATATATATCTGTAGGCAATATACTGCATAATAATTCCACTCACAAGTGTAGAGCCCTATCACCGGCTCAGAGTGGAACCTCGCCTTTGGGTAATTTTTCTTCCTCCCTGTTAGCAGGTGACTCCCACCTTGGGTATGAGATGTTCTTCAAAACACCGTATTTGGTGAGAGCATGGAGGGAAAAATAGAGAAATACATGCTTTCCTAGTGTGAATCTTTCTGGTACATAGATTCAAATCTCTTTTCTGCTGATTGGAAACTTACATGAGATGGAGCTTCCAAAGCTCAGGATGAAGTGCCCATGGATTTTTTGTGGAAGAAAATCCAAAAGAAAAACCAATCTGGAACCGGAATGTGGTCTTTAAAAAGGTTTAATATAATAAAAATTAAAACAAACCATATATTATGGCCCCAGAACGCGTTTCGCTGCTGTAAAGCAGCTTCCTCAGCTGGTCTCAAAAATGACCACAATTTAGGGGTATATATACCCTTTTTTTAATGAACAAATTGTCCCCACATGACTTTAATCGGTTCCAAAATTCTTTCGCCGGTGTGCGCCGCCATCTTGCACATGAGCCACTCTGGCAGCGTACACCGGCGATAGAATTTTGGAACCGATTAAAGTCATGTGGGGACAATTTCCAGATTGGTTTTTTTGAAGAACATCTCATACCCAAGGTGGGAGTCACCTGCTAACAGGGAGGAAGAAAAATTACCCAAAGGCGAGGTTCCACTCTGAGCCGGTGATAGGGCTCTACACTTGTGAGTGGAATTAATATACAGTATATCGCCTACAGATATATATTGCAGTGTTGCACTATGATCTTTTATAATTGCTTCTTTTTTAAAAACCATATGATGTGACACGGACCTGTATGAGACATCCGAACTCCAGAGCATATTGAATTGCGCTTACCAGATACGTCACATTTTGTTTACATTCTATGGTGTGGGGGAAACAACTATTTGCTGCTGTAGCATTGGAGTTGGGGTGACCACGGCGTGTTGTGTGGCGCTTACCATTTGTTTCAAGATACGGAGACAGATACAGAGATAGATAGATAGATAGATAGATAGATAGATAGATAGATAGATAGAGGATAGATATATAGATAGATAGATAGATATGGGATAGATAGATAGATAGATAGATATGGGATAGATAGATAGATAGATAGATAGATAGATAGATAGATAGATAGATAGATAGATAGATAGATAGATAGATAGAGGATAGATATATAGATAGATAGATAGATATGGGATAGATAGATAGATAGATAGATACAGAGATAGATAGATACAGAGATAGATACAAAGAGATAGATACAGAGAAAAGATAGATTGATACAGAGATAGATAAAGAGAGATAGATACAGAGAGATAGATACAGAGACAGATAGATAGATAGATAGATAGATACAGAGATAGATAGATACAGAGATAGATAGATACAGAGATAGATACAGAGACAGATACAGAGATAGATACAGAGATAGATAGACAGATACAGAGATATATACAGAGATAGATAGATACAGAGATAGCTACAGAGAAACAATAGATAGATACAGAGATAGATACAGAGATAGATACAGAGAGATAGATACAGAGACAGATACAGAGATACAGAGATAGATAGATAGATAGATAGATAGATACAGAGATACAGAGATAGATATATACAGAGAGAGATAGATAGATACAGAGATAGATACAGAGACAGATACAGAGATAGATACAGAGATAGATAGACAGATACAGAGATAGTTATAGAGATAGATAGAAAGATAGATAGATACAGAGATAGATACAAAGAGATAGATACAGAGAGATAGATACAGAGACAGAGATAGATACAGAGATAGATAGATAGATAGATAGATAGATAGATAGATAGATACAGAGATAGATACAGAGCTAGATACACAGAGATAGATACAGAGTAAAGATAGATATAGAGATAGATAGATACAGAGACAGATCAATAGATATATAGATAGATACAGAAATAGATACAGATATAGATACACAGAGATAGATACAGAGAAAAGATAGATAGATGTAGAGATAAATAGATACAGAGAGATAGATACAGAGACAGATACAGAGATAGATAGATAGATAGATAGATACAGAGATACAGAGATACAGAGATAGATATATACAGAGAGAGATAGATAGATACAGAGATAGATAGATACAGAGATAGATACAGAGACAGAGACAGAGATAGATACAGAGATAGATAGACAGATACAGAGATAGATACAGAGATAGATAGATAGATATAGATACAGAGATAGATACAGAGCTAGATACACAGAGATAGATACAGAGTAAAGATAGATATAGAGATAGATAAATACAGAGATAGATAGATAGATACAGAGATAGATAGATACAGAGATAGATACAGAGATAGATACAGAGATAGATACAGAGCTAGATACACAGAGATAGATACAGAGTAAAGATAGATATAGAGATAGATAGATACAGAGATAGATAGATACAGAGATAGATAGATAGATAGATACAGAGATAGATACAGAGATAGATACAGAGCTAGATACACAGAGATAGATACAGAGTAAAGATAGATATAGAGATAGATAAATACAGAGATAGATAGATAGATACAGAGATAGATAGATACAGAGATAGATACAGAGATAGATACAGAGATAGATACAGAGCTAGATACACAGAGATAGATACAGAGTAAAGATAGATATAGAGATAGATAGATACAGAGATAGATAGATACAGAGATAGATAGATACAGAGATAGATACAGAGATAGATAGATAGATAGATAGATAGATAGATAGATACAGAGATAGATACAAAGAGATAGATACAGAGAGATAGATACAGAGACAGAGATAGATACAGAGATAGATAGATAGATAGATAGATAGATAGATAGATAGATAGATACAGAGCTAGATACAGAGATAGATACAGAGCTAGATACACAGAGATAGATACAGAGTAAAGATAGATATAGAGATAGATAGATACAGAGATAGATACAGAGATAGATAGATACAGAGATAGATACAGAGATAGATACACAGAGATAGATACAGAGAAGAGATAGATAGATAGATAGATAGATAGATAGATAGATAGATACAGAGATAGATAGATACAGAGACAGATACAGAGACAGATAGATAGATAGATACAGAGAGATAGATACAGAGACAGATACAGAGATAGATACAGAGATAGATAGATAGATAGATAGATACAGAGACAAAATGTGACGTATCTGGTAAGCGCAATTCAATATGCTCTGGAGTTCGGATGTCTCATACAGGTCCGTGTCACATCATATGGTTTTTAAAAAATAAGCAAATATAAAAGATCATAGTGCAACACTGCAATATATATCTGTAGGCAATATATTGCATAATAATTCCACTCACAAGTGTAGAGCCCTATCACCGGCTCAGAGTGGAACCTCGCCTTTGGGTAATTTTTCTTCCTCCCTGTTAGCAGGTGACTCCCACCTTAGGTATGAGATGTTCTTCAAAACACCGTATTTGGTGAGAACATGGAGGGAAAAATAGAGAAATACATGCTTTCCTAGTGTGAATCTTTCTGGTACATAGATTCAAATCTCTTTTCTGCTGATTGGAAACTTACATGACATGGAGCTTCCAAAGCTCAGGATGAAGTGCCCATGGATTTTTTGTGGAAGAAAATCCAAAAGAAAAACCAATCTGGAACCGGAATGTGGTCTTTAAAAAGGTTTAATATAATAAAAATTAAAACAAACCATATATTATGGCCCCAGAACGCGTTTCGCTGCTGTAAAGCAGCTTCCTCAGCTGGTCTCAAAAATGTCCACAATTTAGGGGTATATATACCCTTTTTTTAATGAACAAATTGTCCCCACATGACTTTAATCGGTTCCAAAATTCTTTCGCCGGTGTGCGCCGCCATCTTGCACATGAGCCACTCTGGCAGCGCACACCGGCGAAAGAATTTTGGAACCGATTAAAGTCATGTGGGGACAATTTCCAGATTGGTTTTTTTTGAATTATGAATTAAACCAAATATTTGCGTAATTAAAGCGCAGAACATTCCGTACGGAATGCGTCCTTTTCCTTGGCTTCTCGGGACGCAGAGTGCCGCACGGCTGATATTGGGGGTGTTCAGGTTTCATTCTGCACGTTTGATACGGAGCCTTTTATCTGCCGCAGCGCTCGGGACATTCCTCCGGCTTCTCCAGATTTCTTCCATGTGCTGCCATATTTTACCAGAGATACGTCTGAAACTGGAAGCTCGCCGCTTTCAAGTGGAAAGAGCACTGAGGGGTCAGAGGTCAAACGAGTCTCCGTCTCACAGTTACTAAAAGGGGCTTTTTGAGTTTAGGGGGGGCTGCGAGGCGGTGGAAATGAGCGTCCCCGGGATATAACTGGCGTTACCGCATGCCACGATAATAAAAGAGGACCTCGGCCCTCAGATGTGCGCCTCCAGATAAATGGGAAGCCACGGGAAGAAGGATATCAAAGCTCCGGGATTTGTCCTGCTCAGTGTGAGCTTGAGACACGGATCTGCGACCGGCGCAACCCTCACCTACTGTCTGCATCTAAGATTTCCACCCCAGCTCCATAACGCCCCGTGTGCCGAGATAAAAGAAGCAATAAACCTTTCACACACAACTATTAAATTTAGGAAACCGCTGATTTTATTTGAAGCTTCGCTGACTGCTTCCATATTTTCAAGGTATGGGTAAAAAAAAAAAAAAAAAAAAAAAAAAAAAAAAATTATCACCGTGCAACTTTTTGAAAAGTTCGGCTTGCCGGAAAATTTAAATAAGAAGCATGACCTTCAATTTTTTCTCCCTTCATTTGACGCCTGTCTCGAAATCCTTTCAAATCCATTAAAAATAAACAAATAAATAAATGATTGTATTTTTTTTCACAGAAAAGTAAAAACAGAACAAAAATGAAGGATAAATGACAAAATATAAATTAATCTGATTTTAATTATATAAATTTAAATCTGCAAATTTTTCCATCTTTTTTCACTTTTTTAACTCTTTAAAAAAAAGCACCCATTGACATCCTTATTCTTGTAAGATGTTATGTTCTTTTGTTTCTTCCTTTGAGCCGAGTCTTGAAATCTTTGCAGATCCATAAAAAAAAATACATTTATACTTTCATAAAATACGGAAAAGAGAATAAAAATTAAGGATTAACGACAAACGCAAATTAATGTGTCTTTAATGACGTAAATTAAAATTATTCAATGAGAATCGAAAAGCCACTGCACGTTCGGTGACTTTTCGTTCTCTTCAATTCGGGGTGATTCGGCGATCCCATTTCGGTCACCCTGCGGTGTATTCAGCAAGCACCACAGGGCCGCCGAAATGCAGGGAAAAGCCACCCAAGCAAAGCTGCCGAAAACTCACCGCAAAAACCCGGCGAATGCACACCGAAACCCGCAAAAACATCTGGATTAAAATGTCTAAAACGCCGGAAAAAACCCGAGCAGGACCCGATCACACGCAGCGAAGCCGCCGGAAAAAGCCGACACCGCAGACGAATGCAGTGAATAAATTAGAAAAACAGTTTGCTTGAATGTTTGAAAAGTGAAATGCTGTTTGCAAAGAAACTACTGAGCGAAAATGTCTGAAATTTACATTTGAGATCCATTGAATGATAATAAAGAGGGCTGTTACAGAAAAAATAAGTAAAGTTAAAAAAAAAAATCTGAATTTTTTTTCTACAAAAAAAATCTGAATTTTTAAAAAAAAAATCCAGAAAAATTAATAAAATATCCTAAAAAATCTATAAATAAAGAGAATTTTTACTGCAGAATATTATAATCAACGGTTTATTAGATATTGAATTTAAACGGGAATATTTTTAACATTGAAGCCTATGGGATTCGCCTGAATAAACCTGCCGAATGAAACCACCAGGGCATTTTGGGAACCTTTCACTGCTGGTTTGTGTTCTCTGAATAGATGAAGCATTGCTTCTCTATGGGGATTTCACTGCCCTCGAACAGGCACCGAACAGGCACCGTATGTGCAGGCAATTCGCCAGCGAATTGCCTGCTCTCTGGATAGCCGAATGGCCAAGAAAGATAACCGAACGCTGATTTTCAGCGTTCGGGTCCCTTTCGGCAGCCATTCAGATCTCTTTGAATAACCCTGTTTATAAATAATAATCCCACTGGCATCCTATTCTTGTAATATATTATATTCTCTTTTTATTCGCTTCAATCCAGTCTTGAAATCTTTGTTGATCCATAAAAAAAATCTACTGTAATTTTTGTCAAAAGAGAGAAAATAGATTAAAAATGAAAGAAATATGACAATTGTAGATTAATGTGATTTTAATACTTGCACTTTTTGCCCTTTTTTTTTTACCCTTTTTAATGTTTTTTAGCCTTTTATATAACATCCCTTTGGCGTCCTTATTCTTGTAAGATGTTATATTTTTTTTCTTCAATTGAGTCCAGTCTTGAAATCTCTGCAGATCCAATAAAAAAAAAAATCAAATTTTTTTCACAAAAAGGGAAAAATAAAATAAAAATGAAGGGTATATGACACATATAAATTAAAGTTATTTCAATTATGCATTTTTCACTTTTTTTTACATTTTTAAATCCCATTTAAAAATATGCTTTTGAAAATGTAAATATCCCATTGACATTCTTATTCTTGTAATATATTAATTTATTTTTTTCCACTTCAGTCCAGCCAGCCAGTCTGAAATCTTTCCACAAAGGGGTAAAGAAATGTTAAGGATAAAAGCTAAATTTTAATTAATAAGAATTGAATTACGTAAATTAAAATTTACAGTTTTCCATTTTTCCCCTCTCTTAAAAAAAAACACGCTTTAAAGAAGCAAATATCTAATTGTCTTCCTTATTCTTTTAATATATTAGATATTTTTTCTTTACTTAAGTCTTAAAGTCCAGTCTGGAAATCTTTGCAGACACGAAAATAATAATTAAATGTATTTTTCCGCTAAAAAGGAAAATAGAATAGAAAATTAAAAATGACAAATATAAATTAATGCCGTTTTAATAAAATAAATTTAAATCTTCGCTTTTTTCCTTTCTTTAACTTTTTCTTTAATCGAAACATGTGCAAATATATTAAATTAGGGTGTGAAATATTAATGTAGAAGCAGAAATAAAAACTTTATCACGTACAGTAAGTGATAAACAAGTACGACGCTTTGGGGAATTTTTAGGAATGCAGCTTCCTATAAATGCCACGATGAAGTGCAAATAATGTCTGCGTGCGGAAACAAAACCCACAGGGATCCTGACCTTTTAAAATCAAATCTTGACGTATTCAGGGTAAATTATCTTTAAACCCATATTTGGTCCTACTTAAGCGGTGTCTGTGTCCGTGTACACACTGCCTGGCCATAAATATTGGGTGTAATATTTGCTTGTGTCGCCTTTTGCTGTGATTGCGGCACGCATTCGCCGTGGCATCGTTTCGATAAGCTCATGCGATGTCACAGCATTTATTGGCGTCCAGAGTGGCATTAATTTGTGGCAAGATCTTGTATTTATGATGGGAGAGTCGCGGCGCTGCGTAAAGTCTTCTCCAGCACATTATCCCAAAGATTAACCTCAATGGGGTTAAGGTCTGGACTGTGCGGTGGCCAATCCATGTGTGAAAATGATGTCTCATGCTCCCTCAACCACTCTTGCACAATTTGAGGCCGATGAATCCTGGCATTGCCATCTTGGAATATGCCCGCTGCGCCATCAGGCGAGAAAAAACCCATTGATGGAAAAACCTGCTCATTCAGTATATTCAGGGAGTCACATGACCTAATTTTTTGGGCTCATGACATTGCTGAACCTAGACCCAACCAACTGAAGTAACTCCAGAACATGACAGGCTTGTATTGGAGGTGGTGACTTTTTTGTAAGGTTTGGGAAACCACTGGTCCAAATCATCCGCAAATACTTGGGTTATCCACTCTATTCTCTCAAATATGTGGTGGAGGACCAGGATGAAGCTCTGGAGTCTCTCCAGTTGAGTAGCCCCAATATACAATGTTTCGATTTCATTGCTCAGTAGATGCCGTCAATTCAGGACTGTTCGGTGAAGTCCTCCTGGTTCATAGGGGTCCTGGGTATGATCACTGTTGGAGCCATCTCCATAGGCTGTGGTGGTGCATAGGTAGTCCACAGTTCTGTAGTGGTCATTAGGATTTGCTGGTAGTCCAGGGACAAACTCTGACATCTGGTCAGCAACATAAGTGTTTTATGTACTATAAAGGGATTTTTTTTATAAAAGCAAGCAGGATATACCTCCTTCCCGACTTTCATTGCATGATGGCCGCATGACAGATATTACCTAACCCAAAGTGCGTAGCCTTTCATTAATCAACACTGAATTCCCTCTATTATTATTATTATCCTTTATTTATATAGCGCCACATATTCTGCAGCGCTTTACAAGATCAGTGTACAAGGGGTTAATACATTGGAATACCACACATGGATGATACGACCTGATTCAGGGGGACCCTGTTCCCAAGAACCTACAATCTATGAGAAGTATTTTGTGAGGTAGGTGCATCCATATCGTTAGGTGTCTTACCCAAGGACACTCGCTGGTGGCGTCTACTGAGTGGGATCAAATTGGCTTTCCATAATTGTAGAGCAGCGACCTGGTGGTCAGGTTGAACCCGCTTCTCGTATAGTCGAGACTTGCTTTTCCACAGTTGTATTGGAGGGATGTGCTGAACAAGATTTTGACTTACTTCTCCACAGTTCAAGGGTAGAGACGTTACCACTGGGCTCCACAGTCGATATTGTGTGGTAGGCGAGTATGCAGTGGCGTCACTAGGGTTGGTGTCACCTGGTGCGGTAACTTATGGTGTCACCCCCCCTGAGTTTTACAGATTTTTTTTTAAACTACTCTTACTCCTAAATCAGTACTCCCATATAACACTGAATGCTCATACACACAGCGCACATTACTGTGAGGTTTATTGCTGTGGAGCTCTCTCATATGCTCACACAAATTTTTGCCAACTGCCAGCAAGTATGGTGCCTGTTCGAAGGCAGTGAAAGCACACATGGATATATATTGTCCTCAGCAGCTCTGGATATATTGCCCCCAGCAGCTCACCCATGGATATATATTGCCCCCAGCTCACATATGGATATATTGCCCCTGTTCACAAATATATATTGCCCCCAGCAGCTCACCCATGGATATATATTGCCCCAGCTCACATATGGATATATTGCGCCTCAGCTCACATATGGATATATTGCGCCTCAGCTCACACATGGATATATTGCCCCAGACCAGCTCACACATGGATATTGCCCCAGCTCTCATGGATATGCCCCCAGCACACATGGATACTGCCCCAAGCACATATGGATACTGCCCCCAGCACACATGGATATGCCCCAGCAGCTCTCATGGATATGCCCCAGCAGCTCTCATGGATATTGCCCCAGCTCCTCTCATGGATATTGCCCCAGCTTCTCTCATGGATTTTGCCCCAGCTCCTCTCATGGATATTGCCCCAGCTCCTCTCATGGATATACTGCCCCAGCTCCTCTCATGGATTTTGCCCCAGCTCCTCTCATGGCTATGCCCCCAGTTCCTCTCATTGATTATGCCCCAGCTCATGGATAATGCCCCAGCTCATGGATAATGCCCCAGCTCATGGATATACTGCCCCAGCAGCTCATGGATATTGTCCCAGCTCATGGATATTGCCCCAGCTCATGGATATACTGCCCCAGCAGCTCATGGATAATGCCCCCAGCTCATGGATACTGCCCCCAGCTCATGGATACTGCCCCCAGCTCATGGATATGCCCCAGCTCATGGATATTGCCCCAGCTCATGGATATACTGCCCCAGCAGCTCATGGATACTGCCCCCAGCTCATGGATATGCCCCAGTTCATGGATATTGCCCCAGCTCATGGATATACTGCCCCAGCTCATGAATATACTGCCCCAGCAGCTCATGGATATTGCCCCAGCTCATGGATAATGCCCCAGCTCATGGATAATGCCCCAGCTCATGGATATACTGCCCCAGCAGCTCATGGATATTGCCCCAGCTCATGGATATTGCCCCAGCTCATGGATATACTGCCCCAGCAGCTCATGGATACTGCCCCAGCTCATGGATACTGCCCCCAGCTCATGGATATGCCCCAGCTCATGGATATGCCCCAGCTCATGGATATTGCCCCAGCTCATGGATATACTGCCCCAGCAGCTCATGGATACTGCCTCAGCTCATGGATAATGCCCCCAGCTCATAGATACTGCCCCAGCTCATGGATACTGCCCCCAGCTCATGGATATGCCCCAGCTCATGGATATGCCCCAGCTCATGGATACTGCCCCAGCTCATGGCTATGCCCCAGCAGCTCATGAATATGCCCCAACAGCTCATGGATATGTCCCAGCAGCTCATAGATATGCCCCAACAGCTCATGGATATTGGCCCAGCTCACCTCCTGCACTGCGTGTTCGCTCCCTCTGAGCGTCCGGCGGCGTGCAGCTTGGGCGCTCACCTGGGGGAGCCACGTGACCAGCTTTGGACGCTCGCAGGGAGCGAACACGTGTCACCTGTTGAGGATCGCACCCCCCGCCCCCACGTTACGACGCCCCTGCGAGTATGTACCGTTAGGTGTCTTTCCCAAGGACACTTACTGGAGAGGTGCTCTGGCCGGGATTCAAACCTGGGTCTCCATGGTTATAGAGCAGTGATGTTACCTCTGCTCCATCCAGCCGGTACCACTCCTCTGCTCACCAATAAACAGGTACGGCTCACATATTTTGCAGAAAATGGTGTGATATACAAGTTTAAGTGTACCTGTACAGTGTGCATAATGAGAGATAAAGGATAAGGGATAGGGAAATTTGTGCCGTGAAGACTGACTTTGTGGGCTGTGATACTAGTGGTAGAAGAACGTTGGTAGGGCATTCTACTGCTTTGCAGTCAACAGAATTCACGCCTTCCTGAAGTTGTTAGAGTTAAGAGGTTTGGGAAACCACTGGTCTGAATCGTCAGCAAATAGTTGGGTTATCCACTCTATTCTATCTCATATCCAGTGGAGGACCAGGATGACGCTCTGGAGTCTCTCCAGAAGAATAGCCCCATTACACAAAGTTTCTATATCACTGCTCAATAGATGCCATCAAGTCAGGACTGTCAGGAGACGTCCTCCTGGTTCATAGGGGTCCTGGGTAACCCTGACCATTGTTGAGCCATCGCCAACAGCCATGGTGGTACAAAGGACTTATTGGTAGCCCACAGGTATGTAATGGTCAATAGGATTTGCCGGAAGTCCAGGGACAAACCTGGACATCCGGTCGGCAAACAAATGACCTTGTTTTGTAGTGTTTTATGTGTTATACATGGATTTTTTGATAAACGCACCCCCTTCTCATGACTTTCATCGTAGGATGACCGCGTAACAGGTGGCTGTGTACAGATTGAGAGTGTAAGAATTTATTTTCCTCTTTTTTTTTTCTAAACTTCTTACCAGTTTTTTTAATCCCATCCAGGGACCTTCAGAAGAGATATGGTGAGATCAGGAACCCGGAAAACTCAGAGCATTTGTTCAGATCCTCTGAAGACAATGGAGGGCTTCCAGCCAAATCCCACATTTGTCAATGGTAACGCGCATGACGTCGAGCTAACTAGAAGGGGGAAAGAGGCCAAGAACTGCTTTTATGGGATCAAACATCATCTTCTTCAAAGCCCTGTAGAGCTGTTTTAAGCTGGACATGCAGGATCTGCATTTTATAACTGTGAAAGTGCATTTGCTATAGTTACATATTCATAATCCCCTCACGGCAACAGAACAAATCAAGTTGTTAAAATGCATTCGCCATGTGTATTTTATTTTACTTCGACGCAAAAATACAGTTTTTCCACCTATTAACCACACGTCAATATTAGAAAGGCAACCTACACATGCACAACAGCTTATGTGTGCTTCTAAATGCAGAAAATATCATTTTTATTGACCTCTTCCCTCCCAAAACCATGTTTAACTCCTTCAACACCAATCGTTTCGTGTTGAATTTTTTGTGTATCATAATATTTACTTGAACCATGGGATGTCAGAAATTTTGCTCAGAAACTGTTGTTCTAAGATCTTAAAAAAAAAACTTTAATCAAAATAATGTAAATTTGCTCATTTTAAGATTTTCATGTATTGGTTTATCCTTCACAGAAATATCGCTGGGATGAAAGGTTCTAAACTCTAGATGGCGTCCCTTATCTAACACAATGTCAAATGGGATCTGCATTATCAGCATTCAAGGCAGAAATGGCGTTTGTGTCAGTAAATGTGCTGCAGACGAATAATAAAATGGTGAGATCTCCTGCTTACACAGGGTCTGCATTATCAGCATACAGGCAAAAATGGCGTTTGTGTCAGTAAATGTGCTGCAAACGAATAATAAAATGGTGAGATCTCCTGCTTACACAGGGTCTGCATTATCAGCATACAGGCAAAAATGGCGTTTGTGTCAGTAAATGTGCTGCAGACGAATAATAAAATGGTGAGATCTCCTGCTTACACGGGGTCTGCATTATCAGCATACAGGCAAAAATGGCGTTTGTGTCAGTAAATGTGCTGCAGACAGATAATTAAATGGTGAGATCTGCTTCTGGGGATTTGTAGTGATCAGAATAATATAATTAGCAATGCAATATCTGTATGTGCTGCATAATGCCTGTGTATGGCAATTACAGCAACACCTTGTATCTGTATGTGCTGCATAATGTCTGTGTATGGCAATTACAGCAACACCTTGTATCTGTATGTGCTGCATAATCCCTTTTTTCAATTACAGCAACACCTTGTATCTGTATGTGCTGCTTAATGCCTGTGTATGGCAATTACAGCAACACCTTGTATCTGTATGTGCTGCATAATGCCTGTGTATGGCAATTACAGTAACACCTTGTATCTGTATGTGCTGCAAAATGCCTGTGTATGACAATTACAGCAACACCTTGTATCTGTATGTGCTGCATAATTCCTGTGTAAGGAGATTACAGTAACACCTTGTATCTGTATGTGCTGCATAATGCCTGTGTATGGCAATTACAGCAACACCTTGTATCTGAATGTGCTGCATAATGCCTGTGTATGGCAATTACAGCAACACCTTACAGTGGCAAGAAAAAGTATGTGAACCCTTTGAGATTACGTGGAGTTTTGCATGAATTGGTCATAAAATGTGCTCTGATCTTCATGTAAGTCACAACAATTTGAAAAACACAGTCTGCTTAAAATAATACAACACAAACATTATATGTTTTCATGTGTTTATTGAACATAACATGTAAACATTCACAGTGCAGGGTGGAAAAAGTATGTGAACCCCTAGCCTAATGTCTTCTCCAAGAGCTAATTGGAGCCAAAAGTGAGCCAACCTTGAGTCCAATCAATGTGATATTATTGGATGTGTTGCTGAAAGCTGTCCTGCCCTTTAAAAACACACACCAGTTTTGGGTTTACTGGTTTCAAGAAGCACTGCCTGATGTGAACATGCCTCGCAGAAAAGAGCTCTCAGAAGACCTACGATCAAGAATTGTTGACTTGCATGAAGCTGGAAAGGGTTACAAAAGTATCTCCAAAAGCCTTGATGTTCATGTGTCCACGGTAAAACAGAATGTCTACAGATGGAGAAAGTTCAGCACTGTTGCTACTCTCCCTAGGCGTGGTCATCCTATAAAGATGACTGCAAGAGCACAGTGCAGAATGCTTAATGAGGTAAAGAAGAATCCTAGAGTGTCAGCTAAAGACTTACAGAAATCTCTGGCACATGCTAACATTTTTTTGACACATCTATAATAAGGAAGACATTAAGCAAGAATGGAGTACATGGGAGGACACCACGGAGGAAGCCATTGCTGTCCAAAATTAATATTGCAGCACATTTGATGTTTGCAAAAGAGCACCTGGATGTTCCACAGCACTACTGGCAAAATATTCTGTGGACAGATGAAACCAAAATTGAGTTGTTTGGAAAAAACACACAACACTATGTGTGGAGAAAAAAAGGCACAGCACACCAACATCAAAACCTCACCCCCACTGTAAAACATGGCGGAGGGAGCATCATGGTTTGGGGCTGCTTTGCTGCCTCAGGGCCTGGACGGATTGTTGTCATTGATGGAAAAATGAATTCCAGAGTTTATCAAGACATTTTGCAGGAAAACGTAAGAACATCTGTCCGCCAACTGAAGCTCCGCAGAGGATGGGTGATGCAGCAGGACAATGACCCAAAGCATACGAGTAATTCAACAAAAGAATGGCTTGAACATAACAAAATACGCCTTCTGGAGTGGCCCAGTCAGAGTCCTGACCTCAACCCGATTGAAATGCTGTGGCATGACCATAAGAGAGCGATTCACACCAGACATCCCAAGAATATTGCTACACTGAAACAGTTTTGTGAAGAGGTGTGGTCCAAAATTACTCCAGATCATTGTGCAGGTCTGATCTGCAACTACAGGAAACGTTTGGTTGAGGTTATTGCTGCCAAAGGAGGGTCAACCAGTTATTAAGTCCAAAGGTTCACATACTTTTTCCACCCTGCACTGTGAATGTTTACATGTTCTGTTCAATAAAAGCATGAAAACATATAATGTTTGTGTTGTATTATTTTAAGCAGACTGTGTTTTTCAAATTGTTGTGACTTAGATGAAGATCAGAGCACATTTTATGACCAATTCATGCAAAACTCCACGTAATCCTAAAGGGTTCAAATACTTTTTCTTGCCACTGTATATCTGTATGCGTCACATAATGCCTGTGTATGGCAATTACAGCAACACCTTGTATCTGTATGTGACATAATGCCTGAAACGGGAGATTACAGTAACACCTTGTATCTGTACTGTACAGGGATTTAAACTCATTTTAATAAACCCCTGAATTGTATCTCTGTA
This sequence comes from Leptobrachium leishanense, assembly GCA_009667805.1. Taxonomy (NCBI): domain Eukaryota; kingdom Metazoa; phylum Chordata; class Amphibia; order Anura; family Megophryidae; genus Leptobrachium; species Leptobrachium leishanense. Next base: position 452,434,164 of record CM019064.1, read on the forward strand.
CTGCAGTGACCCCACAGCTCTCCCTTTCTTCTGCCAAATCCCTGGCTGCTGGACTGTAGGTTCAAAGTGTTTGAGCTTTTTGTTACAGTGAAGTTTGGGGCTGCTATTTGCTACTTGTTTTATCACTTTCCAGGGTGAATGAAGAAAGATAAAACAAGGATTTTGTTTCTCCAAAAGGGGAGCACTAATCTTGCTGTAAAAAGGTGTGAAAATGGGGATTGATATGCTAATGATTGCTTTTTAACCCCTTTACTACCTAGTAATTTTCCAAAACAGCAGTGTCAGGAACCAGTGGTTTATTGATAAATCATTTTTAATTATACAGTACAAAATATTTGGGAATATTCCCAGTGTTTGTTTTACTGTATATTTGGCCAGTAGATTATGCCATTTACTGCCAAATTGAGTTACACTTGCAGCTCATGTTCCCTGCGTCAGCTGCTAATGTCCGATGTCAGGACATTCAATCAGCTAATTTTACACAGTTTTAGCTCTTTGGGCATTATGCCCAGAGGGCTAAAACTTAGGGGCGCCTTCTGCAACCCAAAAGCAAAGAAAATCCATTTGCAGCCAATTCATTTCATTTGCTTTTGGGCTGCAGAGCTGCAGATCGAAATATCTCGATATCGGGACACCGGATGGTGCCTTTGAAACCTGAGATATCTCGATCTCGGTAGTGAATGGGGTTAATGTATCAGAATGCGATTAATGTATCAGAATGCGAATTGAGATATCTCAGCTTTGGGAGTGAATGGGTTAAATATGCAGAATCAAGCAAGGTCATCTCTAGCTTTCTCCCAGCAGAAAAACACACGTTTTCTCCTCCTTTCTTTATCCTTATGTGCTCCAAACAAACGCACATGGATAAAGTTGTCCTCTAGACACGCGCACAAAGAAAAAATTTGCTTAGTTTTGGATCGATTTGTTATGGTTTTTTATAGTTTTTTTCGGTGCGTTCGTTCTGGTACTGTGATTCGTATTTTGTATCGATTTGTTACTTCATTTTGAAAAAATTAATTATTTAATTAATACAGAAAAAAGCGGTGTCGCGCCTAATCCGCACTGGGGCAGCTACAACCACCAGATGTATCCAGCCCAGCAACGTGTATAAAACATAGTAAGAAAAAAGTGTCATCTGCGCTTATCACCTATAACACCGTGTGAAACAAAACCCACTTAGAGGTTTTAAACATATACGTATCTTGATCAATAAAAATTGCTATCAGGATCTTGGTGTCTCTCATAGATCAGAGGCGACTTCCTCAGCTGGTTTGTTTGTGAGTTAAACATCATTCATTGCATTTTATTTATAGTATATATTTCATATACTTCACCATTGTGTATTTTTATATTTTGTTTTATGTACCAAAATATGGTCTGCTGATCTATGAGAGACACCAAAATCCTGATAGCAATTTTTATTGCGCTGATCAAGATTAGGGATGAGCTGTTCGGTTCGATCAGTTCGGAGTTCGACTCGAACATTGGCAGTTCGAAAGTTCGCGAACTTCAAACTTTTTGGCGTGTTCGGTTCGAATTAAAAAAAAAAAAATTGAAAAAAGTATAAAAAATGCTTAAAAAAATACTAAAATAATCTAGAAATAAAGAGACCCTTTACTGCAGAATATTATAAGCAACGGTTTATTAGATATTGAATTAAAAAACTACCCAGGGCAAGAAGGCACGCATGTGGGCGATGATTAGCAATGGATGGACGGTGTACGTCGTCAAGAAGCGGTATGTATAACAGCATAAACATGTTACATACACATAACACACATTACATACATCTACCAACATATGTCAACACATGCTGCAGCGTAATGTATTATCTGTTTGTCAGACAAATGTGACTGTCATAAAATTATTCTGGCTTTATTTAAAATATTTGCACACGTGTACATTTTTCTGAAACTTTCACACCTCAAAATTACATGTGCTTGGAGTGCATGAGGCTTGCATAGGGTTTTTTGCGCCGCCTGTGTGTTTCATCTTTAAAATGCTGCAATGGGTGATGTGGATTTTCTAACTTAAAAGGAAAGCATGCTTTACAGTCTGCCTAATGTCTAGGTGCAAAGATTCCCACCTCTAAATGACCTGTGCTTACATCAGGGCTCTCAAACGGCGTAAACAACAGGTGTTAATTAGTGTTTGGAAATAACATGTGCTTTTAATTGGTCTGTGTGAAGGAACCGTTCCCTTCCGTCTGTCCTGGCTCTCCAGACACCCCTTCGTTGCGGTCAGCCCGGCTACTGGGAGCGCTGTCCTCAGCGCCTCGAGCAGCTTGACCTGCCTGCTTCTGTTCCTCTGCCCTGGAGCCATTAGGAATCTCCAGAAGGCCGCTCTCTGCCTTCTGAGGGCTATAGTGTATAGTGTAGCGTCGCTGAAATAAAGACACCAGGCGCGACTGTATGCTTTAAAACAGGATCCTCTCTCTCTGAGCTCTGAGAGTTTTCTGACTTTTTAATGAACAACCACCATTTATGCTGAAGTCCAACAGTCATAATTTGCATACCCATACTAATTACATTATGTCAGTTATTTACAATAAACATTCTTTACATTCTTTAGCCTTCAGCTCACACAACATTTGTATATCCATTGTTCTAACACATCAGATTAAACACACACTATCAGAGATCCCTTGAATTAAACATGCAGCTAGATAATGGGAAAAGCCCTGGTGCATAAATTACACAGCAGTAAAGCTTGTTTACTACATACACAAAAACACATTTACCTACAGGAATATAAGTATTTTTAAAACCAAAGCTATGCCATTTTATACTAAACTAAATTAAACTAAAACCAAACGATGTAAAATATATTTAAAACCACACGATATAAATGAACATAAAGTCTCTTGGGGTTTGAAACATGGAGCGTTACATCAGCTCCATGACATATGTCCCCCCTTCCAGAATGGCAGGGCAAGCTTAGATCCCAAATGGATCTCTTGCCACTGACGAGACTTCTCACCTTTGTCCTTTTTTTTCTGTGCCATCCTCAAAGTTCCAGGGTGCTGGCGCACAAGCATCACCAGTGGGGTCTGACGGTCGCCACAGGGTATGCCTGGGTGTGGGTCCATGGTCTGTCGGGAGGAGGCGAGCCACCAGGCTTCTCTACTTGTCCTCGTAAACTAGCCCGATGTCCGAGGGGTGCTCCAGGCCCCAGCGCCGGGCACCCGTTGGTGCAGTTGGTGGCAGGTGTCCCCTCCTGGGGAAGGGTTCTGTCGTCGGGGAGGGGTACCGCCTGTACCAACTCCGGGGGTATCACGCACCCGGGAAAAACGCGAGCCACTTGCACGCGTCCCGAGCGCTCTGGTCAGCTGCTGGAAAAAGTAGTGGCTGTAGGGGGCCTCCGGGCCAAAGGGTTGGAAAAGTGGGCAGAGTTGACAATGGCTCTGCCCCGTAGCCAGTGCTTCTGCTGGAGAAGGGTCTCTGGGCGGGAGGATGGCTTCCTCCCTCTTCGGGGAAACCAAGTGCTGCGGGCAAGTCAACCCGGGGGATATCAGCCATCGGCTCCTCGGGGTAGGCGGTGGAGAGTGGGCAGAGGCCAGCGGCGCTCTGCCCCGTGGCCAGCTCTTCTGCTGGGTAGGGGTCTCCTTGTGGGCGGAGGGCATCTTCCATAATGAAGGGGGCCAGGGGGGTGTGGAAACAAGCCCAGGGGGAGCGGTACATCAGCTCCATGACAGCCTGGTCTCATGAATTTGATACATTGCCTGTAGACTGGGTGTGGCTCCAGCACATGTATGAACACTGTGCTTCTGAAATCTAAGAAGTGTTCATTTCTACTACATGATCCTCTGATATGCTGTTTAACCCCTTAAGGACCAGGGCTCTGTAAAGCCAATCATTAATGATGTAGATGTTATTATGTCATTTGTCATCAAGGGCTTAATAAAATCTCTATCACACTCCTTAGATTTAAACGTAATATTCCAGTATTTGTATGTCATGTACCTCTCCCGAAGGGCCTATGTGAGCATACAATTATTATTGTGTTAGATCTATAGTTTTGGTGCAAGTGTGGTGGAAGGGCATGCTGCTTCTGCATTAGTAACACAACACAACGTGAAAATGTCTATCATAAAGCATACAAGCTGAGTCCCTAGAGTCTCTGACTATCCATTGTCATATATACCTTGCTTTCTACATATAATACATTCCCTCATCTAACAGGAGAGTAGCCAGTCCCTGTGCATTTTGACCCCTTAAGGGTGGCTAGGTGTCGTGTGTGGGTCCTGATGGCAATGTTTCTATACATCCTAGAAATCCGCCACTTCACGGGCAGGTTATGGGGACCTCCTAGGCACGATATTTGAAAGAATTTTTCGTTTTTATTTTTAACCCTTATTTTATGGAAAACTCGCTGTTCCTTTAACCCTTTCGCTGCTGAGGCGTTTAACGTTTGTTTAAACATGTTTTAAAGGCTTATTTTAGTATATGACCCAGACATATTATATATTGTTCTTTCCGTCAGACTCGGCAGATTCATAATATGTCATTATTATATGTATATGTCATGTCCTGTCTGTATATTAGAACAAAAAATGCAATAAAATATGAATTTTCAATAATTTACAACGTGTAAAGTGTTTTTTTAACATTTTAACATGCGAGCAATTGCGGTTATATTTTGTATGGGGTGCGCTTGTTAAAAAAATTAGAAATGGGGTCTCGTTACATTTTTTTTGGGGGGAAAATTACGTGATTTTTACCAAATACACCGCATACAAAAATCGTTAGTGCAGCATCATTGTTCACATTATAATTGAAATGGGAACAATATAGCTGCATTAACAAACCAAAAAAAAAATTGTTTATTTTTTTTTTATAATTTTTTTTAAATATTTTTTTATTTTTATTTTTAATTTTTATTTTTTTTAAAAAACTTTTTCCAAGGTCATGTGTGGTATCGTTGGAAAGGCCATGCTCTGGCCGATCCAACAGTACCAAACATTAACCCCTAGCTGCCACAGACCATTGGTGGCAGTTAGGGGTTAACTCTAGGACTGGCGTCATCGTGCTATGCACGATGACGCCAGTCCTCAAGGGGCATTCCCGGAAGCTTGGCCGACATCCAAGATGTCGGCCAGCTCCGGGAGAGGATCACGATTTGGCGCTTGTCGGTGCCAAATCGTGATCCGGCACCCAAGGGGTTAAAGGCATGCACGGTTTGGAAGGGCAGACTGTGCCCTTCCAAACCGTGCCTGCCTTAACCCTGTGACAGCCGGCGATCGGGAGGGAGAGAGGTCCGAAGGACCTCCCCCCTCCCTTTCAGGCACCTCCTTTGCACACGCGGGGGGCGCCTGAATTAGATGTCATTGCGCCGCCGCGATGACATCTAATGGTGCCGGCGGCGGTCCCGGGTGCTGGGCTGATATCGAGGATGTCAGCCCGCACCGGGGGGCACAGCGATCGGCCGGAATCCGGCCGATCGCTGGCCGCAAAGGGAGGACGCGCTCAGCGAGTCCTCTGCAGGCAACGCTACCTGCGGGTAGACGCGCTGAGCGCGTCCTCTGCAGCGAAAGGGTTAAAAACATATTTTTTTAACTTTTTGTCCTTGTTTCCTGTCCCCCAGGGTACTACCCGGACCCCCATACACCTTTTATGGCAAATATCTTGCATATTTGCAAACTTGGAGGGCACTCTAAAAATTGAACTTTTGAGTCCCATTGAATTGCATTGAGTTCGGTTCGAGTTTGAATGCGAACCGAACACGGGGGTGTTCGGCTCATCCCTAATCAAGATACGTATATGTTTTTTTCATTCACCTGGTATAGGGAAGACCACTGTGTTTGATCAAGCTTTTGGGAGATTGGTGGTGGACGTGAATTGTGGCGTTGACCTGCTTGTTTTATACTTTACTCGAATGGCCATTGCAGTGTAAGACTCATCTGCCAACGTCAAGGCACCTCTGGTGAAGGTGAGTCCTAACCAATGAAACCACAGGCTGCTTTGTACCAAACCACATATGCTAATGCTGCTTTTCAGTCATGAGGAAGACTGGTGGGTCTCTTATTCTCCCAATAGAAGTATAAATCAATAAAATGAAGTAAAAATGTGTCCAAATAATAAAAAAAGGTCTTTAAAACCCCTCTCGACCGCTGACATACCATGTACGTCCTGTCCACGGGTCTCCCTTAGACCCGTGGATGTAAATGGTACGTCAGCGGGCTCCTAACCTCCCTCCCGCCGATACCTCTCTCTCCGGCTCCCACGGCATCTATAGCAAGCTGGAAGTTTGACACACCATTTCCTGGGGGTCGGGAGATTCGATGACGTCATCACGCTGCGTGATGATGTCATCGGCAGGCACCGGTAGGCAAAATTCAGGAAGGGGAGGGGGCTCATTTGGCACCAATCACGATTCAAACCTGGAGGGGGCTGACATCTTGGATGTCAGCCAAGCCTGCAGGTCATCCCCCCACCCACTGACATCCTCACCATATGTGTAAGCATGTCAGTGGGCCAATTAACCCTCTAGCTGCCATGTGGAGATAAGAGGATCCAAAGGATTCCCCTATCTCCCGATCCGTGGCAGCTGGAGGGTCATATTTGACATCATTGGAAAGGCCTGATCATGACCATGGTTGGTTTAATTTTAAAAAATAAATGATTTAAAAAAATTAGAATTTTTTTGGGTAATTTAAAAAAAAAATTGTCTGGGGGGTTTAGTTAAATAGGACCTGTCATCTAAAAATAATGAGCATAAAACGGTCATAATGAGCTCAGCACACATAGGTGAACTGGCTCAGCAGTGAAGGGGTTAAAAAGCAAAAACATGTAGAAATTGGGTATTTCTATTCTCGGGACAAAATTTTGAAACTATTTAGCCGGGGTCTTTTTTGGTGGTTGTAGATTTTGGGGATTAAATTACGAAAAAATGTGTTTTTACCATTTTTTGATCATATTTCATATTTTGTTTATAGTAAATTATACGATATGATGGAAATAAGGGTATTTTTAGAAAGTCCATTTAATGGTGGGAAAAACGGTGTATAATATGTGTGGGTTGCATAAACGAGTAAGAGGAAAATTTGACCTAAACACTAACAGCGCAGAAACGTAGAAACAGCAGCGTGCACTAAAGACGGATTTGCGTAAAACTGCCCGGTCCCTAAGGGGTTAAAAAATGATAACGTCTGTTACAAAATTAAAAAAGTCTTTTAAAACTGATAAGAAAAACAAATTGTCATCTAAAAATATGTAAAAAATAAAAAGTGTTCTTGCAAAAAATGAAAAGAATAAACAATCTTTAAAAAAACAAAGATATACCATTTATTGTGCTGAGACCTATGGGATTCGTCTGTTTTAAGTAACCTGTCGAACTGAAATACAGAAAATCAGGTCATTTCGTTGCAATATGCAACACGCTGGTGAAAAATTCCTTCTTGACCCCAGATGGCGTCAGATTTCTCCTTGGATCGAGCAGCTTTTACCCACATCTTAAATATTATGACCCTTAATGTTCTGTGTCTGCAGGAAGTCATCCAGTTGCTGTTTAAAAGTCTGTACAGACTCTGACCCAACCACCTCAACAGGCAGAGAACTCCACAGCTTTATCCGCATCACGGACTCCTATCAGGAGGCCAAACAAACTGGGCCAGAAAACACATTTCTGGACACACAAATCATTTCTTTGCCCATGTAATTCGTTCTTCTTTCCATGCGCCACCTCCATTACTACACATTTTCAGGCTTCCGGTGTTTATCATGGAAGATATCTCTGATGCGCGTGGTCCTCAGTGTGTGAATATTGCGTGTGTACAAGCTGCTGAATTCATAACTGTATACTTATAAATCGTATCCTGCTGGCACCCAGAAAGTTCTCTGAAGATGCCCCTGCAGTTAATTTACCATTGAGCAATACGGCTCACGTGCCATGAGCGCGTTCTTCACAGATCACCGGTTATTTTTGATGCTGCCATATGGATTCCTGGAAGTCATAATGCTGGCGGTGGATTTATGGGACCTCGTTGAAGACCATCCTTGGAGAAAGGCTGGACGTCCGTCTGTTTTTCGAGTAAATGGGAAAATGTGGCCTCTGCGTGGTTCCGAAGTTGAGTATCTTCATCCTTCTTTGAGATAGTATCTCCACTCAATGTAATGGTTCCATTAGCTACACGTGCTACTAAATAGCTTCATATAGTACGTGATGATGGCATGCTGGGCAAGGTCGAGAGCAGTGTCCCAGTATAAATGGCCAAAGAAGGGTCATCCAGCTATGCGCTCCATCCTTCCTGTTCCCTTTATCCCTCGTAAAGCCTATAGTGAGTTCCCACCTCTCAGGACACCATGTCCACTTATGATTAGGTCTCTCGGGACACCATGTCCACTTATAACTATGTCTAGTAAGACATCATGTCCACTTACTCCAGAAATATGGTTGCTCCAATGCTTTAGGAATAGGAGAAGAACTATATTATTGAAAACTAGGAAACAATAGTCAAAATGGTATAGAGGCGACAATGGATGCTCAAGTTAATCAAGAGGGTTATTCACAAAACTTTTAACTTCTTTGCATTTCGGTGCACTTCGTCAATTCTATTTCATCAAAAATATGGTTACTATTCACCGAAAGTTCCCCGTATTGCTCCGAAAATGAAGACGAAGCATCATCTCCTGCCAGTAAACATTTCTCATAATGGACCACATTTGAACATTCCAGGTTCCAGTCAATACTTCCATGGGACCCCTGCAACAAAACCATCTTCAGGGACAGTCGAGGATGTCAGAAGATCAACCCCAACTGACCCCTGTTGAGGGTCCTTTTGTAGACATTTTCTGATCTTCCTAATGGGTCGTTATACATATAAAACTCACACCAATTAGTGGTAACCAACATGTCGAAAGACAGAGGCGGCCTAAGAGTTTGTGAGGCCTTAGGCAAGGCTCAAATGTGAAGCTCCTCTTATAATGTGAAAGAAAATGCAGAAATTAACACAAATAAATGTGATTTGATGAAGGATCCTCTAGGATTGCTAGAAGGGAGTGTGTCGATGTAGGAGTGGGTGTATTTGTGTGGAATGTCAGTATACATCTGAATGACATTTTTATTGACATTCCACATTAAATCCATAGTGAGGAGTCCCTGGCTGACTGTGGCCTTAGGCGGCTGCCTAATGTGCCTAATTATAGAGCTGCCTCTGCACACCATCGACCCACAAGGGGTATACTTGCCTTCTGTCGCCGACTCCGAGACCATTTCAGGATTGCCGCTACGTATGTAGGGCAGGTCGGCACTGGCGCATGGTCAATGACAGTCTGAAATTTACAGTATGTGGAAATAAACTCTCCTTTAAATATAAAATGTCTTATACTGGGTGCCAACACAGATCCGGAGTGGCCAAATCCAATCAATAGTTGTCGTCAAAATAGGCACGGGCACTCTGCTTCTTCTAAAGCAGGACAACTTTACAGGAGAGCCGTCTGAGACAATGTTTAGACTCGATCGACTCTTGACCTGAAGCATGGTCAATGAGTGCCTAATCAACCAGGTTCTATCGTGACGTGAAAGATGTCCTCGTCCACCTCAAGAGTGACCCACATCAAATAGCCAGACATTGCCAATATTAAGCTCTTCTGTCCCATGTGAAGCTGTACATAACCAAAAAAATGGTGAATACCATCTATGACTTGGGTCATACCAGCCTGGTGGGTCTCTACGACTTATTTGAGTGTAATGGAGACAACATGCTTCTCTTCTTGTTGCCAATTTAAATGTATTATGTGATTGTGATGTCCATCGTTAGGGGAAACACACTTTATAAAGTAAATTACAAGTATTACAGGGTTTACTTACTTTTAAACCCTCTGAAGATCCTGCCACCATAACCTGGGGGAATTGATGCACGTTTCACAGATCTGCGGCTGGTCGAATGAAGAAACATGGCTCCACGTCACACACGTATTGCATTTGTTTGGTTCCTTTCAAAACTCGTTTATTAAATCTGTCATAACATCCCCAGACACAAAAATCCCCATTTAATGAAATAAAAAGGTGTTGGGTCAGAAGGCCGTGAAGCGGGACGTTATGTCGGACCATCGCTGGATAAATACGATGTAATGTGTGAGATTTATCCACATAGTGTGGAGATCTGTTCAGAGTTTCCTACGCACGGATATAGAAAAAGTGAAATAAAATATGGTATGCCCGTGCGAAGACGCTTTTCCTTCTCAAATGCTGTAAGCTGGTGACAGCCATCATTGTGTGTTCGACTGATGCGTGTTCCTTAACCCCTTCACTACCAAGTGATTTTCCAAAAATCCACTGTCAGGGACCATGAATTTTTTTGGAAAATCATTCTTAATTAATGATACAGTAAGAAATATTTGGGAATCTTCCCAGTGTATTCCTTTCTGTAATACCCTATACGGCAGGGAGATTTCGCCATCTGCTGGCCAAAATGTTTGGTTTTTTTAACATTCCCTTTCTTATTATTATTTTAGTTTTATAGAGAAAGGTGATCCACCACGGGTGCTTTTCTCTGTAAATCTAAAAATTTGAAAAAATAAAAAGGGTGAAAAACAATAAATGAATAATTAATTGACATTTAAAATTTTATTTTTTTAAACATTTTTATTATTTTAAATGGTATCCACCACATGTGCCTTTCTCTTTATTATTTTTTTTTTAAAAAAAATTGTATTACAAAGATTTTTTTTTTTTCTGTAAGAAATTTTTAATTTACTTTTTGTAATTTTTTTTACAGTTTTTATTTGTTTCCTCTCAACCTTTAAAAATTTTAAAAATTATTGCAGGTAGAACTGCAGCTCGGGTCTCGGTGTCGGCTGGGGAAAGCCCGATATGTCAGGACATTCTTCAGCCCATTATAACCCATTTTTGCACATTGGGCATTATGCCCACAGGGCTAAAACTTTGGCGGCACCTTATGGAGCCCCAAAGCAAACGAAATTTGTCCGTGTGTGTCTTGATCTGTGAGGACATTTTTGAGCCCGATGGGAGAGTAACACCGGTGAGCCCAAGAAAACGACTGGCCGGATCCGGAGAAAATGGTGATGCAAAGACAGGTAGAAAGGTATAGGAGATATTGAAAGGAACAATCTATTAAAAAAATAGAGTTTCCCTCAACAATAATTCAAAAATCCTGGTGATTCTGCCTGGGGTGGAGGAACCTCCTCCACTTCACCCAGGGATTACACCAGATCAGAGGTCCTGGGGGGAGAAGGTGGGGCACTCCTCAATCCTGACCACCTTAAAAGGGTAAAGTGGTCAGGATGGGCCGTGTCCCTTTTAATGCCACATGGGGTTCACAGCATCAATGAGAGTTGTGAAACCTCACAGGAGGCGGCTCTATAATTAGATGCACTACACGACCGCCTAAGGCAACACTCAGCCAGGGGCCTCTAATCCAGGGCCGGATTTACACCTCAAGAGTCTTTAGGTACAGAAGTCTGGAGAGCCCTTTCTCTTTAAATCTTAAAAAAATAAAAAATAATAAGAGTGAAAATTTTTTATGAATAATTAATAAACTTTTAAAATTATATATTTTTTAACATTTCCTTTCTTATTATTATTTTAGTTTTATAGAGAAAGGTGATCCGCCACGGGTGCTTTTCTCTGTAAATCGAAAAAAAATTGAAAAAATAAAAAGGGTGAAAAGCAATAAATGAATAATTAAGAAATAGACATTTAAAAAAATTAACATTTTTATTATTTTAATTTTAAAAAAGGTGCCTTTCTCTGTAATACAATTTTTTTTTAAAAAAAGAATAATAAAAAAATACTTCAACTTTGTTTTTTTTTACTGTAAAAAAAAATTTAATTTACTTTTTTACATTTTTTACAGTTTTTATTTGTTTCCTCTCAACCTTTAAAAAAATGTAATAATTTTATACCTATATAATGGCACAAAAAGGTACTGTTTGCTAAAAAAAATGGTTAAAGAGATAAAGAAAGATGGAGATAGATATGAGGTAGGGTAAGCTCAAGGGTCGGGTCCTACAGGGAATGACGTTCCTGCACATTTTCTCTTCCTGTGTAAATCGTTTAAAAAAAAATCTAACTTTTTTGTTTTGTTTTACAGATCAGGGCGCCCCCCTGTGGTGGCACATCTCTCTAGGTGGCAAAAGAAGACACCTCGATGGTGGATTACGATAGAGGAAATAACATCTAAAAAACGAAAACTACGGTTTCCACCAAGGTCGCTCTGTTCTCCGCTGAACGTCCAAACCTGCCAGCAATAACGTGAGGCTCCCGAGAAGAAAGAAGAGTAAATATGAATTCATCTAATGGGGCCATGTTACCACTACACCTAGGATCTGGCGCTGAAGTAATTGATTGGGTGTCAAGGGGCTACCGTGCCAAAGAAAACCACTTTCATGGAACAAATTCTGTTGATGTTCTTGGCTCTGCGTTACACCGACTTGTCACTCCTTAGAAATTACGACTTAAATACTAAATCTTAGCCTTACCTTGTGAAAGCGCTCTGCTTGCTGACATGGCTGACATTTTCAGATGGTTGGGACATGTAGACGCGTAGCGGAGAGGAAAGGCGGCCAGCTGCCTCGATCTCGGACGCGTTTCGCCTTATTTCTAACATTAAACCAGAATTATTTCTCGGAAATATTCTTGCTTTATTTTAACAGCTCTGCCTTGAGAAAGGTTGGGAGAGGATGTGCTGCAACGAACCAATATGGAAGATGAAGCGAATATTGTTCTGGAAGGCTCCGACACATAATTAGCCCCTCTTCAATTTTTCCAATATTTATTTATTTATTTGCAAAGTATTTTACCAGGAAGGATACATTGAGATTTCTCTCGTTTTCAAGTATGGCCAATATTGGCCATAAAGGTTGAGTACCCCTTATCCGAAATGCTCGGTGTGACGACCACCCCGCTATCTATCCAGTGGTCACGTGCGGAGGGATAATGTTCAAGGGGTTAACAGCTCCAAGTCTCTGGACTTACTAACTTTACCCCATCTCAGAGCCCCAAGTTATGCCAACCTAACTCCGCAAAACCGTACACACCTTTTCGACTATACGCTGCCACCACGAAAGTAATAAGGCACTTTCAAAACCCCAGTAAATGTATAGCACCCCAATCCAGGAGACTAACCATATACAGCTAATGTATCTACCAAATGTTATATTCTACAGTAACGCTAAACCAAGCTATATGAGAAACGTGAATCATCTAGAGCAAAGACAGTACTGGGTTGCAGAGTTTTAATGAGAAAAAGACAAAAATAAAACTTTACACAGTGCCGATATCACATAAACAAGACATACAAAATATAATAAAACCTGAAAATACAGTTCTTGAAATAAAATGGGACGTAAAGGCAGAAACCTAACTTACATAGCGCTTCCAAGGGTATCTCTCTCGGATTTTAAAAGTCCCAGGACTGTTCTTTCTGAGATGTTTCCCAAACCCAAGTCCTTCAGATATACAAATTGTCCTAGTGAGTGGTGATGGGCCGAACACCCCCGTGTTTGGTTCGCATTCGAACTCAAACACCCGAAAAAGTTTGACCGCAAACTCGAAAACAATTCGAAGATCATGCAGGTCAATGGGGTTCCCCTCCAAGAGGGCATAGATGCAAGATATTGGCCATAAAAGGTGTTTGGGGGTCCGGGTACTGCTCTGGGGGACAGGAAACAATGGGGGAAAAAAGGTTTTAACCCTTTCACTGCTGAGTGCTGAGCCATTTCACCGCTGTGTGCTGAGCTCATTTTTACCGCTTTTGCTCATGTTTAAACGCGATTTGAATCCATGGGAAATGTTTGACCAACAATGAGTGGGAAATGTTTGACCAACAAGGAGTGGGAAATGTTTGACCAACAAGGAGTGGGAAATGGGAAATGTTTGACCAACAATGAGTGGGAACGGATTCGAACCGGCAGCCCATCCCTACTAGTGAGTGCCGGCTCTTTGTCCAACACCCACCAACAACAACCAATTTGGTTCAGGTATGGGCTCCTGATCAAGTTTCCATTCAGCCCTCAACCCAAAACAGCAAATCAGATATGGGGTTATAAATACCACAGGTGCCTTGCCTACTGCTTTGAGAAGAAGACAGAAAAAAACCCTATAAATTCTGCGTTTCAAATCTGACACCGCAGAAGCCATGCCTGTGCGTGACACTCGGATCCAGAAGTGTCCTGGATTTGGGAATTTAGTGGAATTTTGGGATATCTGCTCATTATTCCAGAAGTCTTTGAATGCAATAAATGTCCAGAGACTCATTAGTTTTATAGTTCAGAGACATCTGGGGGGCCAGAGTTTGACAGCCCGGACTTAGAGCGCTTTGTTGTGAATGGCTGCCATATCCGGACTTCTCAACTTGTTCTTTTTTTAACATTGGACTCCCCTCTCACCCAAGAATTTTGCCTCCCAATATTATAATTACAAGAGATATCAGTGAGTGTGTAGGCCATTGAGTTGCTAAAGCTTCTGGTTGACTTGTGCATCAGTTCGCCTTGGCAAATTGGCCTGGTCTCTGGCCTGTACTCACTCCTGTTCATTCGTATTAAAGACCATTGATTGTTCATTGTCGGTTCGTTTCCGTCTTGCCTCAATTTGTTATCTACATTGATTTTCTGTAATAAAGCTCTGTAGTTCCGCGGCCTCTGTTTAAGGAATTCCAGGGGAGCCATAAACCCCAGCACAGCTGCACACCAGGATGCACGCATGCACACTGTGTTCAGTAATTGGGAATAAACAAACAAATAAAAGTGATGATTGCTATTTTTGTTCTTCCCCCAAATCCACTAGAGATCCCTGTGCTGACAGTTGGGGTTTCCACCAGTTCCACAAGCATCCAACGCATCCTCGCTGCGAGTTACTGGCCGAAGATATATGTGCTACTGGCTTGACTTGAAACATAAAGATACAAGTAGTGTAACCGAGGGTATCTTGGTGATTGGTAAACCCAATGATGGTGAAAATGTGTGCGTTCCAGTGTCCACGGTTTAAACCCTCATCCAAGTGGCTCTTTTCTATCCCCTCTCTTTGGGAGAGCTCTCACGTCCAAAAACAGAGGAGCCCATCCTTGGCCTTCCAAATGTTCTAGAACTACATTTCCCACAAGGCTTTTTCGATCTAATAAGTGGTTGAGTATCATTGGGAGAAGTGTGAAACATCTGGAGAGCCAACGTTAGGCACCCGGCCCGAGGAGCTTGTAATTCATTTTACTTCTTACATATGTCTCACCTAGGCATGTGCAGCCCGAAAAAAATCCTTTAGGTTTGATTCATTTCAGATTTTTTGCCTGGACTGAAAATTTGTTCAAATATTGATTTGGTTCGTCTGATATTTCGTTTAGATTTGAACAACAGAAATCCATACGCTGCTCAGGTTGTTTATAAGGAATTGCCCATGTGATGCATGGTATTTGCTGCAGCAGTGACAGACTTATGTAATTTTTTGGAAATCTATATATAATATAATGATCCTCCTGCAAGCAACATCCCTGCAATCACAGCCCAGGTATCCAGATCTCAACACGATGGCCACCATCACACTCTGCTATCATCGCAGTTGTATTTTGTGTCTGCATTTATTAATTTCTGGCTGTTTATCTTCTAAAATCCCACCTTTTTAGAATATGTAGATAGTATTTCACCAGTGCCCCTCCCCCCACATTAAAGGCCTCTGACACCTAGACACTTACCTGTACTAATTTCCTTTTCACACAGAAACACACAGACCAAGCTTCATTTCCACACTTGGCAGTCCCACCTTCCCTCCCCATCCCCCCCCCCCCCCAGGACTGGCCTCTAATTTCAGGCATCCTTTCCAGCTGTCTCCACTTCTCTCTCTAATTACGCTTACTAATCCCAGGCTTCTGCTCTCTCCAATACAAGCTCTGAGGTGTTTCTCTGGCCACCAGCTCCCCCTGTCCTCTGCTGGAGTTAGGGAACTGCAAGGTCCACATACTGCTGCACAATGTGCTCCCTGTCTCTTCTACTCTTTTACTCTGCATTCATTCTAAAATGGAACTCCTGCCTCTGTACCACCAACCCCTCCACTATCTACATATCTCCCTCTCTTATAAGACATTCCTATTCAGGGAAGCCTACCACCCGACTCACTAATACACCTCACTGCCCCAGCCATTCCATCACTCTCACATTGCAGTCTTCTCCTGTTTTCACCCCAACCCTTCTAGAGTGAGTTCCCACGGGAATATGGCCCTCGTTTCCTCATGTATCAGTTTATCAAATGTTGTTCAGTCTCAATGTATTGTAACCCTGTCTATATAGTGCCCATTGTTCAGCGCCGCGGAATATACTGGCACTATATAAATAAAGTATAATAATATAATCATAAAATGCTAGTAAACAAACCATAACCATATTTTTATTGCATGTTGGTTTCATTTTTTTTATTTTATGTAAATTATAATATTCTATATTAACATATTAATATTAGATGTTCTATAATAGTATAATTGAATATATAGTTCTTTATAATTTATTTTATTACTCAATTTGTATTTATGCTATTTACATTTTGCAAATGTATTATTATAAAAATATTACTTTCAAATCGTTCTAACGCTGAGAACGTCATAAGGAATTCTTTGGAAATATATATAATATACTACTAAACAGACATAAGCATAACCATATTTTTATTGTAAGTTGGTTTAATTTTTTTATGTAAATTATAATATTTTAAATTAACATATTAATATTCAGTCTTCTATAATGGTATATTTGAATATATAGTTATTTATAATTTATATTATTATTTAATATTTATATTTTTGTAAATGTATTATTAAAATATTACGGTCAAACGTTCTAACGCTGAGAATGTCATAAGGAATTCAATTCGATATGTACTGTATCGATCCGAATCGAGTCGTTCTATACCGTTTCGTTTTGGATGCAGGCGATACGCGAGTTGTATATTCGGAAATACATCCGAAAAACGAAACACCGAAATTTCGGACAAATTGCGATTCGTTCTGAAACAATACATACTTGAAAACGAGAAAAATCTCAATGTATCCTTCCTAGTAAAATCCTTTCTCAAAAAAAAAAAAAAATCCCATGCGTCTACTCTCGTCGTCTCCATTTAAGACCTCAGTTTCCCTCCCTCTAAATCATTTCATATTCATATACAGGTGAAACTTGAAAAATTTGAATATCGTGCAAAAGTTAATTTATTTCAGTAATGCAACTTAAAAGGTGAAACTAATATATGAGATAGTTCAAGCCGTGATTTGTCATAATTGTGATGATTATGGTTACAGCTCATGAAAACCCCAAATCCACAATCTCAGAAAATGAGAATATTCCATGCAATCAATAAAACAAGGATTGTACATAGAACAATATGGGAGCTGTGAAAAGTATAAGCTGCATATGTACTCAGTACTTGGTTTGGGCCCCTTTTGCAGCAATTACTGCCTCAATGCGGCCGGCGTGGCATGGAAGCTATCAGCCTGTGGCACTGCTGAGGTGATATGGAAGACCAGGATGCTTCAATAGCGGCTTTCAGCTCTTCTGCATTGTTCTGTCTCATGTCTCTCATCTTTCTCTTGGCAATGTCCCATAGATTCTCTATGGGGTTCAGGTCAGGCGAGTTTGCCGGCCAATCAAGCACAGTAATCCCACGGTCATTGAACCAGGTTTTGGTGCTTTTGGCAGTGTGGGCAGGTGCCAAGTCCTGCTGGAAAATGAAGTCAGCATCCCCATAAAGCTCGTCTGCGGAAGGAAGCATGAAGTGCTCCAAAATCTCCTGGTAGACGGTTGCATTGACCCTGGTCTTAATGAAGCACAGTGGGCCAACACCAGCAGATGACATGGCTCCACAAATCACAGATTTTGGAAACGTCACACTGGACTTCTAGCATCTTGCAGTGTGTGCCTCTCCATTCTTCCTCCATACTCTGGCTCCTTGGTTTCCAAATGAGATGCAAAAGTTGCTCTCATCAGAAAAGAGGACTTTGGAGCCACTGAGCAACAGACCAGGTCTGTTTTTCTTTAGCCCAGGTAAGACGCTTCTGATGTTGGTTGTTGTTCAGGAGTGGCTGGACAAGAGGAATACGACATTTGAAGCCCATGTCCAGGATCCGTCTGTGTGTGGTGGCTCTTGATGCACTGACTCCAGCCTCAGTCCACTCCTTGTGAAAGCCCACAACGCTTTTGAATGGCCTTTTCCTGACAATCCTCTCCCTGCTGCTTGTGCACCTTTTTCTTCCACATAACTTTCTATTAATGTGCTTTGATACACCACTTTGGGAACATCCAACTTCTTTTGCAATTACCTTTTGAGGCTTTGCCTCCTTATGGAGGGGGTCATTGATGGTTTTCTGCACAACTGTCAGGTCAGCAGTCTTTCCCATGATTGTGATTCCTACTGAACCAGACTGAGAGACCGTTTAAAGGCTCAGGAACCCTTTGCAGGTGTTATGGCTGAATTAGCTGATTAGAGTGGGACACTTTGAGCCTAGAATATTGCACCTTTTCACAATATTCTAATTTTCTGAGATTGTGGATTTGGGGTTTTCATGAGCTGTAACCATAATCCTCACAATTATGACAAATCACGGCTTGAACTATCTTGCATTGCATCTAATGAGTCTAAGATTCACCTTTTAAGTTGCATTACTGAAATAAATGAACTTTTGCACGATATTCAAATTTTTAGAGTTTCACCTGTACTTCCTCAAGTCTAAAGGTTTTGGTGAAAGATGGAGGGATGAACAGATAAAGAAATAAAAAATAATCATTAATTTAATAAGATCTTATTTTTTTAGTATCGCTCATCAATAATAATCAAGACAGAAAAACACTGAAAAATGTACTAGGAAAGACAACCGAATCAAAGACAACAGAATGTGTTTCTGTGCCATAGCATGGGACGCCAAGACGTCACTCAAATAGTTCATGGATTCCAGTCAAAGAGTAATTTAAAGGAACAGAGTTCCATTTCTTTGCCCTTAAATAATGGAGCAGATCCTGCTGACAGCCTCCAACCAATTATTTTAGATCTCTTCTTTGTTGATTTTACTCACCTTTTCACCCTCACCGTGCACTGCTCCTCCTCTTCAGCTCAGAGATTCCCAAACCCGGAAGTCCCTGAAGCTTTTCTGCACAATTTGTGCTCCTATTAACTTGCGTAGTTTAGGAACCGCAGGTTACGCAGCGCTATGTGACTCACACACTGTACATACACAAGTTCCGTAATGCCTACGCAGAGCAGGGGATTGGAGCTGCATGCACATATCTGATCCATCACTGCCTCTGAGAATGTTCGACAACAGCGGCTGGTCTCAGAGGGTGACGTCGGCCGTTTTGTGTGTGCGACATCAGTAGTGACCGGCAGAGAGAAAATTCAAAATCCTGCCTGCTGGTTGGGTGGAGGAAACTCCTTCACTTCAACCCATAGGTGTGCACAGGGGGTGTGCCTGGTGTGCCTAGGCCAGGTCAGACAAGCTCCAGATCTCGGACTCCCAGAACCCGAATCCTGTCAGGCTCGCGCCATGAAGGAGCCATGGCACAACCTCTGTGTAGTGATATATAATCCCAAGCGCTGGGGGTAAGCAGGCACACAGACACTGGAGGCAGTATATGTACAATAAGGCTGTATATTGTAGAATGGTTCGCAGCAAACAGTCCAGCACAGAACAGATAGTAACACAGAAAATACAGGCAAGGGGATGGTGGGCCACGTAGTCTCTCTCCAGATCCGCTTAAGAAGCAGGAACCTTAGGCAAATGTACCTTGATTGAAGGTTGGTCTCCTTGGAGAGAGCTTGAGGGCTGGAAGCCTCTTGAGAGTCTCTGGACCCAATGGATAGTGGGCCACGCAGTGGATCGTCCATTAAGCAGGAAACAGGTAGTGCAGACACAGCAAGGGTGGAATAACTGGTATACACCACACAGCAGGTACATCAAGGAACAAGAAATAACAAGAGGGAGCTCTCAGGACCTCTGACAACAGGAAGGGAAAAACACAAAATGGAAGAGCGACGATGGGAGGGCGTAATCAGGTATTTATGCAGAACACACAGTCTCTTGAAAAGGAGTTAACCCTCAGGTGGATACAGACAGGTATGGAAAGCTAGTGACCCAGGCTGGCCACAGCAGGCTCTCAGGGCTAAAGCAAGACAAATCCGGAGCTGCTGATGAAGAAACCAGCGGCGGCCCACTGAGCCATTGGCCCACGGGGAAACTCTCAGTAATCCCGATGGCCAGTACACGCCTGGCCTAGGCACACCCTAATGTTGGGGTAAAGAAGTAATTTTTCACCCCTTAAATTGACAACCTGTGATTTCTGAAGAATGGGGGAGCTAGGAGGAGATGAGGAAGGGGGGCACTTCTCACATCCTGACCTATTTAAAACTGTAAAGTGATCAGGATGAGTAGAGTGACCCTTGAGGTTAGGATCATGGCCTGCAGTATTGCTTCATGCTACTAATCGTTTCCCGTGACAGGGTCACGACTTTTTGACCTTTAAGAGCTCTTGCTATTTGCACCATCAGAAAAGGCACAATAGGCGCCCTACCACTCCACTAAAATCCCAGTTGAGGATCATCGGAGAAGTGGACCAAGATATTGTTGCTTGAGAAACATCTTACCTACAATCTGATCATTCAAATCTTTGAGCATTTCTTGCTTCGTTTTTTTTAAAAAAAAAACATTAAAACTTCCTTAAAATGGTTAACGTGCTTCAACGATACAATAAGAAGTGCTTGGCTGGAAGGAAGACATACTGGTTCACAAAGCACATAACCAGTTACACTCGTAAATCTTATGTTACTTCCAAACTATGTGCAATCGCACGTAAAACCGATTGTATGACATCCCTCTTTGAAGTAAGAGCACGTCTGAGGCCTCGACCATATTGCATGTTAAAATACTGAAGATGCAAGCACAAAAAGATTCACATTGTGTTCCTACAAAGAAATGCACGATCAGCAGAACTGATCCGGATAATGTGCTTTTCCGACCTGGACTAGGGAGGAAAAAACGCTCAAACTCATCTAATATAAGAGCAGAGGGAGTAATGTTATCAGCATCACCGTCTTGGACATCTTTCCACAAGCTGCAATGTCCTCATTACCTCTTTACTCACAGGGAGTCTCGATGGAAGGTCCCATGAGACGCATGACCTCCAATCTCTGTTTAATTGCCTTACATGGTAATTGCACTAAAAGATACCATTGACATCACTGATTGATGGCTGGTGGAAATGGAAGGGTTGCCTGTTGTGACTTCCTAAGTTCCTACAGCTTCATAACAATGTTGACCTTCAGTATTATATTTACAATTTGTCTCGTTCATCGATTCTAACACACAGGGTTGGCCCCCGACATTGTGCTGCCAGGGTCCAAGGATAAAATGCAGTCCCCCAACCATGTTCAATAAAACACACCTAGGATGACCAGAACCTCTGACAGCAAAATGCCACCCCTGTTAAAGTGCCGCCTGGAGCCATGGCCCCATTGAGAGTGACCCATGGATGGGCCAGCCCAACTAACACGCAGTAAAACTTACAACCCAAACTGCCAGTCCTTATAATGGCTGCTGTTAAGCTGGCTAAGAGACAAACAAAAACAGAATACAATGTCAGAGGATTAGCCATGGTCAGATTCCAGAGGGGGTAGTCAGTCAAGCCAGAGACCATAACATTTGTAGATTTCATACAAGCAAAACAATAATCAAGGACACCAGAAATTAGAGTAAACAGTATGGAATGCCAAGGTCGGTACACAGAAAACGTCTATCAGGAATATAACATGCTCTCAATTACAACAGAACCGGGCACAGCAGGGAGCATATCATGAGCTTATGTAGCACTAGACGTATTCCCATTGGTCAAGGTCAGATCAGAGCCCCAGAACGTCCAAGAACGAAGCAAGCGTAAGAGAGCTGCACTTGGCGTCAACTGAAGATGACACACACGAGGCGTCATTGGTTGATGAAAGTGATGTGGCTACGTGACCAGCGTCTAAAATCACTTGCGGTTTGCTCATAGGACCAAGAGGAGTTTGCATCAACATGGGAACTTGGAGCAGCCATATAGAACACCAAGGCTTCGGTAATGTGACACAGTTTAAAGTCATCTAGAACAAGAAATCAACATCACCATCTTGGACGTAGAGACATCTCTTTCCAAAATTTGACATGTCCATGTTACCGCTATACTCACAGAAAGCCTCGATGGATTGTCCCAAGAGACGGCTGAGATTAATTGCTCTATATGGTAATTGCACTAAAAGTTACCAATGACATTATTGATTGACGGCTGGTGGAACTGGAAGGGTGGTCTGTTGTGACTTCCTAAGGTTCCACACCTTCATAACAATGTTGGCCTTGCCATACTGTCAGTATCACAGTTACCATTTGATAAAGAATTGAAAACCTTGTATAAAAACCCAATGGGAGACCAGCTTTGATGACGTTTCGATCAAAGAAAAATTGTGTGACCACCAACTGTGATATTGTTCCATCGTATTGTAAAATTCCATGATCAATATCTCTAGCTTGATTGACTGTTGAGGAAGCTGACGTCTGTGAGAGGAGGTCATCACCAAAGTCATATGCAAAGGCTTGCCCAATGTGGTGGTTCATGTTCAGATGTGATATCTTCATTTTAAGAAGCGAAACCCAAAGAGATGTGATAGAGCACTGGAGGAGCACGCTCATGTGGTTCCATGATTACGTGTTGATATCTGTCCTAATTACTTTATACAACTTTTACATCTTTTTACAACTCCAGCCATTTCCTCCATGGCGAGTCATTCTAAATGGTTTGTTTTGGGTTTGAGTTTATTCACATGAAACGTAACACTTGCCATTTTTGGGGATGTAACTGACCATATCCCCAATATAGGGACCATGTAAGAAAATACTGATGCTAATAATAGATTTGGATGTTTTGTATTAGAAACCACATGATATAAAAATTCACAATTTCAGCATTTAAGTCTTTATTAATAGCATTAAATGAACAAAATCGGCAAAGTCCGCCATGTTGTAAGTTGTTTTTTTTTTTAACATGTAGATACTGAATGTCCTCAATCTGTTCCTGGTGCTTTCATGTAAACCCCTCACCGTACGCTCGAGGAGCCTTAGACCGCACCATATGTGATAAGTTACATAAAAGCGATTGGAGTCGTCTCATTGTCTGCACTCGCACCGCAAAATGCAATATTGTCTTAATATAACTGTCTTAATTTACGGAGCACTTGAAACGTCTTAAGCAGTGCAGAGCGTAATGTAAGCCATGCCGTGGAATGCACTGGCTGCATTATATGGGCTTCTTGGAGCATCAAAGAGTGATGGTTAAAGTGGTTATTGCAAAATAAACTCTAAAAAGCCACAGAATTGCTCACACCCATTAAACGTTACCCATAGATGAGTGTGTGGTGTGCAGTTTATAGTCTGCTGAAATCAACCAAGCAAATCAAACACACATATATTCTGAATAAACATATAGCTCACCACCATATATAGTAATTATCTAATAGTGTAGGGCAGTGGTGGTCACACGCTGTATCTACAGCTGTTACCATAATGAAGCAAAAATCAACCATCCAAGAGCCTGAAAGTCTGAGACTCCCTGAGACCCTGTATTCTTTATACTTTTACCAGAAACAGCTGGTGATCTTTGGAGATGGTGGGGCATCATATTCATACAGTCAGATTACCTAGCTCCTACATAACTATAACCATCTCAAACATGTCATTGGTGGTTTTCAGCCAATGAAAGAATTAAAGCCCCCTGATTTTTTCTGTGACATCTGGGCCTAATTGCCCAAGAGGAGCGTGATCTTCAGAAACATCTTAAAGAGACGGACTGAGCATGTGCAAACTGACCTCAGAAAGGGCAGACTTCAAAAACTGTCCATACGTCGATATTGCTGCTTTTATCTACTTCTATCTGCCAGGGATGGAGTAAAAAAAACCTTTAAATTTAAAGCTGACATCACCGAGATAAAATGGATATGAAACAGCATGCTAAATTCTCATATTGCCAGGACTGTACAAAGGATCACAATTTAAGACGTGAAGAAAGAAGATTTCACCTACAGCAAACGGAATGAGACCTTTTCGATAAGCAGGGTTCACGGGGACGGGGCAAGTAGAAATGAACTGTCCGTTAGTGGCAGAACCAATCCATTAAACCCCATCTTGCCCTTTTTATTATTTTATATAAACCATTTTACAAGCTATGCTGTTAAAACAAAGAAGATGTTTGTAACTCGACTGGAACAGGACAGAAGCTGAAGTGGGACCATTATACGTATTGGCTCATTCCGTTAATCAGAATAAGCCCTGGACCTTTACGAACTATTCCAAAATACAAAAGTTACTGTGTACAAAAATATTGATCCTGGGAGAAATCTGGTTGACAAGAACATGTCCATGAGGGCACGGAGACCAGGCAGCAGCTCTAGTGCCGTACAGTGGGTCCCGTCCAGGTCTCACAAGGTTTTAGCTCGATGGTGCCATTACAGAGAAGATAATTCCATATGCAGATCAGTCTGCGATCAACCAGAAAAGGCTGCCAAAACTGAAATTCCAAGCACGTCCTCTCTGCATGAGAGATACAGTAAGACCGGACAACCCATTCAGCACAGTTGCCTCATCAAGATGTGGTACCTCTCTGGGCACCTACAAACTCACACGCAACAAAAACATGTCTGTGAGTAGAACAGTCATACAGGGAAAGGACATTTATTCCCCATTTTATAGCACGGTTGGAAATTGCCTTTTTTATCACCCACCTTTGGATCACCAACAATAACACCGATTGAAAATGTTGGACCTGATGGACGTAAATCTTTCACCTACCTCCTGCCCAGCTGTGTACAGGCTATGAGCAAAAAAGTGAATAACCTGTGTAATGTGGGGGTTTCTGTCCACGTGCAGAATGCTCCCCTTCAAGTCAGTATTCCACAGAAGAACCACTTCTGGGCCAGAATGCAGGCAATAACACACTGAAGATCCTTGCAGGTTCAACCCAAAATGGAGACTGACTTTATTTTCACTTTAGAATAGAAAATGTAGGGGAATGTACAGAAACAATGGGAACACGCCCAGCATTGGAACATTGGCTTGGGGAGTAGCACAGGGAAAAGGAATATGGTTACAACTAGTTCCACGGGGGATGGTGCTGCAAGCATGGCCAGACAAAGGAATCCATTACTTACAGGGGGGTGTATGCTATACAAGATAGGCTAGTAATACAGAGGTCACACTATACAGAGAGAAGGTACTGTCACATGGGGGCGCTATAGCGTGGTCCTCTAGGGCAAGTATGTCACAGAAACAGTCTCTTTATAGCTGAGTTGTATTGTGGCACTCCAGCATACAAACCAAATAAAACAGAATTCAAAGCCTAACTCGTCTGAGTCTTACTAGACTTGTGCACCTTTTTTTTTTTTTTTAGGTTCGATTCGGTTCGTTCGGATTTTTAAAATTTTCGTCTCGGCTCGTTTCGGGAGATTTCTGCTTCGGTTCGGTTTTTGTATCGACTTTTTTTCGGAATAGCGGTCATTTTCGAGATTTCGGGTCTGCTCATTTTTTGTATGGACTTTTTGTTCGTGATTTCGGAAATTTTCGTGTTTTTTGGAACGTCTGTTCTCCTCGTTTCATCACAGTGACTACTGTCTATTCGTTTTGACGTAAACTAAAAAAGTACTATTATTACTAAATGGTTTTTAATATTATAAACTAAATATAAAATATAATAAAATAATAATTAATATTAAATTATTAATAGAATAAAAATAAAATAGTACTTTATAAAATTAAATTATATATATTAATAATTATTTGTTGGTTTGTTTTTCAGATCCGATATTATTTTCTATCTCTGTCGATACGATAATTCTGTCGATACGATAATTCTGTCGATACGATTCTATCCTTTATTTTATTAAAGATCCTTTTTTTCTTGTGAATAATTTGAATATGCATTTCACAAATTTATTTAATCATATTAAATAAAATGGTATGAATGGAACATAAAAAAAATGAACAAAACGATTTAAAAAAGCAAAACTGACCCAACCCAAATGGTCTGACTTTAAAAATAATAACCAGAACAATTTTAAAAGGTAAAAATAGTTGATCAAAATTATCTGAAACGAAAAAAAAACAACAAATAAAATGATTTAAAACAGACAAAAAAAAAATTAACCCTTTCGCTGCTGAGGCATTTCACGGCTTCACGCCTTGTGTGTTCTGCTGCTGAGCTAATTTTAACGTTTCACTCATCATGTTTAAACACGTTTTGAAGCCTTATTTTATTATATGACCCAGACATGTTATATATCGTTCTTTCCGGCAGACTTGGCAGATTCATAATATATCATTATTATATGTATGCGTCATGTCCTGTCTGTATATTATAACAAAAAATGCAATAAAATTGGAATTTTCAATAATTTACAAGGTGTAAAGCTTTTTTTTTTTCACATTTTAACATGCGAGCATTTGCGGTTATATTTTATATGAGTTGCGCTTGTTAAATAAATGAACATATTCATCTACATACATCAAATATCACAAATTTTCACGAATACGTAAATTCACAAAAAAGAAGAGCTATGGGAAAAATGCATGTATGAGTCCTGAAAACGCAAAGCTATACACATTGCATGAAAAAAGGACTAGATCAATCAACGTATTTCTGTGCACAATAGCACATGCAAGCACATTATTATTATTATACAGGATTTATATAGCACCAACAGTTTGCGCAGCGCATTACAATATAATATAACACTTACGTTTGGCTATGATGCGACGGATGTGCCTCAATTGCTCCTCCTCACGCGTCTTCAGGTCAGACCAGCGCTTCCGTAGCTGGTTGTTACTACTTCGGTCCTTTAACCAGGAGGGTGGTGCAAGGATACGGTCCACCATGCGGACATTGTTCTTCCTGCCGTAAGGGCCCTTACGGCAGTCATAGTCACGCTTCTCGAAAATGCAAACCAGCTCCACCATCTCTTCAAATGCCATGTTGCTGGCCCGCTTCTTCCTGGGTGTCTCTGGGGTGGAAGGGGATGACGTGTCCGAATAGGACTCTCTTTGAGTTTGAGCCATGATGGGATTTTTTTTTTTGGCCTTTCCAAAAAATTCTCAAACTCTACAATGGCTCCGTAAAGTTTACGACAGGCCGTAATGGAGACGGACATACGCGCATATCCCATCATGCGCGGACGTAAATGATCCGACTACAACAGAATTATTGTATCGACAGAATTATCATATCAACAGAAATATCGGATCAATGGAAATAACATATAGGCACTGGCAGTCAGATTTTCTAACGGTCAGGAACTCAGGATCAGGACGCTGGTGGACAGCAACAGTGCTATATCCAGTGTGCTGATGGTTAGAAAATTTTAATGCATATACGTTTAACGGCTGCACGCGCACGGACTTACTCGATCCAAACAAAGTTCAGATGTGAAACATCGGGACTTTGGATAGATTTCGACTATCCGAAAGGTAAAAAAATAAAAATGGTCGAAATCTATCCAAAGTCCCGATGTTTCACATCGGGATGTCTGATAGAGTAAATTCTGGAGTTAACTCCCTAGGTTGCCAGCCACCAATGGTGGAGATAGGGGGTTCCAATGAACCCCCTATCTCCCGATCCGTGCCGTGGCACCTACCTAGGGGTTAATGTTTGGTATTGTTGGATCGGCCAGAGCATAGTCTTTCCAACCATACCAAAACATGACCATTGACCATGTTAAAATTTAATTAACAAATATTAAAAATAAAAAAATATTAATAAATAAATTAATTTTAAAAAAAAATAGTTTTTTGTTTTGCTAATGCAGCAATATTGTTCCCATTTCAATTATAATGTGAACAATGATGATGCACTAATGATTTTTGTATGGGTTCCGTTTGTTAAAAATTGTGTAATTTTCACCCAAAAAAAATGTATGTAACAAAACAAGTCCCCCATCTCTAATTTTTTTAACAAGCGCAACTCATAGAAAATATATTTATAATCGTAAACGCTTGCATGTTAAAATGTAAAAAAAAACACTTTACAGCTTGTAAATTATTGAAAATTCTAATTTTATTGCATTTTAAGTTATAATATACAAACAGGATACATATACATATAACACAGATGTATACATATAAATTATACCGCGGAGAGTTGCTTCCCTGCAGTGTGTGGTGGATTCATATGCTGCATTAATTATACCGTGGCGCACAGAGAGGCGCTTGTTCCCCACAGTGTGCGTATTTAATATGCTGCACTCTTTTTATTTATTTTATTCGTTTTAAATCATTTTATTTTTCGTTTCTGATAATTTTGTAACTTTGTTCAGCTTTTTTTCCATTTTAAAACCTTTAATTCTGTTTTTATTTTTAAAGTCAGACCATTTGGGTCAGTTTTGAATTTTTTTAAATCGTTTTGTTCATTTTTGTCCCTTTCATACCGATTTTAATATGATTAAATAAAGTTGTGCAATACATAATCATAAGAAAAAAAGGATCTTTATTCAATAAACAGAAAACGATAGAATGGGCAGAATTACCGTATCAACAGAATTATCGTATCGTATCGACAGAATTATCGGATCCTATCGACAGAATTATCGGATCGTATCGACAGAATTATCGGATCATTGGAAATGGTCAAGTCAAGTCATGGAATTGGAATGAAAAATGATATGATACAAAATAGAATCCGATATAACCGATAAAATAATACGATGTCCAAAGTTAGATTACTGAAATGGAAACGAAATCCCGAATGGAACCGAAATCACGAATAGAGCGAAAATAAATTTCGATTTGACACATTTCAAGTCCATTCGAAAAACTTTTCGGATCTGACGTTTTTCGGAACCGGACCGATTCGGAAATTCGGCCAAATCCGAAGACACGAATCGGGACATTTCGTGAAAAATCCGAAACGCACATCCCTAAGTCTTACTAACAAATTATATGTCCCTTACTAACGCAGGTAAATAACAAAATAACGGAACTCTTTGCCAACCTTTTCTTTTGGGACGCTGCCAACCTTACCACTTCACCAGCTCTGCTGCTGCTTGTCTGTGCCTGTCTCTCAAAATGAATCAATCTCCTCAACCTCTCACTGGTTCCTCACACCCAGGAAACATTTAAGGGCTTTTAATTAGCAGGTGTGGAGACCTTGCAGCAGAGAGGAACAATTTAAAACATTTAAATATTATCCTTCTGGGTTTAAACAGCCCACTGCCCTCTCAAAAACACAGGGGGAATGTACACACCATCGCACACAATTCCCCTCACCTTATCACATATCCCCCCTCCCAGCTCAGACCCATCGGGGCGAACGGCCTTAGACCAGAGGCAATGAACTCTGGAGAGGCCATCAGCATTACCCTGGGCATTACCAGCCCGGTGCTCCATCAAGAACCGGTAGGGTTGGAGACTAAGTAACCATCTGGTCACTCTGGCATTCTTTTCTTTGTTTTGCCTCATCTATGTCAACGGCGCATGGTCAGTGATCAGCAAAAACTGCCTCCCTAGCAGGTAATATTTCAAAGTCTCTAGAGACCACTTAATAGTCAGGTGCTCCTTTTCAACTACGGAGTATCTCAGCTCGTGAGAATCCAGCTTTCGGCTCAGGTACATAACTGGATGTTCCTCTCCTCCATGCACCCGAGAGAGAACAGCACCCAAACCAACATCTGACACATCTGCTTGTACGACAAATTGCTTTGAAAAATCTGGAGCTAACAGAATAGGGCTAGCACACAAGGCTTCTTTTAGGATCTGAAAGGCCTGTTCTGCCTCCGGGGTCCATTTGACCATGATGGGGCTTTTGGCTCTAGTAAGCTCTGTCATAGGGCTGGCAAGGGTAGCAAAATTGGGAATAAACCGACGATAGTAGCCTGTTAAACCCAGAAATGCTCTTACTTGCTTCTTGGTGATGGGACGTGGCCAATTGGCAATGGCATCCACCTTACTTTGCTGGGGTTTGAGGAGCCCGCGACCAATTGTATAACCCAGATATTTGGCCTCTTCCAAACCCAAGGAGCACTTTGCAGGGTTAGCAGTTAGACCGGCAGCCCGGATACTATCGACTACTGCCTGAACCCTAGACAGATGTGTTTCCCAGTCCTCACTGTGAATCACTACGTCATCAAGGTATGCAGCTGCATACTCTCGATGGGGCCTCAGTACCCTATCCATCATACGCTGGAATGCGGCTGGCGCACCATGTAGCCCGAATGGGAGTACTCTGTATTGAAATAACCCCTCGGGGGTAGAAAAGGCTGCCTTTTCCCTTGCTTTCGCTGCCAAGGGAACCTGCCAGTAGCCCTTGGGCAAATCCAGCATGCTTAAGTATCTGGCTCTACCCAACCTTTCAGTGAGCTCATCAACCTGAGGCATAGGGTAGGCATCAAACTTCGATATTTCATTCAGTTTACAGAAGTCATTACAAAATCGAATTTCCCCGTTCGGCTTGGGCACCATGTAATGCCCCGCGCCGCGGTCCGACCGTGGCTGCCATGTTGGGACACACAGCACACTTACCCAGGGTCCCTCGTGGCGCGTCGCTCCACGGTTCTGGTCCGCAGCTTGGAGGAGGAGACCTGGGGTGCGTCCCACGCCGCCAACAGAATCCAAGTGAGGAGAGATGAAGCGCGCACGTGCGATCCCCTATCCCCTTAAAGCATGAAGACCTCAGTACTCTGGCGCCCTCTGCTGGTCAATTAAGGGTACTGCATTACACCTGCACTGGAGATCATCGCATGCCCCCAATCAACCTATCAAGTACCCAGGTATCCCAGCTCCACCTACGAGTCCCAGATGAACGGTGTTCTTATGATCCTCTGAACCCTATTTAAACCTGCCGCCTTTCTCAGATCATTATCCAGGTTATACGGTGGTTCACCGCTTCAGTTATCCAGTGTTCCCTCTTCGTTCCTGTTCCAAGTGAATCCTGAGCTCCAGACCCTGCATCCAGTCTTGCCTCCACAGTACCGGCTCCAGACCCTGCATCCAGTCTTGCCTCCACGGTACCGGCTCCAGACCCTGCATCCAGGCTTGCTTCTACGGTAACGGCTCCAGACCATGCATTCAGGCTTGCTTCCACGGTACCAGCTCCTATCTCCAAGCTTGCTTCCACGTCCAACGGTACCAGTACCAGATCCATCTCCAGGCTTGCTTCCACGTCCACGGTATCAGTTCCAGATCCTGTATCCAAGCTTTCCTCCATGACCATAGCAGCAGATCCTCAACCCAGGCTTGTCTCAATAGGCCACAGCCAATGTTACCCTCTTCTACAACCCTTCATTCTGGACTTTATGTGGTTTTACTTCTGAACCCAAAGACCCTTACTCGTAACTCCCCGTTCTGGACTTTCCACCAAACCAAGGATACCTTTTGAGTTATAGTCATTTATCCTGGACTTTATTTGTTTCATCTCAGTAAAAACTCAATTGCTTACTTCTACATCTCCTGGTTTCCTTCTTCGACGGCTTGCCATTAGGTTCCATTCACACAACACTATACAGGGGTCACAGCCCTTGCCCTTACACACCAACTCAATTGGGTTGTTCCATTCGCTTTGCGAGACTTCTATAACGCCCATCTCGAACCTCTTTTTCACCTCTGCGCTAACAGCTTCCCTTCTAGCCTCTGGGATCCTATACAGTTTTAATCTTTTTCCCGGGCTCTGTAACAGTGTCATGGGTGATAACATGTGTTTTTCCTGGTAGTGGGGAAAACACATCTCTGTTCTTATACACAAACTCCTTCACTTCCTGTTTGTGATGAGGGGCAAGGGTCTCAGCAATATACATCTCAGGTTCCTTCCCACTAGTGGCGTAAGTGGGTTTACCTTTAGACGTTAAGAGAGCTTCACGCTCTACCCAGGGTTTCAATAAATTAATGTGGTAGATCTGTTCTGCCTTCCGTCTACCCGGCTGGCTTACTTTATAGTTCACTTCACTTGTCTGTTCAATAATCTCATAAGGCCCTCGCCAGCTGGCCAGGAATTTACTTTCAATGGTAGGGATCAAGACCAGTACTCTATCCCCTGGTTTGAATTTCCGTAACCGCGCCTTTCTATTGCAACTGGCTTTCTGAGCCCTTTCAGATTTCTCCATGTTTTCCCTGACTATAGGCAGGACTGCTTCTATTCGGTCTTGCATTTGGGAAACATGTTCTATCACGCTACGGTGAGGGGTATACCCTTGTTCCCATGTCTCTTTAGCAATATCCAGAATGCCCCTGGGATGTCTGCCATACAATAGTTCAAATGGTGAAAAACCAGTGGAAGCCTGTGGAACTTCCCGAACAGAGAACATTAGATAAGGCAACAGACAATCCCAGTTCTTTCCATCTTTATCTACTACTTTATGTAGCATAGCTTTAAGGGTTTTATTAAATCACTCCACCAGGCCATCGGTTTGCGGGTGATATACCAATGTTTTTAGTTGTTTGATTTTAAGGAGTCTACATAGCTCCTTCATAACTCTGGACATGAAAGGAGTTCCCTGGTCCGTAAGGATCTCCTTTGGGATGCCCACCCTGCTGAACATCAGCATTAACTCCTTGGCAATATTCTTAGAGGAGGTGTTTCGTAAAGGTACCGCCTCAGGATACCATGTGGCATAGTCTACAATGAGTAAGATATATTGGTGCCCCCTAGCGAACTTAAGCAACTGTCCAACTAAGTCCATACCAAGTCGCTCAAATGGTACCTCTATGAAAGGTAAGGGTACAAAAGGGTTGCGGAAACCCTTACTCAGAGCCTTGAGCTGACACTCTGGGCAAGATTTACAAAACCTTTCAAGGGCAGCAAAAATAAATGGTCAATAGAATCGCTTCAGAACCCTTTCCCTTGTTTTATCCACTCCAATGTGACCTCCCAACACATGGTTGTGGGCTAGCTTCAATACCGTATTCCTGTGTGTCTCTGGAACCAACAATTGCTCCCTTTTGCTCCACCCGGTAAAGCAAATTATTTTTCACCTTGAAATAGGGGAAACATAACGGCTTCTCAGGGTTAACCAGATCATGCTCTATGACTTGCACACTTTCTCTGGCCATAGCCAAAGTTGGGTCCTCCCACTGGGCAGCTCGGAAGTTGCCAGGATGGACTACAATATCATGAAGCTCCACTTCTTCAGGCTCCTCATTATGGGGCGCATCCTCCTCATTGCCTAAACATACCAAGGGAGACTCTGGCTCTCTGCCAGGCTCCCAATCGATATTAGAGAAAGGGAAAATAGCATCTGACCTTTCTACCTCCTGCTCCTCCTCAGAGCACGGTTTCTACTGTAATGAGAACTTTTCCCATAATTGACAGAACTGAGGGAAGTCTCTTCCTATCACCACATCATAAGGCAATACAGGTACTACCCCCACTTTACATACCACTTTCCCCACATCAGTGAGTATTTCTACATCCACTGTGGGGTACGAATGGGTGTCCCCATGTATACAAACAATACTAACAGTTTGTCTGCAATCAAGTTTTTCAGGCTGGACCTTTACCAAGGTGACCTCGCTCCCAGAATCAAGGAGTGCTTGGACACCCTTCCCTTCAACCCTCACAGTCCTTAAATGGTTAACGTTCACAGTACTTGTTACCACACACAGTTTTGAACAGGTTAACATAGTCTTCTGTGGGGTTCGTGCGCCTATGTCACACTGCATGGGCTCATCACCCTGACGGCAATTGCAGGCTATATGTCCTGGCAAATGGCACCTGAAACATACTATTTGCTCCTCGGTTTGGTCTGGCACCCATTGCCGCTCTCTATGGTACCTTTTACCACCGTAGTCATATAACTCCACGCTTGGCACAGGGCTCTGTCCTTTGTTGCCAGGTTTCCTATTGGCCGGGCTGTTGGGTGTGCAGCTCCTTAGCAGTCAGGTACTGCTCAACCAGACACATCTCCTCAGGATCCTTTGGGTCTCCTTGGCTGACCCATTGTCGCAGGGAGGCAGGCAAATTCCTGAGAAAACGGTCCATGAGCAGCATCTCCATGATTTCTGTGGGCGAGTTTGTCTCTGGTTGTAACCATTTCTGAACAAATCTCAGCAGTTCATACATCTGAGTCCTTGTAGGTTTTTCCATATCATAGCTCCACTAAGTGAAACCTTTGAGCTCGTAGTGTGGGGGTTATTCCAATCCGGATCAGGATCTCTCTTTGCAGGCATATGTAGTCCTGAGTTTCGTGGAAAGGCAGATCCTCATAAGCTTTCTGGGATTCCCTGCTCAGACATGGAGCCAACAGTCCTGCCCACTGTTCAAAGGGCCAATTTTCTCTGTCAGCGACACGCTCAAAAGGTTGTGAGATAGCTTGTGCAGAAAGTCAGCCGCTTGAATACGCCGCTCCCCGTCTGCAGGAGGGCTCACTATACCAGGCTGTAAGGCTTGCTGCAAAGCATTTGTGAAGATTGCTCTGTCTTCTTGCTGAGCTTCCCTTACACTTGCCACTTGTGCCACCAATAAGCGGTTGGTTTCTTGATGTACCACAGTGGCCTGTACCAAGGCTTTCACCAACTCCTCCATTATCACAGCCAAATGGGGAGAAATGAGCCGCCACAGGAATTCTGTTTAAACGTGCCAGGAACACACTTTTTTTTCTGCTGCAGCACCACTGTGCTGATTAAGCCTTCAGCTGTTCACCACAGTTTCACCAGGCGCTTTTCAAAGTTCCATGCCCACAGAGCTGTTGGCGCTAATTGCCCGCATTCTCCACCATATTTGTAACAGCTATAGCTATAGCGCGGTCTTCTAGGGCAAGTATGTCACAGAAACAGTCTCTTTACAGCTGAGTTTTATTATGGCACTCCAGCATACAAACCAAATAAAACAGAAATCAAAGTCTAACTCGTCTGAGTCTTACTAACAAAATATATGTCCCTTACTAACGCAGGTAAATAACAAAATAACGGAACTCTTTGCCAACCTTTTCTTTTAAGACGCTGCCAACCTTAGCACTTCACCAGCTCTGCTGCTGCTTGTCTGTGTCTCTATCTCAAAATGAATCAATCTCCTCAACCTCTCACTGGTTCCTCACACCCAGGAAACATTTAAGGGCTTTCAATTACAGGTGTGGAGACCTTGCAGCAGAGAGGAACAATTTAAAACACATATTTTCCTTCTGGGTTTAAACAACCCACTGCCCTCTCAAAAACAAAGGGGGAATGTACACACCATCGCACACAATTCCCCTCACCTTACCACAGTACACAAAAAATACAAACACCCTGCATCTAGAATTGTAGATACAGAATGACTTTAACAAAGGAAAGAGCAGGAAAACAATATAAAACATCAGGCTTGCACCTCCCAAATACATTTCAAGGCCCATGTACTTCAAGTCCAAAGTGACGCACTTCACAAGTCACAACCTGCACCCAGGCAATGCAATAATTACAAAACACAGAATTAAATGAACACCGTATAAAAATGTAGAGTTCACTTTATTGCCATTAAATTATAAGACAGATCCTGGTGACAGCCTATGCCCAATTTATTATTATTTTTCCCTTTGGGGGGTCTTACTCACCTTTTCACACACGCCCACACATTGCTCCACCTCTTCGGCTCAGGGACTCCGGAACCCAGAATTCTCTGCAGCTTTCTGCACAATTTACACCCCTATGCAACTTGTGTAGCGTTGGAGCCGCAAATTGCGCAGCTATGAGACTCGCACACAAGTTCCGTAGCGCCTGCGCAGAGCGATGAATGAGACCCACACGCGCATGCACAGATCTGATCCATCGCTGCCACTCTGAAAACACTCGCTACAGCGATTGGTCTCAGAGGATGACGCCGACCGTGCTCTGTGTGTGACATCACTAGTGACCGATCTGGTGATCCACAGCTGGGAAATTCAAAATCCCGGCTGCTGGTGACGCTGGGTGGATGGAGGAAACCTCTCC
Source organism: Leptobrachium leishanense (assembly GCA_009667805.1). Classification (NCBI taxonomy): domain Eukaryota; kingdom Metazoa; phylum Chordata; class Amphibia; order Anura; family Megophryidae; genus Leptobrachium; species Leptobrachium leishanense. The sequence goes on from CM019064.1 coordinate 452,470,036, forward strand.
AGCTTTTCTGCCAGATGGGCTGGGAGGGGAAGGTGGGGAATGCTACACATCCTGACCACTTTATAAATGTAAAGGGATCAGGATGAGTAGAGCGTCCCTCTATTAAAATAGTACTTAATGAAACCCTTGTAAATCCAGCAATTAAATATGGAAAAAAATGGATTGTGATAGAGAAAAAGAGACAGCCAACTGTTCTGGAGCTCTATGCCAATCATGCGGTAACTTAAAGGCTGGAGCTGCTATTCTGACTTTCTGCAAGCTCAGCTGCCGGCTCGGCTTTCACGTCTCTTTACTGTACATTAACAGCTCTTGTACTTTGTATATTTTGTATAAGAACCATCAACGATGGCTCAAAATTAGAAGAGTGAGCTATTCCAGCCTAGATCACTGCTCTCTGCTCAAGATGAGATTTTAATAATAAAAGATATCTTAAAATTCTTTACTTACCCATAATCCCAAGTGAACAGGGCATCGCGATCCACCGCTTCCTACTGCCATGCACAGCAAAAGCCTGGAAACAAATTGAGTTTAGATCTATGCGATTTGGGTCAGACCTATTTGTTAGCGGTCCAAAAAATCTGCAACTCGGCGATTTGGAATGATCCGAATTGCCGATGTCCAAACCGAATCGTTTTTGTAATAAAAGAAAAGAAAATTCAAATCAAGTGACATTTCTCCAATTATAATTCAGTCAGGTCCAAAAATAGTCAAAAAAATTCTGATTTAATTGAAGTAGTTAAAAAAATAGGGGAAAAAAAGTTAACCTAACATTAGTCTCCTAACCATCACCCGCACCTAACCCTAACATTAATCATATGACACCCAAAACTGTAACCCTAACCCAAGTCCTACACCTAACCTAACCTTAGCCCTAACCATAGTACTAACTCTAGCTCTAACCCTAACCTAACCCTAGATAAATAGCAATATCTACAAATTAATACATTCTAACGCCTGCGGTGATATTCATTAAAGGGGTTATTCAAATTTTATTCATATGGTGCACTTTGGGGAGTTCAATTCATCATTCACCATCCGCAGGGTCCCCCGAAATGCATCGAATCGACCTGCTGAATGCTGCCGTTAAACCCACTAAAAGCATCGATAAAACCCCTGAAAAAACACCGAAAAAATAACGAACACATCTGATAAACTGTCAAACCACAGCCGACGATCCGCCTATCAGACCACCAAACACACCGCCAAATAGACCGCCGAACAGACCCCTGAATAGAACATTGAACAGACCACTGAGTAGACTGCCGAACAGACCACCAGATAGACTGCCAAACAGACTGCCGATTAGACCATCGAACAGACTGCTGAACAGACCAACGAACAGACCGCCGAACAGACCGTCAAACAGACCACTGAATAGACCGAACAGACTGCCAAACAGACCGCCGAGTAGACCGCCAGACCACCGAATAGCCTGAACAAACCAATGACTAGACTGCCGAATAGACCACCAAAAAGACCGCCGAATAGCCTGAACAGACCGAGTAGACCGCCAAATAGACCGAACGCTAAACAGACCGAGTAGACTGCTGAACAGACCACTGAATAGACCGCCAAACCGATCACTGAATAGCCCAAACAGACCACCAAGTAGACTGCCGAATAGACTGCTGCAAAGACTGCCAAATAGACTGCCAAGCAGACCACTGAATAGACCTTCAGACTACCGAATAGACTGCCAAACAGATCACCAGACTGCCAAACAGATCACCAGACTGCCAAACAGACCACTGAATAGACCAAGTAGACCATTGAACAGACCACTGAATAGCCTGAACAGATCACTGAGTAGACTGCCGAATAGACCCTCAAACAGACCACTGAATAGGGTGCCGAACAGACTACCGAACAGACCACCAGACTGCCAAACAGACCACTGAATAGACCAAACAGACCACCAAGTAGACCAAGTAGACCGCCGAACAGACCACCAAATAGCCTGAACAGACAACCGAATAGACTGCCGAAAAGACCGCCGACCAGACCGCCGAAAAAAAGCTGACCAGCCGCCCAATAGGTTAAAAAAAAACTAAACTATTATAAGGCGTTTTTTTAAAAAACTACTGCATTAAAACACATGAAAATAATAGGAGATCCTATGAATGACAATAAAATGTTCTGTTACAGAGTAAAAAAAACGCTAAAAAAAAAAATTGGAATCAAAAATTTTGCCAACAAAATCCCGAAAGATGGCTAAAAAAATTCTAAAAAAATATTCTTTTTATTTGTCGCAAAAAGTCTCTAAACAGTTGAATAACATTTTTAAGAAAAACAGCGAATATTTTTTACATTTAAACCTATGGGATTCGCCTGATTAAACCTGCCGAATTAAACCACTGAACAGCAGGGCATTTCACTGACATTTCTCTGCTGTTCGGTGTCTGTGAATAGATTAACCATTGTTTCTCTATGGGGGATTTCACTGCTGCCGAACAGGCATCGTATTTGCTGGCAACTCAGCAAAATTTGGCAAACTGTCTCTTCTTCGAATAGCCAAATGGCCACAAAATTGCCCCGTATGGAGAAATCCACTGTTGGATGCAATTTCGGAGCCAATTCGGCGCTCTCTGAATAACCCTTTAAGTGTTGAACTGGTGGAGAATTGAAGATTCTAAGTCTAAAGTAAACAGCTGAATTTGAAAAGTTTGTCTCGTGAAATTGCAATTCATCAAAATTCACCGCAAGTAGAAGAACCCGCTAATTCTTTATATTAGGATAAAACATATTAGGATAATCGTACATTATACAAATGGGGCACAAACCCACAGTCTGGCCAGCAGTGCCGATTTAAACAGATGGGGAAGGAATGAAGGTCTCCAGAAGATGGGACAATGAGGGAATTATCTGGAGCTGTGAAAAGCCGTCACAACGGGGGTGAGGTAATAAAGTGACAGCGAGCATTCCATTTCCCGAAAAAATACATTTGTCTCGGGCAATAACTGGGGCACAAAGATGAACATTGTGATGATTAATCACATGTATCCAGGGGAGAAGGTCAGGGAGGGCAAAGCCGCTGCAAAGATACAGCCCTTAATCATAAGCCATGGCCCAACATGGCGAACACGGCAATAAAGTATCACAGAAAGGATACAAAGGAGACTGGCGGGGAGCATTAATCACCCGTTCACATCTTCATCCTGCAGGATCACACGGAAATACTTTCATTTTTCGTCAAGACATATTTGAAAAGAATTAAGAAACCAAATCGACTCGATCAATTCTAAGTCAATCACATATATATATACACATATTATTAGATATTTTAGTATATATATATATATATATATAAAAAATCAAAAAATTTATTTTTAACCTGTTCGCCTGCGTGTCGGCTTTTTCCGGCGGCTGCTCTGCGCTGTGATCGGCGGCTCCACAGATTTTTCCGCCGTGGTCTTTGCGGCGGGTTTTCAATGGGTTTTTGGCGGGATTGCGGAGTGTTTGCGGCAGGTTTTCTATAGGTATATACACACAACCCAGGAGCTGGATGGACGCACTCAAGGGCTTCAAAAAATTATAAAAATCAATGTTTTATTGAATCATGGTATTAAAATCATGCCTGTATCATATACCGACGTTTCGGCCCTTAGGAGCCTTTATCACCTTGATATATATTTATATATATTTAAAACATCTAGAAATTATTTAGAAGATTTGATATTAATATATTACATATAATTTTTAATTATATAATTAAAAACGTTATAGGGGTTATTCAGAGATGTCGCCGACATTTCAGTACCCTCTCGTTCCCCGCACTTCAGGGAATCAAAGTTCCCCACCCTGCGGTGTATTCAGCAAGCACCGCGGGGTCCCTGAAGTGAAGGGAAAACCTGCCGCAAACCCGCCAAAAACCCATTGAAAACCCGCCGCAAAGATCACGGTGGAAAAATCTGTGGAGCCACCGATCACAGCGCAGAGCAGCCGCCGGAAAAAGCCGACACGCAGGCGAACAGGTTAAAAATAAATGAAAAAAAAAACTAAATTGAAAGTGTGAGAGTTGAAACGCTGTTTGCAAAAAACTACTGAATGAAAATGCCTGGAATTTACATATAAGATCCTATGAATGATAATTAAAAGGTCTGTTACAGAAAAAAATGCTATTTACAAAAGAAACTGAAAAAATAATTTGCCGAAAAAAATCCCGAAAAATGTCTAAAAGATCCTAAAAAAAAAAAAAATCAATAAGTAAAGAGACCTTTTACTGCAGATTAAAATATTAAATGTTTTTTAAGATATTGAATAAAAACGGGAATATTTTTAACATTGAAACCTATGGGACTCGCCTGAATATCTGTCGAATGAAACCACCAAACAGCAGGGAATTTCACTGAAATTTCTCTGCTGTTCGGCGTCTGTGAATAGATCTCAGTATTGAAGGGGTTAACCCTTTCACTGCTGAGGACGTGTGGGGAACGTCTTTATTGACTCCTAAGGAAAGATAGGGGTGGTTCCTTTGAACCCCAATATCTTCCGACTGTTGGCAGCTAGCAGGGTCATGCTTGGTATCACCAGAGCATGGCCTTTCCAATGATATCAAACATGACCATGTTTAAAGTAAAGAATAAAAATAATAAAAAAAAAGGAAAACGTGTTTTTTTAAGACGTGAAATGGCTAGGCAGTGAAGGGGTTAAGATATGTATATGAGAGGGGCGGGATGCATGATGTGAGGGTGGAAAGGAAAGGTTCTAAACTCTAGATGGCGTCCCTTAGCTGGCACAATGTCATACTGGGTCTACATTATCAGCATACAGGCAGAAATGTCACTAGGATGAAAGGTTGTAAACTCTAGATGGTGTCCCTTGTCTGGTACAATGTCGCACAGGGTCTGGATTACCAGCATACGGGCAGAAATGGCCTTTGTGTCAGTAAATGTGCTGCAGACAGATAATAAAATGGTGAGATCTCCTGCTTATGGGGATTTGTAGTGCTCAGAATGAGATTATTAGCAATGCAATATCTGTATGTGCAGCATAATGCCTGTGTATGGCAATTACAGCAACACCTTGTATCTGTATGTGCTGCATAATGCCTGTGTATGGAAATTACAGCAACACCTTGTATCTGTATGTGCTGCATAATGCCTGTGTATGGCAATTACAGCAACACCTTGTATCTGTATGTGCTGCATAATGCCTGTGTATGGAAATTACAGCAACACCTGGTATCTGTATGTGCCGCATAATGCCTGTCTATGGCAATTACAGCAACACCTTGTATCTGTATGTGCTGCATAATGCCTGTGTATGGCAATTACAGCAACACCTTGTATCTGTATGTGCCGCATAATGCCTGTGTATGGCAATTACAGCAACACCTTGTATCTGTATGTGCTGCATAATGCCTGTGTATGGCAATTACAGCAACACCTTGTATCTGTATGTGCTGCATGATGCCTGTGTATGGCAATTACAGCAACACCTTGCATCTGTATGTGCTGCATAATGCCTGTGTATGGCAATTACAGCAACACCTTGTATCTGTATGTGCTGCATAATGCCTGTGTATGGCAATTACAGCAACACCTTGTATCTGTATGTGCTGCATAATGCCTGTGTATGGCAATTACAGCAACACCTTGTATTTGTATGTGCCGCATAATGCCTGTGTATGGGAATTACAGCAACACCTTGTATCTGTATGTGCCACATAATGCCTGTGTATGGGAATTATAGCAACACCTTGTATCTGTATGTGCCACATAATGCCTGTGTATGGCAATTACAGCAACACCTTGTATCTGTTTGTGCTGCATAATGCCTGTGTATGGCAAGTACAGCAAGCCTTGTATCTGTATGTGCTGCATAATGCCTGTGTACAGCAATTACAGAAACGCCTTGTATCTGTATGTGCTGAATAATGCCGGTGTATGGGAATTACAGCAACACCTTGTATCTGTATGTGCTGCATAATGCCTGTGTATGGCAATTACAGCAACACCTTGTATCTGTACTGTACAGGGATTTACACTCATTATAACCCCTGAATCGTATCCCTGTACAGCAGCGACTGACCCCACAGCCCCTGTATTCTGCCAAATCTCTGGCTGCTGGAATGCTGCAGTAAAGTTTGTTGAGCTTTTCGTTACGGTGACTCGGTGAGGTGCAGTTTCTTTAAAGTTATACCGGGAGACAGGAGTGAGGTATCGCAGGGAATTTATTTTCCTTCCAGGGAACACACTAATCCTGCATTTAAAAAGGCATGTGTCTGGGGTTTTATGGGCTAAATTAAAATTTTCATTGTATTTCTTTGCATTATCGTGTTTACATGTTATTTGGTAGTGAAAATGTTAAACATTTTTACACGTATTTCTACAGTTCGAGTCTAGCATTTACATGTCGGCCAACTGCAGTAACTCAAAGAATAAGACGCGGCTCATTATTATTATATTACATTATTATTATAGCAGGGCTCAAAATTTCAAGTCCCGAGCTACTAGCCAGGCCTTAAGAGTTACTTGTCACCAGTTGCCCCACTAAATGACACTGTTAAATGTTTTATTCAAAACAAAATTACAAAAATAAATAATATTAACATAAAGCCATGTAAACAAAGGTAAATAAGTGCTTTACATCAATGGGGATGCATACAAAATATAAATGTAACCACTCAATGTTTAATAAACATTGTGCATTTTTTTTCATCTCCACAATCACTCCAGATACGTGTATCCCCAGACATGATACCCCAGATGCATGTATCCCCAGACATGAGAACCCAGATACATGAATATCCAGACATGAGACCCCAGATACATGTATACCCAGACACAGACCCCAGATACATGTATACCCAGTGCATTTCCACTCGCCCTCACTTGATAGCCACTCGCCAAATGCTAGCAGGCAAGTAGAAATTTTGAGCCCTGATTATAGTATTATTATATAGCACCAACATTTTCTGCAGCGCATTACAATAACGAAAGGGAACAAGACACAAACATAGGATGGAGACAAGAGGCTAAGAGGGCACTGCTAACAGGAGCTTACAATCTAGAGGAGTTTTATTGGTCGTCAGGATTAGGGAAGGGATGAGCGTTCGGTTCGGATCTGTTCGGAGTTCGATTCGAACATCGCCCGTTCGGCTGTTCGAACTCCGGACATTTCCGCGTGTTCACCGCATGTTTGCCCACAATGAACCACAATGCACTTTTCCACTGGCCTGAAGCTTGTAATTGGCTACAGCCTTGCACCTGACCACAGGTCAGGTGCAATACTATGCCAATCACGGCTCAGAGTCCTGATTTGGGCAAAATTTGCCCAATCATGGCCTCACAGAGCTTAGTCCCGCAGCACACTGTATAAGGCTTCCCTGCCTGCAGCCCCAGCATGTGTGTTTGCAGGAGTGAATCAGAGAGGAGATTGTTCTGTCAGGGTGTATCAGTGACGTTGTAGGAGATTTCTGGGAATTAGAATCTGTCTTGGCACTGCCAGGCTATCAGGGACAGTGTGTATCAGTGAGTTATACCACAGTTCAGAAAATTAGAATCTGTCTTAGCACAGCCTGTTATCAGTGTGTATCAGTGAGTTATACCACAGTGCAGCAAATTTGAATCTGTCTTGGCACAGCCAGGCTATCAGGGACAGTGTGCATCACTGACTTATAGCATAGTTCTGGAAAATCTGTATATCCTTGATCTAATTCTAGATACCATACAACAACACAGTTTAAATCAGAGTTCATCTGTTTATCTATTGAGAGTTGAATCTGGCTGTTGCCAGCTATCAGGGTGTTGCAGCCTGCAGGAGAAGAAGTGAATCAGAGAGAGAGAGTAGAGGACATTGGCAGCCTTGCAGGGAAAATATCAGTAAAATAGCCGACTTATATTAGAGTTCTGAATATCTTTGATCTATATACCCCAGTTGAATCAGACTTCTGTATATCTCCAATCTTTATACCAGAGTTGAATCAGAGTTCTGTATATCTTTAATCTATATATCACTCACCATGTCAGAAAGACCAAAAAGGACAGGCAGATGCTCCCAGACACAGATAAGAGGGCAAGCAGCCTCTGTGTGTGGTGCATCCTCTGCAGGGGCACGCTTGTCCTTTCTAACTGGTGCTGGCCGTCTTAAGCAGCAGCAACATACAGAGGATTTGGTGGATTGGCTAACCAGGCCATCCTCATCCTCCGAGTCCTCTGCCAGCCAGGCTTGTAGTGGTTTACAGTCCACCTCAGCTGCTAAAGCATCTATTGCAGCCTCCATGTCCATAGCTACTCCTGCCATAGCCTCACTATCACACACGGAGGAGTCAGCTGAATTGATTGACTACTATGACAGTCAGTGACATGCTGCTTGAGGATGCGCAGCAACTACAGTGCTCTGATTCAAACTCTGAGGTTGAGGAAGGGAGTATAATCAGCCTAGAGGGAAGGGGTGCGAGTGACAAAAATAACTGGCACCCATGTTCCCCAGCAGCTGCAGCATACTGCCAGGTTGGCTCCAGTGACGAGGAGATGGGGGGTGATGACAATGATGAGGTCACTGACTCCACCTGGGTGCCTGATCGAACAGAGGAGTCAAGTGAGGAGGAGGAGGAGGCACAACAAACACGAGGAACAACATTCTCTATGAGCAACCATAGCCAGTCCAAGGCATCAGAAGTCACAGCTGCTCAGGTGCAGTGCCCTGTTGTCTCAAAGCACATGTACAGGAAGTCTGCTGTCTGGGAGTTCTTTAAAAAATGTGCAGCAGACCGCACCGTTGCTATTTGTAATCTATGTCAGAAGAGACTCAAGCGTGGGAAAGACATCCCACGCTTGGGTACCACGTGCATGAGGCAACATATGACCACCTGCAATGCATCCTGTTGGCACAACACTTTACATAGGTCCTCCTCCTCATCTGTCTCTACCCCCACTATATGTCCTGCCATGTCATTGCCTACAACCTCCACTGACAGGGATGATGCTACAGTAATGGGTGTACATTGTACAAGGTCCTTCCTCAGAATGTGACAGCATCCCAAAAGCTGAAGATTTACGCAGTCAGATTACGTTGCCCCAGCTGCTGCAGCGTAAGAAAAAATATAGTCCCAACCATCCCCAAGCACAGCGTCTAAATGCCAGCTTAGCAAAATTACTCGCATTACAGCTGCTGCCTTTCCAGCTGGTGGACTCTGCTTCCTTCCGTGAATGTGCCGAAATGTGCTGTACCACAGTGGCAGGTTCCAAAACGCCATCTCTTTTCACGGAAGGCCATTCCAGCACTATACCAGCACGTGAAAGACAATGTTATGGAGTCATTGGGAAAGGCAGTCAGCAGCAAGGTGCACATTACTTTAGACACGTGATCCAGCAAGCATGGACAGGGCCGTTACATTTCCTTCACGGCACACTGGGTAACTCTGATTGCAGCTGGGAGGGATCCAGGATGGGGCTCTGTGCTGGAGCTTGTTCCTCCACCACGACTCCAGAAAGCTGCTTATATGAGCTTATATGCTGTCTGCTCCACCACCTCTTCCTCTTCCTCCTCCTTCTCTGTCTCTGGCGAAGTGGCAGTTAAACCGATGTGTGGCGGGGCTACGCAATGGCTCAAGCAAAAAGATGCCATATTGTGCTTGAGCTGGTTTGCTTAGGGGACAGGAGCCACACCTGGCCAGAAATTGTCAGCTCTGCAGGGGCAGGTGCAGAGATGGTTAACACCACGCCAGCTTCAGCTGGGAATGATCGTCTGTGATAATGGTAGCAACCTTCTCTCTGCCCTACGCAAGGGTAAATTGACGCATGTACCATGCCTAGCACACGTCCTAAAGCTAGTGGTACAGCGTTTCCTAACCAGGTACCCAGGGCTGGCAGAGCTTCTCAGCCAGACCAGAAAAGTCTGCAGCCACTTCAGGCGGTCATTCCCAGCAAGTGTTCGCCTGGCAGAGATTCAAAGAGAATTCCACCTTCCCACAAACTATCTGATCTGTGACATGCCCACCAGGTGGAACTCGACATTGCTGCTAGTGCAGACGCTGCAGCATTGCCAGAGGGCCATCAACGAGTACCTGTGTGAGTATGGCACTAGGACATATGGCACAAGGAGTATGGCACAGGTTCAGGTCAACTTGTTTTTTTTTTTTCCCCCACAGTGGCTGATGATCAAGGATGCATGCACTGTACTGTCACCATTTGAGGAGGCAACGAGGATGGTGAGCAGGGGCAATGCATGCATCAGTGACACAATTCCTTTAGTGCTCCTGTTGGAGCACACTATGCGGGGAATTATAGATGTGGCACTAGAGGCAGAGCAGCGAGAGGAAGAGGAGGCCTTCCCTAGCTCTCAAGGCCCCAGTCTTTACGCAGACAGCATTCCTGTGGGTCCTCAGATCAGACAGAATGAGGATGAGGAGGAGGAGGAATATTTAAGTAGTGGTGGCATTGAAGGTGAGGATTCCTCAAGGGAGGGTTTTGTGTGCCCAGAAACCCAAGGACTAGTACGTGACTGGGAGGAGGAAGTGCATGATGGGGTCATCCTCATTGACCAGGAAGACTCGGAAGCTAATGCCACCTCCAACCTACGCTGCATGGGCTCCCTTATCCTGCAAAGCCTGCTAAAGGACCCCAGGATTCGTGCCATCAAGGAGAGGGATCATTACTGGTTGGCAAGCCTTCTTGAGCCACGATACAAGGGTAGAGTTGCAGAGCTGGTCCTGCCCGCACAAAGGGAGGACAGGATGAAACAACTTAAGGGCGCTCTAAAGCGACACTTGTGTAACACCTTTCCAGGCACTGGTAGGTTACCAAGTGATGACACAGGTGCTTCTGAGGCTGCGGATGATCAGAGGAAGAGCGGTGAAGGCCAGGGCCACTTGACTGATGCCTTTTTAATTTTTTTTTTTTTTTAATTCTTTATTTATAAAGAGTTTAACAGATCACAAATAGAACATCCATATGAATATGTGCGAAGCGACCCCGTGACTACCCTGAAAAGCATGGGACAACAAGCCCTTGAAAAAATCGAAGCATCAAAAATCAAGGTTAAAACTCAGGGGACAGTTCGCTGCCAGGGTCATCTCAGTTAAGGAAAGTGCAAAAGAGGGGGAGGGGGGGGGGGGTGGGCACGGGAAAAACAGTTCAAAAAAGGATCAAAAACCCAAATAACCTCATAATCCCTCTGCATCCCCATGGACCTGAGATCCAACGTGGAACCCAACCAACCTCAAGTCACAAAAACTAGGGGCTGAACAGCAGACCAAAAACTAGGTATGTCTCCAGCAGGAGGAGGCGAGGAAGGACGTGCGGACAAATACAATGTTCAACCTGGGCAGTCCTCCGACGCTTTCCGTGAGAGGCCCGCTCCGGATAGGACAGACCACGCTTCAGCGGGGTCCGCTATAGTATAGGACACATTTCTGTGGTTCACCTCCATGGATCCTGCCGGACCCCAGCGGTACCGTACTCCCTTTGCTCGAAGAAACATCGCCACCTCCCGAAATCTCCGTCTCGCCACGAGGGTCACAAAAGGTAAGTCGCGGTACAACTGTAGGGTCGAATTCTCGAAGGTCACATCCGACCGGGCTCCCGGGGATGACATAAGCTGCACTTGCGTAGACACATCGACTGTCGTGGCGATGACGGCTCGTGGGGCTGCCGAAGGTGCCGTTGCTGCCTTCTGTACTCTAAATACCGAGGCGAACAGGCCAGGAGCTTCGGAGGAGAGATCCATAACTTGGCGACCTAAATGGTCCACATATCGTAAAAGGTCAGCCGCAGGAACCGTCTCAGGAATCCCCCGGATGCGTACATTACGTCGGCGATGTCTCGTCTCCAAGGTTTCTACGGAGCGAGACAGAAGGGCGACTTGTGAACGGAGCTCCACCACCTGGGCAGAGAGAAGAGTCTGTGCAGAGGTCGTTTCAGCGGACTGAGTCCGCACTGCTGTCACTTCTTTTCTCATCACTGCAATCTCAGTCCGCAGGCCAGAAAATTCAGCACGCCACGACCTCATCTCCGCCATAAAAAAACAGAGGTCACCTTTCGTTGAAGGAAGCGAATCATCGCCGTCGATATCACGGATGTTGGTGGGAGAGATCTGAAGGAAACGCGGACCAGGTAGCGATGCAGGTGGAAGTCCATCACACCGTGGCGGTACCGAAGCACCGCGGGCCCCCGCAGAGCCTGCACCACCAGAGGCCGACAGTAAGGAGTCCGAGTCCGAGGGCGGCCGATCCTCCACTGAGCTCCCCTGCAGCGCAGCGCAGGGCTCCACCAGACCCACACAGTCCCCCCGCAAGGTCCTGGCGAGCGAGCGGCGCTTCGCCTGCGCCCGTTTTTAGCCGCCGTGCTGGCCGCCTCCAGCTCCTTCCCCGGGGTCAATAAGGTAAGTAGCTGCTGGTCTCCCATAGTGTCTCGAGGCCAGTAACATTCCCCATCATCCGATGAGCCATACTCCATTGCAAGGGTGGGGGGAGGGGCCGAAACCCGGGATTTGCCTCCACCAATCAAAGACACCCGAATATCCCGCTGGCGGGGTCCCTCCGTCCCAGCCCGGTGCGTCGCTGTCTTTTTCCCCATCTTCAGCCTGGGCGAGCGGCTCCACAGCAGGCAGCCAGAGTACGTGGATCCAAGATGGCCGACGCCACTAGGCCTCACTCCCGATCTCCAGGCAATCTGCCCCAGGTATGCACCGCCCGGATCCAAATGACCTCACAAAGCTAGTCCACCCGGTCAGATGTCCACTTGGGACCGCTTAGAACTTAAATGCCGGGCAAAAGAAAGCACTAAAAATCTCCTCAATCTTTGTTGCAGTAGTGGAGCCCGGCAAGATGCGTCCTCTCTCCTCTTTTAATTTTTTTTAGTCCACGACGCCCAGGGACGTCAAATATAGGCACCCAGGGCCGCCATCAGGGCATTACAGCCCATGCTGCAGTAAGGGGCCCGGCGGACTGGGGGGGCCCACCGTCGGTAGCTTTGATTACTTTAGGCGCAGGCCTCTGGAGGAGGTACTGCGGCCTACTTGGGCCTGGCTGCCCTGTGAGCAGCAAAATGGCCGCCGGGTCACGTGGGGAGGGGGCCCCAGGCCCACACTGGGTGACACCCTCTTGGAGGGTGACACCACTCAGGACCAGCCTTTGTATGCTAGCTCTGTGTGCTCAGCAGCGCTGTGTCTCTGTGGGGAGAGATCAACGCTGTGCTGAGAAACTCCGCCCCCGGCCGGCACAAGCCCTGCCCCTCCATATGACATCCGTGGGTCTGGGAGAGGAGGGGGAGCAGCCCTCCCACCATCATGGCTGCCCCTTGCTTCCCCTGGCTCTGGAGTCTGCACACTGCCTGCCCTGCCCCTTCCTCACACAGAACCACCACAAGCACTTGCCTGTGGATGAGAGAAGGAGAGAAGCCAGGCTGAGGAGCAGCTGCCCTGACACCCTGCACATGCTGGATCTGGACAGAGGCAGGTAACAGGGGCTGCACTGGGAAGGGTAGAAGAGGGGGGCTAGAGAGGTGACAGAATGTACACTGTGGGCTGGGGGGGGTGATAGAGAGAACACAGGGGGCTGGGGAGGGTGACAGAGGTCAGTCAATCCATCCATCCTTATCCGTCTATTCATCCATCCCACTGTCTATCCATCCATCCCTGTCTGTCTGTCTGTCTATCTGTCCATCCATACCAGTCCGTCCAGCCCACTGTCTATCCATCCATCCCTCTGGATGTAACGCTACATTCCTAGAGTTAAAACGTGGGCGCTAGGGAGGAAAAACTGCGCCCGCAGTTTTCCCCCTTGTGCCCGCGTTTTAATGCTAGATTACAATACAGGCGCAAAAAATGCTGCTTACATTGTTACTGCGCGTTAACACCCGGGATGCTCGCGGCAGCATTAAGCGCAGCTGCGCGCATCCTCTCAATGGAGTCCATAGGACTCCATTGAAGCAGACGCCGGCAGTCACATGACCAGCCGGATCTCGCCTTGCGAGATCCGGACGGTGAGTGCAGTGATACTCAGTGGGATACTGCAGGGACTTTTTTCCCCAGTCTTAACCTGCTCCCACCGGCCAGAGGAGGCGGTCCTCGCCGCGGGACAGGAGGTGAGTATCTGCTCACTTTTTTTATTTTTTTGGATGGTGTTAACGGATTCTGCAGAAGTGGAATCCGTTAACACCAGGTTCTGGCTGTGGTTAACTTTCCACTAACCAGAGCCGAATGTTAATCAGCGCTGGGACTTTATAATCCTAACGCTGATTTAACACTTTGTGCTCCCCATGTTAAGTATAGGGAGCGAAAGTACAGTAACCTCGCGCTGAAAAGCACAAGGTACCAAACGCAAACGGGTTACTTAACCCATTAGCGTTTGGATTGAAATATGCATTAAATACTTGGGCTAACGTTAATGCTCACTTAGGTGAGTGCAAACGTTAGCACCAAGTATGTAATGTGGTCCATTGCCTTTACTGTTAGAGGTCTATTGCTGTGGATCCTGTGTACGTTCATACTCCCTGCCTTTACTGTTGGAGGTCTATTGCTGTGGTGCTCTGATATGCTCATACGCACTGCACATTACTGAGAGTTCTGTTGCTGTGGTGCTCTGATATGCTCATACGCACTGCACATTACTGAGAGTTCTGTTGCTGTGGTGCTCTGATATGCTCATACGCACTGCACATTACTGAGAGTTCTGTTGCTGTGGTGCTCTGATATGCTCATACGCACTGCACATTACTGAGAGTTCTGTTGCTGTGGTGCTCTGCCAGTGGAATTATTTAATTATACTTTTATGCTACATTGTTTGCACGAATACACATTTTGTGTGATTTTAAAGGTATTGGGAGCAACACTCTGTAATCCGATCTTGATTCATATTTTTTTTAATAAAAAATTGAATTTTTTACTATCTTAACTTATTTGAACCAGATAGATACTTTTTTTATGTTAAATGTGCTGTTGTGCGAACAATATGTGTGATTTTAAGATATTGGGACTAACACTCTGTAATGTGATCACGATTCACATTAAAAATTTGTTTCCTATGGGGAGAGGGGGGGCCCTATTCTGAGGGTCAGTAAGGGGCCCCAAAATTTCTGATGGCTGGCCTGTAGGCACCCATTGCCAGCGTCTTCACCGTATGGTGCAGGACTACCTAGGGGCAAGGGCAGACCTGGATACCTTTACAGCAGATGATCCACTGGCTTACTGGGTGTTGAGATTGGATCACTGGCCAGAACTTAGCCAATATGCTATGCAGCTACTAGGTTGCCCTTCATCCAGCGTGCTTTCTGAAAGGACGTTCAGTGCCGCTGGAGGTTTTGTCACAGACAAAAGAGTGCGTCTGTCCACCGACTCTTTAGACCGGCTGACATTTATAAAAATAAATCAGTCCTGGATCAGCAGCTATCAATCCCCTGATGCTGACGTAACTGAATAGATTGGGGATCTCTTCTGCATTCCCAAAACCTCCACCATTGCACTCTTCCACAATACCATAGAGGGGTTACGGTGTGAAGGCACTTGCTGCCAAAGGCACAATATTTGGGTGCACTGCCACTGACGCCTATACCAGATTTATATCATTTTAATATTGGACCGCAGGGTCCACCATTGCACTTCCACAATACCACAGAGGGGTTACGGTGTGACGGCACTGCTGCCGACACTCAAGGCCCAATTTTAAAGCACCTATTGTTACTTTCATCCAAAGCCTGCATAGGTTTCACCATAATTTAGCAAAAAAAAAAAATAACTAAACTTGTTCTGCGTGTCCTAAAACGTCTCCTCTTTTCATACAGGCTGCCGCCCCAAGCAGTTGTTTATGAATAGATTAAAAGGAAAACCATTTACTGTCATTTGAAATGCCATTTTTTTGTTTTTAAGTGTTTCTATACAGCCGACAAATCCGCCACTTCACGGGCAGGTTATGGGGACCTCCTAGGCACGATATTTGAAGGAATTTTTCCTTTTTATTCTTAACCTTTATTTCATGGAAAACTCACTTTTCCTTTAAAAACATTTTCTTTTAAACTTTTTGTCCTTATTTCCTGTCCCCCAGGGCACTACTCGGACCCCCATACACCTTTTATGGCAAATATCTAGCATATATGCCCTCTTGGAGGGCACTCTAAAAATCGAACGTTAGGGTCCCATTGACTTACATTGAGTTCGGATCGTGTTCGAGTTCGAACTCGAACCTTTGTAATTGTTCGAGTTCAAACCGAACACGGGGGCGTTCGGCTCATCCCTAGTCAGGAATCGGATCACTGGTGCCAGTGGTTCAGGATTGGTGGGGGTCATGGAAGTGGCCTTAATCATGATGTGGGGTAGGAGAGGAGAGGGATGGGTCAGCATCAGGGATCATTTTATGTTTTATGTAAATCTAGCCCATTTGTCCAGTCATCGTGGCAGGTAGTTGTGCTACAAGCCGAATGACAACAATACAACTATCAGGGTTATTCAAATAGAATCGAAAAGTCGCCGAACATTCGGTGACTTTTCGTTCTCTTCAATTCGGTACGATTTGGCGATCTCATTTCGGCGACCCTGTGGTGTATTCAGCAAGCACCGCAGGGCTGTTGTAATGCACCCAACCTGACACCGCAGACGAATGGAGGGGGAAAAAAAAAAAACAGTACGCTTGAATGTTTGAAAAGTGAAACGCTGTTTGCAAAGAAACTACAGAACGAAAATGTTTGAAATTTACATATAAAGTCCAATGAATGATAATAAAAAAGGTCTGTTACAGAAAAAAAGAGAAACTATTTGAAAAAAAAAAAAAAAAAAAATAAAGTTTGCAAAAATAATCCCGAAAAAGACCTAAAAAAATCTATAAATAAAGAAACTTTTTACTGCAGAATATTATCAATAATGGTTTATTAGATATTGACTTAAAACTGGAATATTTTTAACATTGAAGCCTATGGGATTCGCCTGAATAAACATGTAGAATTAAGACACTGAACAGCAGGGTAATTCGGCAACTTTTCACTGCTGGTTTGTGTTCTCAGAATAGCCTAAGCATTGCTTCTCTGTGGGGATTCACTGCCCTCGAACAGGCACTGTATGTGCAGGCAATTCGCCAACATTTGGCAAACTGCCTGCTCTCAGGATAGCCGAATGGCCAGAAAAGGTAACCGTACCCTGAATTTCAGCGTTTGGTACTTTTCGGCAGCAATTCAGATCTCTTTGAATAACCCCTTATAGATTGTAAGCTCTTGAGCTGGGTCCTCTCTCCTACTGCTCTGCGTGTTTAACTTGTATGTATATTTGTTGTTCTGTCTTTGTACAGCGCTACGGAACTTGTTGGCGGTTTATAAATACTTTTAACAATAACCTGCTGCAAGAAAAACTCATTTCATTTTGGGTAAAACAGAGTAAATGGTACAAAATACAAAAATAAAAAAAAAGGTTTTAACTCCAAAATCTAGCATTTTACATGATTATTCTGAGAAAACTGTATCCGTGAGTGTAATTATTAAATCTATTCCGACATGCCTGTGTATTATGCATGATTCGATTCTGGCTTTGAATCTGATTGGCTTTCACTCACACGATGTAATAGGTGCTAATGGCTACACTGCCATCTAGTGGTGAAAGCCTGCATAAAATTCCAGGCACTGGCAGATTTCCAGTATATTGCATTGCGGACTGTTACATTAATTATTAGTATCATCATTTATACAGCGCCAACAGATTCTGCAGCGCTGTACAATAACCAATGGGAACAAGGCACAAATAAACATACATAGGATGGAGGCAAGAGGTGCAGAGAGCCCTGCTCACAGGAGCTTACAATCTAGAAGGAGTTTTGCCGGTCGTCAGCATCACTCGTGCCAGTGGTTCAGGAATGGCGGGGCTCTGGAAGTGATGAGGGTGTAGGTGAGGAGAGGGATAGGTCGGCAGTGATGCGGTACGCTAATCTGAAGAGATGGGTTTTGAGGGATTTCTTGAAGGCCTGAAGATCGGGGGAGAGTCTGAGAGGACACAGGCAAAAGGTTCGATTCAGTTCGGAATATTAAGGATTCTGAAATAAATCGGAATCAGACGATTCGGAATATCTTAAGCCTCTGATATATTTGGGCATTTTTACAGGTGTATTAAAATATACACATCTACATTCACAGAATGACGCACAGCCACCAAAATGACACAGAGCCTGAAGCATATGCTCCAAACTGACAAAACTGAATGACACATACAGGTCTATTCAGAGAAAGGTGAAACTCTGGAGAACATTGAGAAGTGAAAATTCTAGGTCAAAATAGCCAAACCAGAAAAAGTCTCCCATTTATCTCACTTTCCAAATCAGCTATTTTGACCTAGAATTTTCACTTCTCCAGAGTTTCACCTTCCTCTGAATAACCCTGATAAGCACATGGTCTGAAAACAATGCCCAGAATGAAGCATGTTCTCCAAAAATGATGCACGGAATGAAGCATGCGCTCCAAAAATGACGCACAGAATGAAGCATGCGCTCCAAAAATGATGCACGGAATGAAGCATATGTTCCAAAAATTACACACAGAATGAAGCATGTGCTGAAAAATGATGCACAGAATGAAGCATGTGCTGCAAAAATGTTGCACAGAATGAAGCATGTGCTGAAAAATGATGCACAGAATGAAGCATGCGCTCCAAAAATGCCGCATATAATGAAGCATGCGCGCCAAAAATGATGCACGGAATGCAGCATATGCTCCAAAAATGATGCACGGAATGCAGCATATGCTCCAAAAATGATGCACGGAATGCAGCATATGCTCCAAAAATGATGCACGGAATGCAGCATATGCTCCAAAAATGATGCACGGAATGAAGCATGTGCTGAAAAATGCACAGAATGAAGCATGTGCTGCAAAAATGATGCAGAGAATGAAGCATGTGCTCCAAAAATGACGCACAGAATGAAACATGTGCTCCAAAAATGACGCACAGAATGAAGCATGCGCTCCAAAAATGACGCATGGAATGAAGCATGCGCTCCAAAAATGACGCATGGAATGAAGCATGCGCTCCAAAAATGACGCACGGAATGAAGCATGCGCTCCAAAAATGACGCACGGAATGAAGCATGTGCTGAAAAATGCACAGAATGAAGCATGTGCTGCAAAAATGACGCATGGAATGAAACATGTGCTCCAAAAATGACGCACAGAATGAAGCATGCGTTCCAAAAATGACGCATGGAATGAAGCATGCGCTCCAAAAATGACGCACAGAATGAAGCATGCGCTCCAAAAATGACGCGCGGAATGAAGCATGTGCTGAAAAATGATGAACGGAATGAAACATATGTTCCAAAAATTACGCACAGAATGAAGCATGTGCTGAAAAATGATGCACAGAATGAAGCATGCGTTGCAAAAATGATGTACAGAACGAAACATATGCTGCAAAAATGATGCTCAGAAGGAAGTATATACAAAAATGATGCACAGAATAAAGAAAGAATGGCAAGGATAATGGTGAATATAAATGACCACAGTCTCTAAACAAGTAAATGCTCTAACCGGAGATTGGGAAACATTTCACCCCTCCTCCCTTACGTATAAGTGGAGGTCCAAAAGTGAGGTTAAAATCAATTAAATAATAATGCTAACTTTTTTTCCAATGAAATCTTGTTTATTCAGCATGTCTCACCATAATCGCCGCCAATCTCCAGGAGCTCTTTCAAGCAGTGCATCCACTTCTCAAAACAGCCCTGAAAATCATCTCTATTTATTTATTTATTTATTTATAAAGGATTTTACCAGGAAGGATACATTGAGATTTCTCTCGTTTATCTCTGTCAACATAGCTTCATCTCCAGTGTCAGTCGCCTTGAAGTCGGCAGACTACCCATCTTCAAACAAGACGAGGAACCTTTTGGCAAACGCAACTCGTGCAGGTTTTGGTCTGTGTTCAACAAATGTGGGACCCAGCAGGCGTACAGCTTGGTGAAGTCCAACTAATCAGGATGAATCCTCAGCATGCTTGTTTTTGGAATGCCAAATCCTTCCACAAGCTTTCTGAGAATGGTTTGAGGTTCCCGATCCAGAAATTCCTTCACCACGGCCAACATGGTCTCATCCACGGACAGGTGGGGGGCGTCCCTCTCTCGATTCATCAAAAAAACATAAAAATAATCTCCCGACTTGAATCTGCTAAAGCACTTGTGGACTTTCTGGAGACTTGGGGCTTCACCACCCAGATGGGTTTTGAGTAGGGATGAGCTATTCGGTTCGATCAGTTCGGAGTTCGATTCGAACATCGGCAGTTCGAAAGTTCGCGAACTTCAAACTTTTTGGCGTGTTCGGTTCGAGATCGCAAAAAAAAAAAAATTTTGATAAAAGTATAAAAAAATGCTTAAAAAAAATACTAAAAAATCTAGAAATAAAGAGACTCTTTACGGCAGAATATTATAAGCAACGGTTTATTAGATATTGAATTAAAAAATAATGTGTACGTGCAAAGATTCTCACCTCTAAATGACCTGTGCTCTCAAACGGCGTAAACAACAGGTGTTTAATTAGTGTTTGGAAATAACATGTGCTTCTAATTAGTCCGGTCTCATGAATTTGATACATTGTATGCAGACTGGCAGTGCTAGGTGTCGTGTGTGTGGGTCTGTGATGGCGATGTTTCCATAAATCCTACAAATCCGCCACTTCACGGGCAGGTTATGGGGACCTCCTAGGCACGATATTTGAAGGAATTTTTCGTTTTTATTTTTAACCCTTATTTTAACCCTTTCACTGCTGAGGCATTTCACCGCTGTGTGCTGAGCTAATTTTTACCGCTTTTGCTCATCATGTTTAAATGCGATTTGAAGCCACATTTTATTAAATGACCCAGACATATTATATATCGTTCTTTCCGGCAGACTCGGCAGATTCATAATATATAATTTTTATATGTATACGTCATGTTCTGCCTGTATATTATAACAAAAAATGCAATAAAACTTGAATTTTTAATCATCTGCAGCGTATAAAGTGTTTTTTTTTCACCTTTTATCACATGGACATTTGCGGTTATGTTTTCTATGGGGTGCGCTTGTACAAAAATTAGAAATGGGGACTTGTTACATTTTTTGGGGGGAATTATGTGATTTTTAGCAAACGCACACCATAGAAAAAAATCATTAGTGCAGCATCATTGTTCGCATTATAATTGAAATGTGAACAATATTGCTGCATTAATAAAAATAACACAAATTAATACACGTTTTTTTTTACTTTATACCTGGTCATGTTGGGTATCATTCGAAAGGCCATGCTCAGGCCTTTCGATTGACACCCTTCATGACCCCCTAGCTGCCACGGTTCTGGAGATAGGGGGTTCATTTGAACCCAGATATCTCCACCAGGGGATTCCAGGCAGCTAGGGGTTCCCCGGCTATCTGATGTCATCACGCTATGCGTGAGGACGTCAGGCAGTGAGGGGGGACCCGGGGGTGGAGCCACCATCCAAGATGGTGGCCCCCACCAGAGCTAGGCTGCACTTCTGCACCGCAAGGCGCCGAAGTGCGACCCGGTGCCTAAGGGGTTAAAGCCAGGCACCGCTTAAAAGGGGAGACTCTTCCAGGCGATCTCCAGGCATTGCCGGGGGTCACCGGGAAATGACTTCAACGCGCATGGCGCCATGGACGTCATTTACGTCGGGAGGAGCTTGACTTCAGCGTCTGAGGACGCTGAAGTCAGAACGCCGCGGGATCCCGGACAGAGAGGGGAGTATCTCCGCCGGGGGTCTCGCAAAGCTGATGATGTGTGGGTCACGTCCTCCTCAGCATACAGCGGGAGTAACTGTGGACGTGTCCCACACGTCGTCAGCAGTGAAGGGGTTAAAAACTTCATTTTTAAAACTTTTTGTCCTTGTTTCCTGTCCCCCAGGGCACTACCCGGACCTGGACATTGTTTTTAAATGTTTCTATACATCCTAGAAATCCGCCACTTCACAGGCAGGTTATGGGGACCTCCCCAAACTCTGGTATTGGTGTTCGCACGTTAACCTGGTTTCAATCATATGTGTCCGATCGGTCGCAATATGTGTCCATTTCTGACAGCACTTCCCTCCCCCTCCCAGTCACGTGCGATGTACCCCAAGGCTCAATACTCTGCCCCCTGCAATTCACAATATTCATAAATGATCTGCCCAATGTCTGCAAAGCCTCAACTGTACACATGTACGCAGACGACACTGTAATCTATACCAGCAAACCAAATCTCCCACAGCTGGAGGCCGTGCTGCAAGAACAATTCACAGAGGGAGAAAAGTGGATCAAAGATAACAAACTTTTTCTAAATGCTAACAAAACTGTAACGATGCTCTTTGGAACCGCACCTAAACTACACAAATTGCAAAATCCCCATCTATGTGTTGGGACAAAATCAAATGGCACGCTGACCACAGTCACTTCTCTCAAATATCTAGGTATGTGATTAGACCCAAATCTATCCTTTGCCCCCCACATCGAAAAACTCTCATCTAAACTTTACCCCAAACTAGGTGCCCTGTACAGAAACAAATCCTGCCTGAGCCACGCGGTAAGAAAGCAGATTGTACAACAAATGCTTATGCCGGCTATTGAATATGGAGATGTAGTGTATGCAGCCGCCCCGCAAACACACCTTCATAAACTTACTACATTGTATAACTCATTCTGCCGCTTTGTGCTACAATGTAACTACACGACCCACCATTGTGACATGTTAAAAGAACTAAACTGGCCATCGCTGGAATCTAGACGCACTCTTCTCTTTTCCAACCTGGTGTTAAAGAGCTTTTCTGGGAAGCTACCATCCTACCTGAATAGGTTGATTGCCCCAGCAGATCCCTCATCCTATAACCTCCGACCCAGGACCAGCACCTTACTTGCAATACGACAATACAAAAAGAAAGTGGCTCAATCCTCATTTTCCTACAGAGCACCGGAAATATGGAATAACCTCCCAGACGCCATTAAATCTTCCCCCAGTCTAAAGACCCTTAAGAATTCCCTATTAACATACCTCAATACAAAATGCACCTGTAAACATGTAACACAGTGACTATATACAGAATGCACCTGTAAACATGTAACATAATGACTATATACAGAATGCACCTGTAAACATGTAACATAATGACTATATACAGAATGCACCTGTAAACATGTAACACAGTGACTATATACAGAATGCACCTGTAAACATGTAACATAATGACTTTATTTCCTACATATTTATTTTTCTGTTAATCTGTATATTTGGTCTTGTGTTAATATCTTGCATTTTACTATTTCTTTTGTATTTCTGTAACCACTCAATGTTCTTGAACCCAGGACATACTTGAAAACGAGAGAAATCTCAATGTATCCTTCCTGGTAAAATACTTTATAAATAAATATATGCCCCCTTGGAGGGCACTCTAAAAATCGAACTTTGAGTCCCATTGACTTGTATTGAGTTCGTGTTCGAATTCGAACTTTTGAAAAGTTCGAGTTCGAATGCGAACCGAACTCGGGAGTGTTCCGCTCATCCCTAGTTTTGAGACCTTCAAAGCAGAGAAACCACAATGAGCAATTCCATGAGCCACGTTTTGAGTCACCTCATGTCTCCATGATCATCAATCGGGATATCAATTTTATTACAAGTATTAGAGGATTAGCGTCTTTACGTCATAGATTTAACCTTACGTTTGGACCTCCATTCGTATGAGAACTTCTGAGACGACAGGAGCCAATTTACTGTAGATGTGTCTAAGTCTTAGGGAGTGACCATCACATCTCTCTGATTTGAAGAAGTTTTTAGAGCTCTGATTGTCTGAATTACTGGTTTCTCCGAGCTCTGACACGTGGACTTCAACCTAGAACTTGACAAGATCTGCAGGTTTTCTTTACGAACAAACCCTTCGATCTTCGATCCACCGTCATTGCTGTAGGATCCGATGACATTGTTGGGTCTGGAAACTCATAGTTTATCTTGGAATGTGGGACAATCGTCAACAATGAACAGATACGTTTACTAAACTAAGGTGGAAAGTATTTCTCGCAGGAAACCCGTGAAGCTGGAGAACTTTCCCACACGTTGGCATCGACCGGAGTAACTCAAGATGAAAAGAAACAATCTGCAGATGGAGACAAATGCCGAGAATGCTCCCTGCCGTAATCAGAGGGATGTTATTTTGTGTTCCATAAAGAGCCAAACCAAACACTGAGCAACCAGCCCTGGCACGAAACACCAGCGGGAAAAGAATGCAGAGCATGCGAATCCTGCAATACAATGGGACCGAGTCGCACGAGTGGATGTGAGGACATCGCAAGACAGCATGGGTGAAGAAAAGAAAGCTACGTTTGGAGAGGGCCAGGGCTTTTTTGGCAAAATATAAAAGTATAAAACATAGCAAGGGAAAATAAATAATAAGGAAGCATAATTGGGGAGGTGAAGGATAGGGCAGAGGCCCACTGAAAGTTCCAGTCGCAGGACCACAGAGCCGGTGACCCAGCATTGCAAGGTGCTGTCGAGAGGTCGAAAGTGCAAGAGGCCTCTAGGAAGAGGTACATGCACCACAAAATGCGTTCTCCATTTCTCATACCAGTTGACTTACTGAACCACCAAGGAAACCAGTATCTATGGGAATTGTTTTATTGTTCATGGCTCTGGGTTTGGTTTTCGCTCATGCCTCTCCAATGAGCTTGACCGGAACAGCGCAAGACTTTAGAAGACTTCAATAGAATACTTATTTATTGCACAGCTTAAGGTTCATGGAGCTAATATTTCACAAACTTTATCCCCTTCACTACCAAGAATGAGTAGTCTCAGTCTTCAAAAGCACCTGCTGGCACCCCAATATTGGGTATACTCGATCAGGTTTAATTCAGGAGCAATGCAAAGGACGTTTGTATATTATAAATTAGGCTCCAGAATGCGCCCCTAAAGCTTTAGCATCTCGGGCGTGAATCCGGTGTGCTAACGCAGATTGAACAGACGTGTCTAAAACAGTGATCCCCAGCGGATTCAGCACGGAGCCTCAGCTGCAGTAGCGCTTTTTTGGCCAGCAGATGGAGATTAGGGATGAGCTGTTCGGTTCGATCTGTTCGGAGTTCGCATCGAACATCGGCTGTTCGAACATGTCCGCGTGTTCGCCGACAATGGACCACAATGCACTTTTCCACTGGCCTGAAGCTTGTAATTGGCTATAGCCTTGCACCTGACCACAGTCTTGCGCCTGTCTTGCACCTGACCTGTGTTGCACCTGACCACAGGTCAGGTGCAAGACAGGTCCAAGACTATGGGCAAATTTTGCACAACCTGGGGCTCAGAGCCAAGTCCCGCAGCACACTATATAAGTTTTCACATAGCCCCCAGCACGTGTTTTTGAGAGGAGATTGTTCTGTTAGTGTGTGTTCTCACTGCCATCAGCTATTGTGGGGGTCTCACTTCTACAAGATATCTGGGAATTGTTGTAGTCTGTGTGTTCTCACTGCCAGCAGCTATTTGGGGGGGGGGGGTCTCACTTCTAGAAGATATCTGGGAATTGTAATCTGTGTCTTGTCATTGCCACCCATTAGGGATGAGCCGAACACCCCCGTGTTCGGTTCGAACTCTAAAAAATTTCTAAAGATCGAGTTCGAACACGAACCGAACTCAATGCAAGTCAATGGGACTCAAAAGTTCGGTTTTTAGAGTGCCCTCCAAGATGGCATATATGCTATATATTTGCCATAAAAGATGTATGGGGGTCCGGGTAGTGCCCTGGGGGACAGGAAACAAGGACAAAAAGCTTTTAAAAAAAAGTTTTTAAAGGAACAGTGAGTTTTCCATGAAATAAGGGTTGAAAATAAAAACGAAAAATTCCTTCAAATATCGTGCCTAGGAGGTCCCCATAACCTGCCCGTGAAGTGGCGGATTTTTAGGATGTATAGAAACATTTAAAAACAAAAAAAATTACATTTCAAATGACGGTAAACGGTTTTCCTTTAATCTATTCATAAACAACTGCTTGGGGTGGCAGCCTGTATGAAAAGAGGAGACATTTTAGGACAAACAGAACAAGTTGTCAGGACCCGTGTCTGGAGCCCCCCAGCACCCCACGTAAAGCCCGCCGTAAAAGGAAGAGAGGCAAACCTGGTGCTGCGTTGTCCTGAATGCAGGGCAGCACTTCCACAAGACGGCGTATCCTATGTCCCACCCTGCTCTCAGACTGCAGGCATAACAGGTGCCTCTAATCTACACAGAGACTAATCCCTATTTAAGGGTGGAGCACCCAGAAGACAATGCTTCTGCATTATGGTTCCTGAGCCAGCAAGCCAAGCACACTGATCCAGAATCTATCCTGTGCTTCCCATCTGCATCAAGTCTCCCGAGCCATCCAGAGACTTCATCCTAGATCCCTGCATCCTGGTTTCCCGCTGATCAACTGTCTCCTGATTCCTCAGCTATTCAAGAAACCATCCAGCCCTTTTCCTGTCCTGTCTCGTATCCCCAGTAAGTCTTCTCCGTGTGTCTGCCCTCTGTGTCTTGTATTGTTTCCTGCATCCCCTCGTATCCACCAAGATTCCATATTCCAGTTGGTCTCTTTCATCTTTAAGTTCTGCCCTGCATCCTACATAACCTGGACTTATTATTTATCTGAATCCTACAATAAACCCCTGTTTTCCCTAACCTGGTCTCCGTGTGTCACTGCATTCTGGGTTCGGAATCTTACCTGTCACGCTGGTACCTTACACAAGTTTAGTGATTTTTTTTTGGCTAAATTATGGTAAAACTTATGCAGGCTTTGGATGAAGGTAACAATAGGTGCTTTAAAATTGGGCCTTTAGGTGTTGGCAACAGTGCCATCACACCGTAACCCCTCTGTGGTATTGTGAAAGAGTGCAGGGTAGGACCCTGCGGTCCAAAAAATTGAAATGATATAAATCTGGTAATATAGGCGTCGGTGGCAGTGCACCCAAATAATGTGCCTTTCATGGCAGCAAGTGCCTTCACACCATAACCCTTTTGCGATATTGTGGAAGAGTGCAGGGTTGGACCATGCGGTCCTATATTAAACAGATATGAATCTAGTAAAGGCATCAGTGCACCCAAATATTGTGCCTTTGATGGCACTTGCTGGCCTGGCAGCATACAGTAACCCCTCTGTGGTATTGTGGAAGAGTGCAGGGTTGGACCATGCGGTTCAAAATATTAAAATGATATAAATCTGGTAATGGCGTCAGTGAACCCAAATATTTTGCCTTTGGTGGCAGCAAGTGCCTTCACACCGTAACCCCTTTGAGGTATTGTGTAGGAGTTCAGTGGTGGAGGTTTTGTTAATGCAGAAGAAATCCCTGATCTATTCCTATTCCATTTTATGGTGGACAGACGCACTCTTTTGTCTGTGACAAAACCGCCAGCGGCACTGAACGTCCTTTCAGAAAGCACACTGGATGAAGGGCAACCTAGTAGCTGCATAGCATATTGGCTAAATTCTGGCCAGTGATCCAATCTCAACACCCAGTGGATCATCTGCTGGAAAGGTATCCAGGTCTGCCCTTGCCTCTAGGTAGTCCTGCACCATACAGTGAAGACGCTGGCAATGGGTGCCTACATTTGGCGTCGTGGACTAAAAAAATTAAAGGCATCAGTCAAGTGGCCCCGGCCTTCACCTCTATTCCTCTGATCATCCGCAGCCTCAGAAGCACCTGTGTCATCACTTGGTAACCTACCAGTGCCTGGAAAGGTGTTACACAAGTGTCGCTTTAGAGCGTCAAGTTTTTCATCCTGTCCTCCCTCTATGCGGGCAGGCTGAGCTCTGCAACTTTACCCTTGTATCGTGGATCAAGAAGGCTTGCCAACCAGTAATGATCCCTCTCCTTGATGGCACGAATCCTGGGGTCCTTTACCAAGCTTTGCAGGATAAGGGAGCCCATGCAGCGTAGGTTGGAGGTGGCATTAGCTTCCGAGTCTTCCTGGTCAATGAGGAGGATGACCCCATCGTGCACTTGGTAAATCCATTACTGTAGCATCATCCTTGTCAGTGGAGGTTGGAGTCAATGACATGCAGGACATATAGTGGGGGTAGAGACAGGTGAGGAGGACCTACGCAAAGTTTTGCGCCAACGGGATGCGTGGCAGGTGGTCATATGTTGCCTCAAGCACGTGGTACCCAAGCGTCCGGTGTCTTTCCCACGCTTGAGCCTCAACTGACAGATTAGAAGTAGCAATGGTGGGGTCTGCTGCACATTTCTTAAAGAACTCCCTGAAAGCAGAGTTCCTGCATGTGTGCTTTGAGACAACAGCGCTCTGCACCCGAGCAGCTCTGACATCTGATGCCTTGGACTGGCTAGTGCTACGATTGGTCATAGAGGATGTTGTGCCTCCTCCTTCTCACTTGACTCCTCTGTTTGATCAGGCACCCAGGTGGAGTCAGTGACCTCATCATTGTCATCACCCCTTATCTCCTCGTCACTGGAGCCAACTTGGCAGTATGCTGCAGCTGCTTGGGCAACATGAGTGCCAGTTATTTGTGTGTCATCACTGGCACCCCCCTTTCTCTAGGTTGATTATACTTCCTTCCTCAACCTCAGAGATTGAATCAGAGCACTGTAGTTGCTGCGCATACTCAAGCAGCATGTCACTGTCATTGTTGTCAAACAATTCAGCCGACTCCTTCTTGTGTGATAGTGAGGCTACGGCAGGAGTAGCTGTGGACATGGAGGCTGCATTAGATGCTTTGGCAGCTGAGGTGGACTGTAAAGCACTACAAGCCTGGCTGGCAGAGGACTCGGAGGATGAGGATGGCCTGGTTAGCCAATCCACCAAATCCTCTGTATGTTGCTGCTGCTTAAGACGGCCAGCACCAGGTAGAAAAGACAAGCGTGTCCCTGAAAAGGATGCACCACGTCCAGAGGCACAGCCTCCTGACACAGAGGCTGCTTGTCCTCTTATCTGTGCCTGGGAGCGTCTGCCCTTTTTGTTTGACCAGTGACATGCTGCTTGAGTATGCGCAGCAACTACAGTGCTCTGATTCAATCTCTGAGGTTGAGGGAGTATAATCAACCTAGAGGAAGGGGGTGACATTGATGACACACAAATAACTGGCACTCATGTTGCCCCAGCAGCTGCAGCATACTGCCAAGTTGGCTCCAGTGATGAGGTGATAGGGGGTGATGATGAGGTCACTGACTCCACCTGGGTGCCTGATCGAACAGAGGAGTCAAGTGAGGAGGAGGCACAACATCCTCTATGACCAACCGTAGCACTAGCCAGTCCAAGGCATCAGATGTCAGAGCTGCTCAGGTGCAGAGCGCTGTTGTCACAAAGTACAAGTACAGGAAGTCTGCTGTCTGAGAGTTCTTTAAGAAATGTGCAGCAGACCGCACCTTTGCTATTTGTAATCTATGTCAGATGAGGATCAAGCGTGGGAAAGACATCCCACACTTGGGTACCACGTGCTTGAGGCGACATATGACCACCTGCCACGAATCCCGTTGGCACAACACTTTGCATAGGTCCTCCTCCTCCTCATCTGTCTCTACCCCCACTATATGTCCTGCCATGTCATTGCCTACAACCTACACTGACAGGGATGATGCTACAGTAATGGGTGTACCAGGTCCTTCCTCAGAATGTGACAGCATCCCGTCAGCTGAAGATTTACGCAGTCAGATTACGTTGCCGCAGCTGCTGCAGCGTGAGAAAAAATATAGTCCCAACCATCCCCAAGCAGTGTCTAAATGCCAGCTTAGCAAAATTACTCACATTACAGCTGCTGCCTTTCCAGCTGGTGGACTCTGCTTCCTTCTGTGAATTTGCTGAATGTGCTGTACCACAGTGGCAGGTTCCAAAACGCCATTTCTATTCACGGAAGGCCATTCCAGCACGTGGAACACAATGTTATGGAGTCACTGGGAAAGGCAGTCAGCAGTAAGGTGCACATGACTTTAGACACGTGGTCCAGAAAGCATGGACAGGGCCGTTACATTTCCTTCACGGCACACTGGGTAACTCTGACTGCAGCTGGGAGGGATCCAAGACAGGGCTCTGTGCTGGAGCTTGTTCATCCACCACACCTCCAGAAAGCTGTTTGTATGAGGTCTAATCTGCTCCACCACCTCTTCCTCCTCCTTCTCTGAAGTGGCAGTTAAACCGACGCGTGGCAGGGGCTACGCAATGGCTCAAGCAAAACGATGCCATTCTGTGCTTGAGCTGGTTTGTTTAGGGGACAAGAGCCACACCGGGCCCGAAATTGTCAGCTCTGCAGGGGCAGGTGCAGAGATGGTTAACACCACGTCAGCTTCAGCTGGGAATGGTCGTCTGTGATAATGGCAGCAACCTTCTCTCCGCCCTATGCCAGGGTAAATTGACGCATGTACCATGCCTAGCACACGTCCTAAATCTGGTGGTACAGCGTTTCCTAACCAGGTACCCAGGGCTGGCAGAGCTTCTCAGCCAGGCCAGAAAAGATTGCAGCCACTTCAGATGGTCATTCCCAGCAAGTGTTCGCCTGGCAGAAATTCAAAGAATTCCACCTTCCCACAAACTGTCTGATCTGTGACATGCCCACCAGGTGGAACCCGACATTAGCAATGCTGCAGCGTCTGCACAAGCAGCAGAGGGCCATCAATGAGTGCCTGTGTGAGTATGGCACAAGGACAGGTTCAGGTCAACTTGTTTCCCCCCCCCGCAGTGGCTGATGATCAAGGATGCATGCACTGTACTGTCACCATTTGAGGAGGCAACGAGGATGGTGAGCAGGGACAGTGCATGCATCAGTGACACCATTCCTTTAGTGTTTCTGCTGAAGCGCACTCTGCAGGGAATTATAGATGTCGCACTAGAGGCAGAGCAGCGGGAGGAAGAGGAGGCCTTCCCTAACTCTCAAGGCCCCAGTCTTTACACAGACAGCATTCCTGCGGTTCCTCAGATCAGACAGGAGGAGGAATATTTAAGTAGTGGGGGCATTGAAGGTGGGGATTCCTCAAGGGAGGGTTTTGTGTGCCCAGAAACCCAAGGACTAGTACGTGGCTGGGAGCAGGAAGTGCATGATGGGGTCATCCTCATTGACCAGGAAGACTCGGACCTAATGCCACCTCCAACCTACGCTGCATGGGCTCCCTTATCCTGCAAAGCCTGCTAAAGGACCCCAGGATTCGTGCTATCAAGGAGAGGGATCATTACTGGTTGGCAAGCCTTCTTGATCCACGATACAAGGGTAAAGTTGCAGAGCTCATCCTGCCCGCACAGAGGGAGGACTGGATGAAACAACTTGAGTACGCTCTAAAGCGACACTTGTGTAACACCTTTCCAGGCACTGGTAGGTTACCAAGTGATGACACAGGTGCTTCTGAGGCTGTGGATGATCAGAAGAGCGGTGAAGGCCGATGCCGCTTGACAGATGCCTTTTTTAATTTTTAGTCCACGACGCCCAGGGACTTCAAATGTAGGCACCCATTGCCAGCGTCTTCACCATATGGTGCAGGACTACCTAGAGGCAAGGGCAGACCTGGATACCTTTCCAGCAGATGATCCACTGGCTTACTGGGTGTTGAGATTGGATCACTGGCCAGAACTTAGCCAATATGCTATGCAGCTACTAGGTTGCCCTTCATCCAGCGTGCTTTCTGAAAGGACGTTCAGTGCCGCTGGAGGTTTTGTCACAGACAAAAGAGTGCGTCTGTCCACCGACTCTGTAGACCGGCTGACATTTATAAAAATGAATCAGTCCTGGATCAGCAGCTATCAATCCCCTGATCCTGACGTAACTGAATAGATGGGGGATCTCTTCTGCATTCCCAAAACCTCCACCACTGCACTCTGCCACAATACCACAGAGGGGTTACTGTATGATGGCACTTGCTGGCCTGCCACCAAAAGGCACAATATTTGGGTGCACTGCCACTGACGCCTGTACCAGATTCATATCCTCAGAGGGGTTACTGTGTGACGGCACTGTTGCCGACTCTAAAGGCCCAATTTTAAAGCACCCATTGTTACTTTCATCCAAAGCCTGCATAAGTTTCACAATAATTTAGCCCAAAAAAAATCACTAAACTTGTTCTGCGTGTCCTAAAATGTCTCCTTTTTCATACAGACTGCCGCTCCAAGCAGTTGTTTATGGATAGATTAAAAGGAAAAC
Source organism: Leptobrachium leishanense (assembly GCA_009667805.1). Classification (NCBI taxonomy): domain Eukaryota; kingdom Metazoa; phylum Chordata; class Amphibia; order Anura; family Megophryidae; genus Leptobrachium; species Leptobrachium leishanense. The sequence continues at coordinate 452,502,040 of CM019064.1, forward strand.
CATTTACTGTCATTTGAAATGTCATTTTTTTTTGTTTTTACATATTTCTATACATCCGAAAAATCCGCCACTTCACGGGCAGGTTATGGGGACCTCCTAGGCACGCTATTTGAAGGAATTTTTGTTTTTTAACCCTTATTTCATGGAAAACTCACTGGTCCTTAACTTTTTTTTTTACTTTTTGTCCTTGTTTCCTGTCCCCCAGGGCACAACCCGGACCCCCATACACCTTTTATTGCAAATATCTTGCATATATGCCCTCTTGGAGGGCACTCTAAAATTCAAACCTTCAAGTCCCATCGACTTGCATTGAGTTCAGTTCGTGTTCGAGTTTTTGAAATTGTTCGAGTTCGAATGCGAACCGAACACGGGGGTGTTCGGCTCATCAGTAATGGAGAGGACTGCCTGTCATATAGGGATACCACAATAAAAAATGCTCTGAAAACAGTGATTTTTTTTTATACTTTAGATTTAATGAATAGGGATTTTCAAAAAAAAAACAAAAACACTGGGTCTTGCTATTGAAGGGGTTAACACATGTATATTCTTTCCCCTTAAGCGGAAGAGAATTAAATTACGAGTGTGGGGACATTCAACATACAGGAGAGGGATGTCTAATTAGCCAGGTCTCTCTGCTCTATAGCCTTCATTTACATATCACTAGACCCTTTGGTTAATTACAATATGCCCTTCCCTTGGGAAGACACACCTACTCCATTATATACACATGAACTCTCTGCAGTTCATTCTCTCTCTCCCTGTCCTGTGTATATATTTAAGTGCTCGGCGACCATTTACCACAACGAGTGCTGGTGACAGCTCGGCTGTTGGGTCTCCAGATGGCTGAAAATCTTAAGATGTAAAAAGAAGTGCCGCGGCCTACCTGTCTCAATCCCTCCGCAAAGTCCAAAAAGGGACGCCGATGTCACTATATCATCCAAGGTAAAAGAGGAGCCAGACTTCCCTCTTGGGATGTAGTCCTGGGATACCAGGGGTCGAGGTCACTGGGCCTGGCAACACGCATAAGGGTCTATTTACTAAGCACTGAAATTTCAGTGCATCTCACTTCGGTGCACTTCAGCGATTCCATTTCGACGACATTTCGGTGAACTCCATATTCAACAAAGAGTCACCATAGGGCGCCAAAGATGGAGTCGCCGAAGCCCCACAAAAAAGTTGGAGAACGTCACCGAAAAGCGTTGAACTGGACATGGCGAATTACACCTTTTTTACATCGAATCCTATGGGATTTGCCGATTTACACCTGTGGAACTGAACCACCAAAAACCAGGGCATTTCCATGACATTTCGGTGCAGTTTGGTATCTCTGAATAGATTAAACATTACTTCTCTATGGGACAATTTCGCTGCCGCAGAAGATCACCGAACTGCACTTTATTTCACCGTCAATTTGCCTATATTTGGTGAATTGGCAGATTAGTGAATAGACGAACTGGCACAAAATTGCACCATACGGGGAAATTCACCGTTTAGTGCAATTCAGTGGCAACTTGGGTTTTTAGTGAATAGACCCCTATAGACTGGTCATACATTTAAATGAGCGCCCGATTCATCCGCGGCAGAAAGTCTGTTTTCTATTATGCGATTTCTTGGATCATTTTGAATCATTTTTAAGTGGATGGAAAGAGGTTCCGTCTGTTGTAGGTTTTGAAATTTAATTTAGAAGACCCCCCTCCACGTTTCATACCCGACGTGAGCGACATTCTCGATGACAGCATCAATCCGTACGGTAATTTAATGAACGCTATCTAGACTAGGTCTGGCGAGAGGCTTCTGATAGAATTAAATGTAGAAATATATATTAAAATATTTAATCAATTTGTCATGTGTCATTCTGCATAAACATGCAGAGTCTATGTGTCACGGCTCTCACCGTCGCCGCCAGGCCCAGACCGAATTTCAGCTCTGGCAGCAGCATTCCTGCAATGACCCTGGTCCAGTCCAGGTCTTGGAGTGGCTTGACCATAATACGCCAGATCCCAGTCCTGGTCTGCCCTGCCCAGGTGTGACTCTTTGCTGGTAATTGGAAACAACAAAAGGGAGCCGCACCTAGACCACAATGCTTCAGCATTTTGAGCTGCTCGTCTGCAAGAAGCCTGCTATCCAGACTCCTTGTGGATTATTTGTGTATAGACCCTTGGCCTGCCTTTGTGACCCCTACTTGCTGCTGCCTGCCCTGACCTATTGTCCTGTCCCTGACTACAAGTATTGGATACCCCTTTTTGCACTGCGCTATTCTCTATATTCCTCATGTGGATTTCTCCCACCAGGTTTCAGTTCAAGCTGGCCATCGTGTTCCTGTTCAAGCTGCCCAGTGTTCCTGTTCAGGCTGTTCACCCTGTTCCAGTTCAAGTTGCCCATCGTATTTCAGTTTAAGTTGCCCACCGTGTTCAAATTCAAGCTGCCCACCGTGTTCAAATTCAAGCTGCCCACCGTGTTCAAATTCAAGCTGCCCACCGTGTTCCAGTTCAAGCTGCCCACCGTGTTCCAGTTCAACCTGCCCACCCTGTTCCAGTTCAACCTGCCCACCCTGTTCCAGTTCAACCTGCCCACCCTGTTCCAGTTCAACCTGTCCACCCTGTTTCAGTTCAACCTGTCCACCCTGTTTCAGTTCAACCTGTCCACCCTGTTTCAGTTCAACCTGTCCACCCTGTTTCAGTTCAACCTGTCCACCCTGTTCCAGTTCAAGCTGTCCACCCTGTTCCAGTTCAAGCTGTCCACCCTGTTCCAGTTCAAGCTGTCCACCCTGTTCCAGTTCAAGCTGTCCACCATGTTCCAGTTCAAGCTGTCCAGTGTTCCAGTTAAAGTTGCCCACCGTGTTTCAATTCAAGCTGCCCACCATGTTTCTGCTTAAGCTTCCTGATCCCCTGCTTATCGGGAATCCTACTCGCAGCACCTCTGGACACTCTCCTACAGTTACTTCTATCTACAGCCATGTAACCGGTCTTCCTATAACCAGTCCTGCTACTTACCTTCTGTACTCTAATTTATGTACAGACCTGTGTGGATGCAAGAGGTATCTTTGTAGATACAGAGGGTATGTGCGTGGATGTGCAAGAGGGTACGTGCGTGGATGTGCAAGAGGGTACCTGCGTGGATGTGCAAGAGGGTACCTGCGTGGATGTGCAAGAGGGTACCTGCGTGGATGTGCAAGAGGGTACCTGCGTGGATGTGCAAGATGGTATCTACGTGGATGTGCAAGAGGGTATCTACGTGGATGTGTAGGAGCGTGAATTATTCCAGTGTCTAAAATGTGCAACCAAAAGTGCTACAATAACTACTAATATCAAAAATAAGAAAGCCTGTGAATCAGTTCACAAGAAACGGGTCGTCACGTCAGTGGACACTGTAAAGTTTCTGGTCTATTACAACTCTAAACCAACCAGGTGTGCGTTTAGAAGCGCTTATCACAGGACCTCCCATATAGGGGCCATCTAGTGAGTGTGGCCAGGACGAGCTACCACTATGACTGGGCTGACTGCTAGTGACAGCAATACAATTAAAACAGAACGTTACATTGCTCAACTCGCATCACTCTCAGGAACTGTGTAGCTCCTCCTGAAAGTGATAGGAGTTGAGCAACGCAACATTCTGTATTAATTGTACAAAAAGTTAAGGACTCAAAAAAATATATTATATTGTTTCCATTTTTTATTTTGTTATGGTAGGGCACTGCCCCAACAGCCCCCATCAACAAGCCTCCACAGATCTAACCAAAGTAGAAGAAACCCCCCCCCCCATGAAAGATACAAATAATCTTCTGCCATACTCCGGTATAATAAAACATTCCCGGACGTTATCTCCAAGTCAGCACAGAGATGGTATTTGCAAAATTTGTAATTTTTCTGTCTATAAATGGAGGAGTCGATAGTTTGACTGTAAAATCGTCTGGAAGTAAAATATCTCGTGATTACCCTCAAAGACATTTTAATATCTTATACGCAGATCTAAGGCTTTATCTCCATGCCAAATGCAGACTCGTTCTCGAATTCATCATGTCATCGGGTATAAAAGTCAGCGTAATGTCCTCTGACAAGGAAAACAGATTAGGTCGTTGGGATCCGTCACTGAAAAGCCCTTTTTTTGGTTTAATTTTATTCTCCCTCTCGCATGATTAAACGTCTTACAATTAGGATCCAATTTGTTTTACAGAAATAAAAAGAATTGAAGTTACATGAAAGACACGTGAGAAGGAAACCAGGAAATGTTTTAGCCGTGACACGGAGGTTGGACCCGCACCATCGCAGTTCCCGAGCAGCTGCAGCTGATAAAGCTCCATCGAAATCCTTCAAACGGGAACGTAAAACTGGATTAAATAAAGCGGGAAAACATTTAACAAACCAAATGCACATTGTTTCCGTACTATGGACCGAGGCTAAAGTTCTCCATTTGACCATTTCGCTCCTGTGTAGAATTTGATATAAAGTGGTCATAAGACTTGTGAGATCTTCAAGGCATACTGGTCTAAACGTTTGATTTTGTTGAACACTTAGGGCCAGACAAGGATAGGGATTTGGACAACTGCCCAATGGGTCAAAACGGTCATTGGTTGACAGGGAAGATCTTGTGACCTTTCCAAGCCTCAAAATGGTCTGCAGTTTCATGGGTGAAAGGATATCAGGAGCCCAGCACTAAATGACTGATGAGAGTGGTCTACAATTCCACTGTACCACCTGCCCCTGAATGTGTCAGGACTTTAAACCTCTCTGTGGTCTTGGGAAAGTAGTGGCTGGAGGCCAACTATCTAATTTTTTTTGACCATTTCTATTTACCATAGGACTGCAAGATATGTGATGATAAGACAAGACAACAACAAGGGGAGACCTTCAAGGCATCTTGGTCTGATGTTTGAGGCGGAACAAATATGGCCAGACAATAACTGGGAGTTGGACCACAGCACAAGGGATCAAGATTGTCATGGATTGACAGAGACGATCAGGCAACCTCAACAAGCCTCAAAAGGGTCTGCTATTTTATGGGTGAAGGTTTAGAAGAAGCCCATTGCCAAATAACGGATATTGGTGGTCTGCAACTCCACTGTTCAGACCAAATCTGGAAGGTGTAAGGACTTGAGCCTGCAAGTTTTGTGGCCTCAGGGTAGATGCTTCCGTGTTCAAGGGTAAGTAGTGGTTGGATGCCAGTCTTCACAGAGAGGCAGGCAGTGATGGATTGATCTGTGCGAGCGCGTGAAGCTCCGATCCATCGCTCTGCACAGGCGCTATGGGACCTGTGTACGTAAAGTGCACAAGTCCCGTAGCGCTGCAAACGTATGGTTCCTATGCTGCACAAGATGTATAGGAGCACAAATTGCAAAGAAAAGCTTCAGTTACTTCCGTGTTCTGGAGTCCCAGAGACGAAGAGGAAGAGCAGCGCACGGCGAGGAACAAAAAGGGGAGTAAGATCACCCAAAAATAGGGGAAATTTTTTTTTTCAAAAAATTGGACAGAGGCCGACAGCAAGATCTGCCCAATTATTTAAGTCCAAAAAAAGGGAACTCTGTTTTTGAATAGAATATCCCTTTATGAAGGTTAGCAGTGATGGATTCGGTGACAAATACAAATTTCAAGTGAAGGAAGAGGAAAAAGCTTCAATTCAGCTACATCGCTTTGAGAATCTGAAAAAGAGAACCCTATAAATCGTCCGGGGTTGAAGCGCGTATCTTTAAAAATCCAGATGTTCCACCGCTGCCGTCTATAAAGAAATCTAACAGAAACCAACCAAAGAATAAAACCATATATATATATGTATAAATATACCAAGACCACCGGAGGCGAAGGGCTGAATGATCACATGTCTCTCTGTGCAGTTTGTGAAACACAATCTAAGGTAATGAGTTATGACCGTTGCCCGGTACAGTAAATGACTACTTAATGGAACAATTTCCCCGAGGTTATTACATACGCTCTCACAATCGCCTGCCAGGACTTTTTTTTTGTTCCGATTTAAAAGTCATCATAGCCTGGGATGGGAAGAAAAGAAAAACACAGCGGCCTTGACATGTGGATATCGAAGCAAACGAGCAAGAAGGACAATTTGTGCGGGTCTCTTCCTGAATTCCGGCATAATACCTTTCTGGAACAGATGACTGGATCGAGGGAGGAGATGCGGAGAATGACGAGAACATGGTCACTTTGCAGCAGAGAACAGAAAAAGGGTTATGAGAACATTGAGAACGAGCAACGGCATCAACGGCCTGCCCTACGGTGGGTCCACGCTCAGATCTCATGAGGTTTAAGCTCCACGGCAACATTACAGAGAAGTCTGAACGCATGACTGGGCTGTAAACTTAAACGGTTATACATTGTTTAGAAAGGATAGGAAACATAAGAAAGGGGGTGGAGTGTGTCTATATGTAAATCAGGATTTAAAGCCTAATATTACACAACTGGAAAGTGATGAGGGAAATGTGGAATCCTTATGGGTAAATATTTCGTTGGGGAATAAACAGGGAAGTCAATTATTGGTTGGCATATGCTATAAACCACCAAATATAGATAATGATGAGGAAGAACAACTGTTAGAGCAAATTAGGAAGGCTGCACATCATGGTAGCACTTTAATTATTGGAGATTTTAATTACCCGGACATTAATTGGGATAGTGGGACTAGTAATTCAGCAAAGGGAATCCGGTTCCTGAACATTTTAAATGATACCTTCATGTCACAACTGGTAGAAACACCAACTAGAGAGGATAACTGTCTGGACCTGGTTATAACAAATAATGTGGATCTTTTCTCAAATATTAATGTAAAAGAACAATTGGGAAATAGCGACCATAACATGGTGACTTTTGAAATAAACTCAAAAAAACACATTCATAAGGGGCATGCTAAAATATATAATTTTAAAAAGGCCAACTTTATTAAAATAAAGGAAGTTCTCAATGTCATTGACTGGCAGAAACTCTTTCACGGGAAAAACACTGAGGATAAGTGGAATATCTTTAAACTAACACTAGAAAAGTACACGTCACAATATATTCCACTGGTTAATAAATATAAAAGAAACAGACTGAAACCAATGTGGCTTAGTAGGAAGGTAACTAAGGAAATGAAACATAAAAAGAAGGCATTTAAAGCTTTTAAATTTGATAAATCTGAGGCATCCTATAAAGCATATAGGGCAGCCAATAAAGCATGTAAAAATGCGATTAGATGGGCTAAACTAGAAAATGAAAAAGAAATAGCCAAAGAGAGCAAGACCAACCCTAAAAGATTCTTTAGGTACATAAATTCTAAAAAACCCAAGAGTGAAAATGTAGGTTCACTAAAATCTGAGTCAGGGTTATTGTTAACTGAAGATCAGGATAAAGCAGAAATTTTAAATGATTATTTTTCTTCAGTATTTATCAAAGAGAAACCTATAACAGGAGACATGAAATTCATTAATAAAAACTTACTAATACAAAGTGACTGGTTGACTCAGGACAAGGTTTTACACAAATTAAACAATGTGAATGTTAATAAAGCCCCAGGGCCAAATGGAATTCACCCGCGAGTACTAAGAGAGCTATGTGTTGAAATATGTAAACCTCTGTTCTTAATCTTTCAAGATTCTTTTCTTTCAGGAATAGTACCAGAGGATTGGAGAAAAGCTGACGTGGTGCCTATATTTAAGAAAGGTTTAAAATTTGTGCCTGGGAATTATAGACCCGTGAGCTTAACATCTGTGGCTGGGAAAGTATTTGAGGGGTTACTAAGGGATAGTATTCAGGAATTTATTGGGAGGTATAATGTAATTGGCAAAAATCAGCATGGTTTCATGAAACACAGATCATGTCAGACTAACCTAATTACGTTCTATGAGGAAGTAAGTAGAAGTATAGATCAGGGGGTCGCAGTGGATGTGATTTACTTAGATTTTGCCAAAGCTTTCGACACAGTTCCACACAAAAGGTTACTACTTAAATTAAGAAAAAATGGTCTAGATGAAAATACTTGTTCTTGGATAGAAAACTGGCTAAAAGATAGGGTACAGAGAGTGGTCATAAATGGTACATTTTCAAGATGGACACCAGTGGTAAGTGGTGTCCCTCAGGGGTCTGTTATAGGACCAATACTATTCAATTTATTTATAAATGACCTTGAGATAGGCATTGAAAGTCATGTATCAGTGTTTGCAGATGACACAAAGCTAGGAAAAGTAATACAATGTGAGCAGGATGTTACTTCGCTGCAGAGGGATTTAGATATATTGGGGGACTGGGCACTTAAATGGCAGATGAGATTTAATCTAGATAAATGTAAAGTTATGCACTTTGGAGTGAAGAACACACAAGCAATTTATACCCTAAATGGTACGGAGTTAGGGAAATCCAAGCAGGAGAAGGATTTGGGAATAATCATAGACTTCAAACTAAGTAACAATGTGCAATGTCAAACAGCAGCCGCCAAGGCCAGCAAAGTACTGGCATGCATTAAAAGGGGAGTTCACTCACGGGATGAAAACATAATTTTGCCTCTGTATAAATCAATGGTCAGGCCGCACCTTGAATATGCCGTGCAATTTTGGGCACCTGTCTTAAAAAAAGATATTATATCGTTAGAAAAAGTGCAGAGACGGGCAACTAAATTAATAAGGGGATGGAAGGGTTAAGTTATGAGGAAAGACTAACAAGCTTAAACCTGTTTAGTTTAGAGAAAAGGCGCCTTAGAGGGGATCTGATAACCTTATATAAATATATACGGGCCATTATCAACCATTGTCTGATAACCTATTCATTAACAGGACTATACACAGGACAAGGGGTCATCCATTTAGACTGGAAGAAAGAAAATTTAGCTTAAAGCATAGGAAGGGTTATTTTACGGTGAGAACAATAAAGCTGTGGAATTCTCTGCCTGTTGAGGTGGTTGGGTCAGAGTCTGTACAGACTTTTAAAAAACGACTGGATGACTTCCTGCAGACACAGAATATTAAGGGTTATAATATTTAATATGTGGGTAAAAGCTTCTTGATCCAAGGAGAAATCTGACTGCCATTCTGGGGTCAAGAAGGAATTTTTTTCCCAGTATGTTGCATATTGGCAAGCATTCAGATGGGTTTTTTTGCCTTCTTTTGGATCAACAGCAGTAGGTTATGTGGGAGAGGCTGAACCCGATGGACGCATGTCTTTTTTCAGCCTATATAACTATGTAACTATGTAACTATATACTAAGCAGCCATTCCACCCAAAAAAGGTGGCCAGATCTGAAAACCAAGGAAGTCTCCGCTGGTGTCGGGAGGAGGTGCGGTAACTGGAGTAAGGTATCCAAGGGAAGTTCCAAAATCAAGGTCAGAGACAGCACAAAAGCTTGAGGGTGGGCGATGAGAATCAGAATCTGAGCAAACAAAGCCAAGGTTCGGTACACACAGAAATAATGTTAGAGAAAGGCGCAGGTCACAGTCCATAAGTGCCCAGAAAGTCCTTGCACCTTACCTGTGGACTGGGGGGGTTTAAATATCACTCCCAGGTCCGTTCACACCCTCCACTCAGCCCCCAGCCTCCTCTCTCCACCAATCACAGACTTCAGACACAGTCCTCCACAGACACCCGAGCTTTGCCCCTCGCAACTTCCTCATGGAGACGCCTAGCGGAAAGGAAGATGGCCACTGAGGCCTGATGCCACTGGAGGACGCCAAGCGCCGCCCCAATACCCACAGAATGAGCATCCGCAGCAGAGAGGAAAGCAGACACCATGAACCACCGTACCGCACTCTTGACAACTGGACAAATGGAACTGCAATACCCTCCCATCAGTTTAGCCAACGTAAGCCTCTTCAGGAGAGTACAGCTCATACTTCCTGAGCACCTAAAGCAAGGGAGTCCATGCCACTTTGCATCACAGTTTGATGACAGGACTTCCAGTTTTTAGGGAAAGACGCAGCTGAAGTAGGAGCGGTATATTTCATTTTTAGAAAATCTGCCAGTCGTTAGATTGACGGTTCGGCACAGAAATTGCTTCGTGGTTACCCAAATCAATCATACGGATTTTGTCAAAATAAAGTGTGTCCGGGAGCTCCCAACAGCCGTAGGAGTGCAGCTTTTATTGAATGAACGTTGGCAACAGTAGCGACGTTTCGGTCAAGAATGGCCTTTCTTGGCCTAAAAGTTGCCATCAAAACCAAAGTTCATCCAATAAAAGCTGCACTCATACCACTGTTAGAACCCCTTGTGACACAAATCGAAATTGGAAAACCCAGATTCTCATGGAGTTTCACGCCTTACATGAGGCGGAAAAATATACTGAAGATGTGTGTTCAGAGTGCCTCTCCACCTGGTCTTTGTGTACAACTCAAACACCATCCATGCACTCTCCATGAAGAAGTTGGCACAGCTCATGGTTGACAGTCCATTTGAATTTATTGGCACACAATGGAACATTCCTGGTAAGGACTGGCTTCTCCATTCTCTCGTAATAAAGAACAAACGTGATGGAAGTCTTAAAGTTTCTACCTCCGTGGTTCTCTTACTCTTTTTCTATCCAGAGTTAGATGACGAATGGATGTTTTCCAAGAATTTGATCAAATACAATCATCCCTCCTTGAATTATACAATGATGGTCCATGCTTAAACTTAGATTTTTACATTCCAGTGGTTGAAGGTCAATGTCCTGCTTATGATGAGGCTACCTCAACTAACAGAAACCAGTAGCTACATACAGACCCGCGGGGTGGGCCAATTTCAGGACTCTGTCTGGGACAGGACAGCTGTCCCACTCCAAATAAAACCCAATGTGACCGGTATCTGCTTGCTTCTAGAACTTTTATGGGGACCTGTGGCCATCCCTGTGGAACCAGGTGTGTCCCTACTTTTTAGAGCGTGTGCCTGGCAGTACAACCCCGCTACCTCAAAATAGTGACTCTTACAATATAGTTGCATGCTAGAACCAAGGTCGGTGCCGACTATTTTGCGCCCCTCCCCAAAAAAAATAGAAATAATTGCCAACTAATGTTCTCTATACCCCCCCTCCACTTTCTAAGCCTTCCCTCCTTTTCATGGGAATACCTGTCATCCACTGGTATTTGTTTTCCATCATGTGTGACTGACTGGGTGGTAGTGATATAAGGTGGGGAACACCTTCATGTAAGCGCCCTGTGAGACCAGTCATACAGTTGTGCGCTCTGGGCGGCTGCCTAGTTTACCTAGTGCTAGTGCTGGCCGTGGCTAGAGCCTACCGCACTCCCAAAACCCAGAAACCTAGCAAGAGGTTGTTCATATAAACTTGCTTTGCGCACCCTGGTGGGTGATGGTAAGCTGCAGAGACCGCATTCCATCTCATGCTTACTTTCAAATCGCTCATCTCCAAATTGTGGAATTACATGACCCTGCTCCCTGAAATTACTGCCATAAAACACTTACTTATTGTACAGCAACCAAAAAAAACACAATTAACTCTCAATCTTAAAGACTACAAATCTGCTTTTAAGTTCACCAGAACTGGATTTAAGTATTTTACCAGGATAGCAACAGAAAAGCCACCGCACTACAAGGTTATATTTGCAAAAACTAGACACCCCAAGGGCTTTCTGTAGAGATTATGGTGCTGCTCATACAATCTTTTATCTGCATTCTTGCTCAGATCTCAGTTACATTTTTTGCTTTTGTTACACACATTCAGGGTTATTCAGAGAGCGGTGAAAAGCAGGAGAATGACTGGAGAATGGAAAATTCTAGGTCAAAATAGCCAAACCCGAAAAATTCGCCCATTTATCTCACTTTCCAAATTTGCTATTTTGACCTAGAATTTTCCATTCTCCAGCCATTCTCCTGCTTTTCACTGCTCTCTCAATAACCCTGTAAGTGATTGTTGAGGTCACCGTTGGGAATGACCCAGATCAGGCTTATTGTTGCCCCTTATTGAGGTCGGTTGATACGTAGTCTTAATCGAATACAGCAGGTGATACCATGTACCCCCAAATGGATGCGATACCGCAGCTGTCACTTGTAGGGATGTCCCTATGTGATCCCTAGGTATATTTTGGGGATTTGACATCAGTTCAAGTCGATTCAATCCTGAAGTCCGAGACCTGCCGGGAAAGCTTGACTCCCACAACTTCGGCAGCGACAAGCGGTATCATCCCTGCTAGATCGTGAGTCACTGATGTGGGGAAGCCGCGAGTTTCCAAGTCCTCTGCATTCACTCGCAAGCGTCTTCCTTGCCTAATGCATGACCGCGACTTGGCAGGAGAGACTGCCCTGGGCCCCGAGACTCAGACGTTGGACCCCCCCCGGTCATGTGGTATAGGATCAGGACCCTGGGCCATGCGGCATTAGCCAATACAAATTGCATCGGTGGCTCAGAAATACCGGGACATCCCAAGTGACTGAGTAACCTGGCAGGTGAGAGCAGAAGGAGGACAAGAACACCAGACCCTAACAGATCACCTTCTACCTGGGTCTCCACCTGCTCCAGCAGCCTGACAGGGCAGCACTTAATAAAGTTTGTACAAAAAACACCTTTGAGCTGCTCCAGGTCCTTGAGATCGAGTCAGGACGTCCCTAGTTACTATTAGAATCCTGATCCATGAACGGATTCCTCAAAAGAGCATCTTTGCTTTGAAATAATTCTACTGAAAAAAACGTATTTTATTATACAAAACCGTTGTCAGTATAAAAATACAAGTCGAGTTATTAATCTGTACATTTTAACACTGAAAATGCCCGGGTTCCTTAATAAAAACCAAGGCATACGTATAAAACAGAAATAAACTATGTACAGGTCACCGAGTAGCAAAGTCTGGTTTGTTTTTTCACCCTCCAATAGAATAAACAAACATACTACAAATGCAAAGGAAAGGAAATCACCTGGATGTCACATGCACGGCAGGTTTAAATAGCTGACTGGTTATTGTACATGTATTTACAAGGCAATATTCGCGCTTAGAGCCAGACGCGACGGCGTCTGCACAAACCTAACATTAAATAATACACAATAAGCTGCGCCAGGAGGGGGAATACAAAAAAAGAAATATAATAATAATAATAAAAGAAATGGTCAACTCCAGGGGGTGGGGGGGGGGGTCTCATTTAATTAATGCCTTAATGCTGTGGGCAGACTATGCCGTCTTGGTGGCAGACTGGGCTAAACTTTGCGTGGCACGCCCCGCGGCTTTCTAGCGCTCCTACAGCCCACCTATCTTCCCGGCGGCCCATCCACGTCACTGGTCTGGGGGTTCAATCAGTCCCGCTGTAGCCAATGACAACGATCAGCCTCAGGGAAAGGAGGCGGGCTGTTTGAGTGTCAGGAAGCCACGGGCGTGCTGTGCTGCCCCTTGTTTAAGCACGCCTGCCTCCCAGCGGACACCCCAGCACTAAAGGGGTTAATGCATTATGAATTAAAAAAAAAAAATGCAATTTGAAAAAGTGACGGAATGAACCAGATCAGATATTACAGCTGGGGTGTCCAACCTCGGACCTCCAGATCTTCCCGGACTGTATTTCCCACAAGCCTCTGTTGACTTAAGGAGAGGCTGAGCATCATGGGAGTTGTTAAAAAAACAAAAACAAAAAAAAAACAACACACACACACCTGGAGGGCCTTGGTTGAGCACCCCTGTATGGTAACTACACAAGGCGGGGTCAGCGGCCTTGGTCCTCCAGATGTTTTCGAACCACATCTGCCATGATGCTCGGCCACTCGCAAGGTTGTTGGAGACTCGTCGGAAATATAGGCCCGAAACATCTGGAGGGCCAAAGTTCGAGCGGCCCTGCACGATAACTACATAAAGTGGGGTCAGCGACCTCAGCCCTCCAAATGTTTTGGAAATACATCTCCCATTAGGCAAAGCCAGCGTAGTGAAGGACTGAGCATCATGGGAGATGTAGTTCCAAAACATCTGGAGAGGCCAACAGCACATCCTTGACATAAAATAACATTTCCCATCGGGTGGGTTGTACAGGGACACAGGTTTCAGTACGAGGTAATCCATGGGCCCCGAAACAAGCATCGTGCACCAGGGACAATCTGCATTCTGTAACAAGGTCTCCAGCACAACATTTTTGCACAACGCACCAGCACAATGTCGTTTAGAAATCCACACGGGGGGGGGGGGGGGAAAGAGTCAGGATTATGTCGCTTTTTATCTGTATTAGACACAGTGGAATTAAATAAACCTCTAAGCTACAAAACGGTGGAAAAATAAGGGCCGCTTTACCGCCGGCCAAGAAATGTAACCATCAATCAGTGCTGGGCATGACCGATTTGTCAGCGGTATCCTCGCCGACAGCCTTGTCCGCATAGACCTGGGTGAACGTGTCCACCATAAAGTCCAGGTCGTGTTTTACGTCGTAATTGATGTTCAGCAGCGCCAGGTGGCTGGACCGCCTATCCGCGGACGTGTTTTCCAAGTACTCTTTCAAGCGCCTCCGTCCGATTTCGTGCTTGTCCTCTACGATCCGGATGACGGGCAGGAGGCATAAAACTTTGAGGAGGACGTAAACGTTGGGAAAGAACTTTATATCGGACAGGCGGATCGACTCGTAGATGTTGGAGGGCAGTTCCACGTCCTTACCCCTGTGCTTCCACTTTACCCGCCAGCAGTGCAGCTCAGCGGAAAGCGTGTCAGGATTGGGGAGGTCGCTCTTGTATATGTCCGTATTTTGCTCTTCTCCGGTGCTGAACTTCAACTGCCCCATCACAGACGGAACGAGCGACAGGCACCTGAGCGCCTTCAGATGCTGCTCTGAGAAGATGTCCTTCAGGGCCTGAATGATGTGCTGAACAGTCGGCATGCTGAGGGCTTCCTTGTAGAAGTTCTCGGGGGTCAAGTCCTGCTGCACGTTGGTGTGCTGCATCCGACGGAAGCGGCCGGGCAGTTTGACCGAGATGTCCAGCTTGGAAGCCAGAACGGTGGCTTCCTCAAACCAGAACTCGTGGTATACCTCGATGTTCTCCATGACTTCGTTGAGTGCGTGCAGGACCGCCGTCAAGCTGTTGGCTGCAGAGAAGACGTCGGACGTCTGCCCTTGCAGGTTCTTCCCAAACGCCCTGGTGAACGAGAGGCAGTTTTTTAAGATCACGATGGTGACGAGGAAGTCAAAGTCACTTAAGGCACTGGAGAGTATGAAAGCGTGGCTCACGATACCCGTGTTGAACTTGAAAGAGGGATCGCAGTCGATCTTGTCTAAGCAGAGGAGAAACGACTCAAGGAGGGTGACCATTAGTTCGAAAGTGTCATGGCGGCTTATCCATTCAGTCCGGAGGATTTCCTTAAGTTCCTCCCCCTTCTCACTTTCCAGGAAGAGCATCGTTATCGTGTAGTCTAGCTCTTCCTGCAAAACTGGGTTTTTCTTAAAGAACAAGTACATGTCTTCCAGGGTACCCAACACCACGGACACGCCGCTGACGGGCGTTGATTTGGCCAGCCATATGTTTAAGGCACAGGAAGAAGCCAGAGTGTAGATGGCTTGAGGGTATTTCTCCAATAAGTGTGTCGCTACGTATTTCATCTTGGCGGAGAGCCCACCCGACGCGACGTAAGACTGCCCGCGACAGAATTTCATGTCCAGGCCCCATTTTTCCGTGATGGTGGTGTGGAGGTTGACAGCCAGTACCTCCGCTTCGGCTTCGCAAGGCAAGAATCCCAGGAACTCCTCTCGGAGATTGTTGGAATCGTCTACGAACCGGACAAACACAGGGGTATGCTCCACCCCAGCCAAGACAACAGAGTCGTTGGCCATTATGGAAAAGAATCGTGCGTCCCAGACCTCGCGGAGAACCTCTTCTCGTATGCAGCTCTCGCAAATCTCCATCATCTGCCTCTGCAGCGTCTGAGAACAGTACTCCAGGTTCACGGCGGTCATCTCAAACCTCTTCCTCAAGACTTCGTCTCCGGAATTGATTCTGCATTCCAGGAGGGACTGGAAATTGTCGGGCGTAAAGACCCCCTCGGGCACTTCGTACTTGTGGCTTTCCAGGGGGATGTTCTGCTTGCCGATCAAGATCAGGATTTCAAAGAGAGATTTCAAGTAGTCTCGGTTTTCCTTCTCCTCGGCCGATAAAGCCGGCTGGTGGGCCTCTCCGACTTTTATGAGTTCAACGTCCACGTTGTTATCGTTTTTGTGATTTTCTTGCCCCGATATCTCCTCGACCACTACAAAAACAGGAAAAAACAGGAAATGATTAAGTACAACAACCCTTAAAAGGAACACGACCGAAAAAAACCAAAAAAAAACCCGCCCTCGTTTTAACCTTAAAAGTGAAGACGCTACAAGTACGAAATTATTGCTTTAACGTTTAAAAAGTTTAATATTTGGCATGTTGTGAATGTACGTTTAAATGGACACTTAACGCACCTTGACCACGTTAGCGTTTTAATGTGTTCAGGCAGTGTGGAGCCTGCCCTGTTTGCCCGATTGTGAAGCAGAGGAGCGTCCTACGCCCACACAAGCGTCACCACCAGGCAGAAGGAATCTGAACATCCCACCTGTCAGACACCAGTAATGTCCGCACAATCGACATGCTGACATCATGCTGTCTCAGAGCAGTGGTCCCCAACCCTGGTCCTCGGGACCCTCTAACAGGACAGGTGTTAAGGATTCCCTTGGGGAAATGCAGACTGAATCCTGCAATCACTGAGCAGCAAATCATATCCCCTGTGCTGCGCTTCACTTATCCTGCAAACCTGGTCCTCAGGTGCCCCTGATATAGGAGGATGGAGACAGGTTTGACGAATCGGTTCTGCGTAGGCATGGGCACCGCAAATCAATCATGATGCCACACAGGCGCAACAGAACTTGCGTATAAAAGTACGCAATTACCAAACAATGCACAATTTTGCGACTTTACAAAATGCAAGTTGTGTATGTATGAAAATTGTGTTTGAAAGCTGCGTCTCCGGATTTTGGAAGCTCCTTAGTTGAAGGGGAAGAGCAGCGCGCGCACCGAGGGAGAAAAGGTGAGGATCATACAGCTAAAAAAAAAAATATATAGAAGAAATATAATTGAGCAGAGGCTGTCAGCAACATCTGCCCGACTTTATAAAAAGGCAAAACGACAATCCAAGAACAACGTAACCCCATCACACCATGCCGCTTTAAGAAAGATGCCTGGCTCACAAAACAGAGGGCGTTTGGAGATGTTGGCAAAGAAATGGCACTACTTTGGGATATTAACCCCTTCACTGCTGAGCCATTTCACCTCTGTGTGCTGAGCTCATTGTGTTTAAAGTCACGTTTTATTACACGACCCAGACAAATTCTATATCCTTTTTTTCAGCAGATTCATAATAGATCATTATTATATGTATACGTCATGCCCTGCCGGAATGCTATAACGACAAAAAAAAAAAAAAGAGAATTTCCAATCAGATTGCAATCATTTGCAGGGTGTAAAATGTTTTGGTTTTTTTAATCAGATTTTATCATCCAAACCTTTGTGGTTAGATATTCTATGGAGAATTCTTGTTACAGAAAACTAGAAATGGGAACCTGTTACTGGATTTTTTTAAAAACACCCAATTTTAACTAAAACGGAAGAAATGTTACATTTTTCGCTTGTATTTCGCTGCATTGCGTTTTGTGAATAATATGACCGTATAAATCGCTGGCCTTGCTCACGGAGAAGGTGAGTTAGGGCAGCGGTATTGCTCATTTTATACGTGAGAAATGGATAATGCCATCGCTTTGCAACTAAAAAAAAATAAAAAAGCTCTTTGGTCGTGGGCATTTTGTTTTCTACATGGTCATTTTTGGTATCAGTAGAAAGGACAGACTCTGACCTTTTTAATGACAACGCAATTGATAAAAAAAAAAAAGGAAGCAGGGTTCCAAGGTGATACCAAGCGCTACTCTGTTATGGTTCAGTAGATACGGCGGTCCAAAGCACTCCTGTATCTCCTCTGTAGGGATTTCCCTACCCTGCTGGGGGGGGGGGGTCTCCTTCTAACATCATTGCAGCCATACGCGATTACATCAGAGGGCAGGGTAGGTCCAAAGGCACGGCCTGACTTTCAGGATTTCCCCCCCAGACCCATGGAGGTCTCCCTTGAGGCTGCAGGTAAGTCATGCGTGTGGGGGACGCCTCTCACACGTCAACTGCAGCCGGGGCATAGATCTATCTTCTCAGTGTTTTTTGAACACCCAGGACATTTTGGTGATTGCCATTGCTGCCGGGACACCAGACTTACGTTTTCTTTCTTTTAACGTCCTTATTTCCTCTTCACTCTGGGAAGAAGAGAGAGAAATGAAAACGATCAGTCGCTTCTAAAAACAGAAGAGTTGACCGTGACAGAGGGGGGTTCAGCAGACGTGGCCCTCCAGATGTCTTGGAACATCTCCCACGATGCTCAGTCATCTTAACACGCAGCTGAGTATCATGGGAAATCATGGGAGCATCAGGCAGAGTTCCTCTGGGCTTGCCCATTCTCAATCCCTGACAGGGGCCCAATGAGATCCGAAAAGGTGGTTGCTCTACATTTCGTGCCTTGGAGACTTGCAATGCATTATGGTTCTGAAGCGCGCAGTGGGAGGGATCAGACAGAAACGCACACGGTATAGGATTATCCTTCCTGTGGAAGAGCAAGTTACAACATTCCCCAGCGCTGCTGGTCATTCCGTGTCTTCAGAAAGACACGGGTCGAACTGCACTTCGCCGCGTCTCAAATACGTTCCTGGAGATGCGCAGGGTTTGCGACTTTAATGAGTGTTTGCATCTGTTCCCAGAAACAATTAACCCCTTCAATACCAAGTGATTTTCCCATAACACACTGCCAGGAAGCAGCGACTGTAATTAAACACACAGCAGGGAATATTCTCAATGTATTCCTTACTGTAAAATCTATAAAGCAGGGAGACGTCGCCATCTACTGGCCAAACGGAATTAATGCAGATCAGGTCTCCGCGCAGGATCGGCTGGGGAGAGGTCAGGGAGACACATTCCCAGCTGGTTTTAAGATGTGTTCACACCTCGTGCATCATGCCCAGGGTGCTAAAACTTTAGGGGCTTGTACTGGAGCCCAAATGAATTTCATTTGCAATGATACAGCGTAGCTCCAGATGGTGTTAACAGGATTTCGGGATGCTCTGTCTGCTGCTGGTGTATAAACCATCACGGTAGTGATGGAGTTGAAGTAATAAGAGGAAATACACTGCGTGACACAAACCGCATCTGACGGTATAGGCAAAGCAGACCGCCAGACCCACACACAGAAGGACGACACGCCACGCACCAGCTCTTTGATCCTCTTCCTGCGCCGTCCGCTGTTACCAATATGACTGGTGAGGTCGAATATAGTAGGGATGGCATTCTCTCTGAGGACCGTCCTGTACGGGCTCTGTGGGCGTGAAAAAAAAGCAGAAATCCAGTTACTACAAGCGCATGCCTGGTCGGCAGAGACCTACAAGTCCGACGTTCCACTAGGGCAGAGTCGAAGCCACCCTTTAAAATCAAGATCGACTGAGAACTCTGTATTTGTAAACTGACGGAGCGTCCGTCCAAGCATCGGCAGAGGCGAGAGGTTTAGGCCAGGGTCACACAGGCAGAGAATAAACAACCATGAGAATGGACACCCATACGGCCACATCGCTGTACACGCAGTGCTCTACGAAGTGTGAGCTTCCTGTGGAGGATCGCGCTTTGTAGACCTGTTTGATGTCCACCATAAAGGGTTTCAACGGGGAAGTCAAATCCACTAGCGTCATAACGTGCGTTAAAAGTAAACGTTATATCGTGTGGTCCTCCAATCAAATCGGTCGATACGCTGGGAGGGGGTTCACGATGGACACACTAAGTGCACCGTGTGGCCCCAAGCCTTAGGAGACGCCTCCCTGAACCTGTCAGCTGTGCCAATGCTAGGCCAGGGCAGGGCAACCCACGATTAACAGATCCAGACTCCTCGATTGTTGGAAGCGTTAAGTCACGGCCAACCTCCTGGACGTGGGCTGGACGTGTATATCGTCCAGCCCAATGCAAACCTTCCCAGGATTAAATAACCAACGAGTACTTACCGTCCGGCAGATCATGGCGTCCTCGAAGTGCTGGGCGCACAGCCGGTACTGCTTGTTGAGCTGATCGGGGGTTTTGTCCTCCAGGTCGGCTCTCCGGCAGTTCTCCACCCATCTCTGGCACCTGGTGATCCGATCAGAGGACTGGAGTCAGTAGAAATCCAAAACAGAACACATTCAGCAGGATATATGTCAGGTCACCTGGTCACCCAGTGTCCTCTGCATTTGGGACTGCCCTGCAGAGTCCATGGCGCTTGGCACACATCGAAGACGGGCATTGCAGCCAACAGTGGATGTCAGGATGCCACGCACACTTAGCTGGGGCTTTGCGACACAGACCGGTGCTAAGAGACAGAGCGGGTCATGTCAATGGGAAGGTCAGACACATCACCTGATCCTGGCCACGGAGCGCTTCACCATATGGATAGACACAATGAGCCCTGCCTGGAAGGGATTCTGCCAGCCCCCCAAGGGGCAGCACTTTACATGGGTTGCCTAGCAGAATCATTTTCCTAGCACCAGACAGACAGGCAGGCAGGCGTGACCCCGGCACCACAGGCAGACAGACGTGACCCCGGCACCACAGGCAGACAGACAGACAGACGTGACCCCGGCACCGCAGACAGACAGACAGACAGACAGACAGACGTGACCCCGGCACCACAGACAGGCAGACGTGACCCTGTCCCCTCAGGGGTTAAATCCTCACCTCCAGCTGACCCAGAGGAGGGGGGTTACCCTTGAACCCGGTTATATAGCTCTCCTGGGGTACCCCCCCTCCCCCTGCTGGCTGGAGCCTCACCTGCTGGGATCCCGCGGAAACCTGAAGAAGGCCAGGTCGGACTGCGTGCTCTTCCGGGTGCAGTTCGGGGCGGCACAGAAGTTCGGCATGGTGCCCGCGTGATGGGGGCCGGTGCCGCCGGGGAAGAGGGGGGGGCAGGAGGGACACAGAGGAGCCACAGGGGGCGCCTGTCTAAGGCCTAAAGGGAGTTCAGCGCCGGAAACCGCGGGTGCTATCCCAGCGTGCAGCGCGCGGACGTCCAGTCCATCCCTCCCACTCCGCTCTCTATGGTCTCGCGATACCTGCCAAGCCTGACCCGCGCGAAAAAACCAGGGAGAGCAGCGCGGCGCGGATAGACAGGCCATGACACTGGGGAGGGGGAGGGATGGCGGGGAATCCGAATGGCTGTGTATTCCTGCCGCTGCCTGATAATCAGCTGCCGCCGGGACAAAACGCTGGTCTGCAGCATCACGAATAGTGCTGTCAGATCGGCCATGTTTTCCTGGACCCATATTACTATTTCCATGCAGAGGGGGAGCACAGGGGAAAGTGCTGCCCTGCAACATGTATAACTCATATGCTGCAGCAGCAGGTACATGATGACTGGGCTTCCTGTTTGATTTCTTACCTGCAGGGTATGGATTATACATGCTGCGGGGTGGCATTATTCAGCATGAATACATTATATGTGTCCAGGAAAACATGGCCGACCTGGCACACCCTGGTTAAGACCTGGAGATACAAATCAGGCTGTCACGGCAGTTTCTGGTCGCCAGGTCGGCCATTTTTTCCTGGACATGTACAATGTATTCAGGCTGATGGGCAGCACATGAAAGGTCAGCTGCGTTGGGTGGATCGTCGGCTGCGTTTGACAGTTTGTGGCTGCGTTCGGCAGGTTTATCGGCTGTGTTCGGTGATTTGCAGCTACGTACGACAGTTTGTGGCTGCGTTAAGCGTATCTTCGTCTGCGGTTGTGTTCGGGTTTATCGGTTGCGTCCGGTGGATCGTCGGCTGCGTCCGGTGGATCGTCGGCTGCGTCCGGTGGATCGTCGGCTGCGTCCGGTGGATCGTCGGCTGCGTCCGGTGGATCGTCGGCTGCGTCCGGCGGATCGTCGGCTGCGTCCGGCGAATCGTCGGCTGCTTTTGGCGCATTGTTGACTGCGTTCGGTGGATCGGCTGCTGCGCTTGGCGGCTGCGTTCGGTGGATTGTTGGCTGAGTTCGGGGGTTTGCAGCTGTGTTCAGCGGGCTTCTTGGCAGATCCATTCGATGCACTTTGGTAACACTGTGGTGAATGCGGAATTCACCACAGGTTTGGCGAATTGAACTCACTGAAGTGTACCAAACCTCTTTAGATATATGACCGTGTGTGGGTGTCTGGACCCGCGCCGCGTTACTGCTGGTGGTGCTTGGTTCTCCGTGACAGGCAGACTGCAGAGCATTGTGTAGTGTCTGCCAGGTGTCACTTAAGCAGAACAGACCCTGTGCGACAATGTTCTGGAGAGAGTGAGTGTGATGAGCTCAGCCTTGAACACCAGCTCCTAAACAAAATTTGTAGAGTCGTCCCGTCTTCCCTCTTTCTGGTCCAATGGACCCCCCTGCTGGCGCAGACCACAGCGATGCTATAATTGAAGCGCAATAACGACGTTTCATCTCAAGCTTAAAAGGATACTCTAGGCAACATGACCACCTAAGCTTTTTTAGGTGGTCATGATGCCCTGAGCATGCCCTCGCCTTTCCCCCCCTGCCTCCGCTCAGCCGATCAGCTGAGAGACGTGGAGGAGTTTACTCCGCCCTCCCAGCTGTCAGTCAGCAGAGCGGGATTCATATTTCCCGCTTCTGCCGACTATTGCCGAGTAGGAGACGTCATCGCGCTGAAAGCGCAATGACGTCTCCAACTCGATGCGGTAGCGAGCCGTCAGCATAGTCTGCGGCTGGGATTAGTGTTGCGCGCATCCTCTTGCGCGTAACACTAATCCAAGAAGACGAGGAAGCCTGCTGATTGGCTGGTTTACGTGAGAGGCGCGCATGTGCACTTCTCGCATAAACCATTAGCCAAGTGAAAGATTTACAAGGACGGGAGCGGAAGAGGAGGGAGGTGAGTATAAAAAAAAAAAAACGCAGTTGGAAACAAGTGGATTTTAGGGGAAGTATTACAGTATAAAAAAAATAAATCCCTACCTATTTATTGAGTGACTAGGTATATTTTAATGTAAAAAAACGGGGGGGGGGATTTTAGCATAGAGTGTCCCTTTAAGTGATAATTTGAGGAATTCTAAATAAAAGAGGATATATATATAATTTTAGAATCTATTCTTTTTATATTTCTTTTTATTAATAATCGAATTCCCGGGTGATGAGAGGACGTCTGGTGACCAGGATCCTGCGCTTCCTGTGTTTTAATAAAACCAATAAAATACGGGCAACGTCACCGGGGCAGAACGCCAGAAATCGTCGCCAGCACTTCTCGTTCTCGTCTGTAGGTGAGACGCGAGCAGCTGTTTTTCCCATTCGCTGTGTTCCTGCCAAGATGCGGCCTCGCTCTCCCCGGACAGGAATAGATGAAACACGGACTGTTATCATCCCCTGTGCGGGCGTATTCACTGCTTAACCCCTTCACTCCTGTGATCATGGATAAACAATCAGCAGCAGCAGACACAGCGGCCCAAGATCGTTCTAACACCATCAGGAGCTGTGCTGCATCGCTGCAAATTAAATATGTTTGTGGCATATAGATTTCTTTGCACTTGGGCTCCAAAAGGTTCTCCTAAAATGTTAGCTCCCTGGATATTATGCTCGAGGTGCTAACTTTTTTAAAAAAAGAGCTGGGTATGTTTCTAAATTACATCTCCCCAGCCCATCCTGCACGGAGACCTGACCTGCAGTAACTCCTTTTGGCCAGCAGATGGCGACATCTCCCCAGCCCATCCGGCACAGAGACCTGACCTGCAGTAACTCCTATTGGCCAGCAGATGGCGACATCTCCCCAACCCATCCTGCACGGAGACCTGACCTGCAGTAACTCCTTTTGGCCAGCAGATGGCGACATCTCCCCAACCCATCCTGCACGGAGACCTGACCTGCAGTAACCCCTTTTGGCCAACAGATGGCAACATCTCCCCAGCAAATCCTGCACAGAGACCTGACCTGCAGTAACCCCTTTTGGCCAACAGATGGCGACATCTCCCCAACCCATCCTGCACGGAGACCTGACCTGCAGTAACTCCTTTTGGCCAGCAGATGGCGACATCTCCCTAGCCTGACCTGCAGTTACTCCTTTTGGCCAGCAGATGGCAACATCTCCCTAGCCTGACCTGCAGTTACTCCTTTTGGCCAGCAGATGGCAACATCTCCCTAGCCCGACCTGCAGTAACTCCTTTTGGCCAGTTGATGGAGACATCTCCCCAGCCTGACCTGCAGTAACTCCTTTTGGCCAGCAGATGGCAACATCTCCCTACCCTGACCTGCAGTTACTCCTTTTGGCCAGCAGATGGCAACATCTTCCTACCCTGACCTGCAGTTACTCCTTTGGGCCAGCAGATGGCAACATCTTCCTAGCGTGACCTGCAGTTACTCCTTTTGGCCAGCAGATGGCAACATCTCCCTAGCCTGACCTGCAGTAACTCCTTTTGGCCAGTTGATGGTGACATCTCCCCAGCCCATCCTGCACGGAGACCTGACCTGCAGTAACTCCTTTTGGCCAGCAGATGGTGACATCTCCCTGCCAAATAGCTTATTACAGTAAGGAATACATTGGGAATATTCCCAAATATTTCTTAAGTATGATTTTCTGGAAAAACACTGGTTCCTTTTTGGAGAATTATTTGGTAGTGAAGACGATAAAGGGGCCTAGTCAATAGATAAATCACAGTGTCTCCAAAATATTGTACGTTCAGCTAGTTTGCACGAAAACGGTGGGATATACAGACCATGACTATCTTTGGATCTCACGATCCGTGGCAGCTAGAGGGACCTGCTTGGTATCATTGGAAAGGCCTGCTCATGACTAGGTTTGGTGTAAAATTAAAAAAACATATTTTTTTTAATTGTCGGGGGGTATGATAAAATAGCTCAGCGCACAGAGGTCAAATGGCTCAGCAGTGAAGGGGTTAAAAAGCAAAAACATGTAAAAATTGGGTATTTCTAATTTCAGGACAAAATTTCGAAACTATTTAGCCGGGGGTTAGATTTTGGGGATTATATTTTGAAAAGTGTTTTTTTTTCCCCATTTTTTTTTTTTTTTCAACATATTTCACACATTTTTTATAGTAATTTATAGGATATGATGGAAATAATTGTATCTTTAGAAAGTCCATTTAATGGTGAGAAAAAACGGTATTTAATGTGTGGGTTGCATAAACGAGTAAGAGAAAATTAGACCTAAACACGAACAACGCAGAAACGTAACCACAACAGCGGGCGCTTTTGGACTGACAATGGTCAGACAGTCCGGTCACTAAGAGGTTAAAGGTCTGTTCCAGAATAAAGTATTTTTCAAAAAACAAAACAAAAAGTTGTCTAAAAAAATACAAAAAAGGTCTTTTTAAAAAAGTGTTTTTGCAAAATAATTAAAAGAATAAATGGTCTTAAAAAAGGATTCCATTTATTACATTGACACCTATGAAAAAACCCTTATGGTTAACACGTGATCACATGGTCGCATTGTATATAGCGGCTCTGGTGTGAGTCTCCCCGTTGCTTTGGCCGAAGGCGCTCAGTTAGTGTTTCACGTTGCTCGGTATAAGCTCATTGTGTAAACTTCGCACACGTGACAATGTGCGGAGCTCTGAGTGTTCAGAACGGAAATTTCCAGCTCCCCCCCCCCCCCCCCGTCATTTAAAACACAAGTTTAGGAAAATGTCTATTAAATGAGGGATTGTATAGCAGCGCAGTAACAGTAACATGAGGATCCACAGTAAGCACTGAGCCTTATGCAATGGATTCCAGATCTTAAAGGGCCGGTACCCCCAAAATATGCAATGTCCTTATTGTGTTTATGTGATGTTGCTGATATTTTACATGTGTTTGTTTTTCTCTTGTTTAGTTAAGAAAATATTTTCCTCTATGTGTCACTGGGTGCATCCATTGTGTGATATTTTCCTCTATATGTGTCACTGGGTGCATCCATTGTGTGATATTTTCCTCTATATGTGTCACTGGGTGCATCCATTGTGTGATATTTTCCTCTATATGTGTCACTGGGTGCATCCATTGTGTGATATTTTCCTCTATATGTGTCACTGGGTGCATCCATTGTGTGATATTTTCCTCTATATGTGTCACTGGGTGCATCCATTGTGTGATATTTTCCTCTATATGTGTCACTGGGTGCATCCATTGTGTGGATATTTTCCTCTATATGTGTCACTGGGTGCATCCATTGTGTGATATTTTCCTCTATATGTGTCACTGGGTGCATCCATTGTGTGATATTTTCCTCTATATGTGTCACTGGGTGCATCCATTGTGTGATATTTTCCTCTATATGTGTCACTGGGTGCATCCATTGTGTGATATTTTCCTCTATATGTTGTCACTGGGTGCAGTCCATTGTGTGATATTTTCCTCTATATGTGTCACTGGGTGCATCCATTGTGTGATATTTTCCTCTATATGTGTCACGGGTGCATCCATTGTGTGATATTTTCCTCTATATGTGTGTCACTGGGTGCATCCATTGTGTGATATTTTCCTCTATATGTGTCACTGGGTGCATCCATTGTGTGATATTTTCCTATATGTGTCACTGGGCGTATCCATTGTTGTGATATTTTCCTCTATATGTGTCACTGGGTGCATCCATTGTGTGATATTTTCCTCTAATATGTGTCACTGGGTGCATCCATTGTGTGATTTTTCTCTATATGTGTCACTGGGCGTATCCATTGTTGATATTTTTTTCCTCTATATGTGTCACTGGGTGCATCCATTGTGTGTTATTTTCCTCTATATGTGTCACTGGATGCATCCATTGTGTGATATTTTCCTCTTAAAGTGTCACCGGGTGCATCATTGTGTGATATTTTCCTCTATATGTGTCACTGGGTGCATCCATTGTGTGATATTTTCCTCTATATGGGTCACTGGGCGCATCCATTGTGTGATATTTTGTGTTGTATCTTTCCATCACTTGCTCCTCACTGTGTGGCTTTGGCCATAGAGGAGTGAATGAGTCAGTCACCGACTCACATCATTGTATTGTGTGGGATGTATTCAAAGGACATCACCAGGGGGTAGATTAGAAATCTTTTAACCACTTGGCTGTTATGGATGTGTCCTCTGGGACCCCGGCCAGCGTAATAGCGTCACTACCTGTCCTCACTAATCCCCAAATACACCCCAGCCCGCTCCCTAAAGTCAAACAGTGACCTGCGCCTAGCTTCTCCCCGCAACCTCTTCCCATGATAGACTGCAGGACTTCTCACGCGCAGCCCCCATTCTCCGGAACGCTCTCCCTCGTACGGTTAGACTTTCCCCTAACTTCTCTTCCTTCAAACGCTCCCTTAAGACATTCCTATTTAGGGAAGCCGTCCACCCGACTCACTGACGCAACCAGTCCATCACCTCGCAGCCCATCGCTCTCACCTCGCAGCCCATCGCTCTCTCACCTCGCAGCCCATCGCTCTCTTACCTCGCAGCCCATCGCTCTCTCACCTCGCAGCCCATCGCTCTCTCACCTCGCAGCCCATCGTCTCTCACCTCGCAGCCCATCGCTCTCTCACCTCGCAGCCCATCGCTCTCTCACCTCGCAGCCCATCGCTCTCTCACCTCGCAGCCCATCGCTCTCTCACCTCGCAGCCCATCGCTCTCTCACCTCGCAGCCCATCGCTCTCTCACCTCGCAGCCCATCGCTCTCGTCACTCACCTCGCAGCCCATCGCTCTCTCACCTCGCAGCCCATCGCTCACACCTTGCAGTCCTCTCCTCCTGTTTCCACCCCCAACCCTTCTAGATTGTGAGTTCCTACGGGAATAGGGCCCTCGTTTCCTCTTGTACAGGTTTATCAAATGTTGTTCAATGTATTGTAACCCTGTTTTCATTTTTCCCTTTATACAGCGCTGCAGAATATGCTGGCACTATATAAAGTATAATCATAATAGTGGTGGTGAAGGGGTTAAAGCAAGCATTTTCCTGATTTCCACACGTTATTTATTTCTTACATTTATCGAGTTATTCCTGTTCAAAAGCAGAGGCTTCTCCTTTCCAACCTCAATGTCCGTGCGAGACGCGTAGCAGCAAGCGCCTCTTCCCGTAACGCTCGGCGCGCCTCCAGGGTTTTCGTCCGAGAGTGGTTTTTCTTTTCCGAAAATCGCGCGTTTTGGAATAAAAATCCCCCGAGTCAGGAGGGAAGAGACGAGGGTCTCGCTGGGATGCGGTCAGCACTTAATAACTCTCAGCATCCGCACGTCTCGCGCCGAGTATCTGGACGCTCAGGCCCCTCATCAATCATTGTGACGCGTCGAAAGGAGCGAATTTGGGAAACAAAAACGGTCTGGGTTTTGCTCCAAACATTCCGGATTGACTTGTAGAAGACACTTCTTCCCAGGGTGGGGGTTACGTCGGCGCTGTCTGTGCATATGTTCTGTATTCCTGACAACGCTACATCCTTCCATAATGAGCAGGTGTCCCAAACACACAATGTACACACACACAATGTACACACACACACACTTATTTATTGACAGCCTAATGCACTTATAATACCTTTAATATTAATGTTATGCCGATATTCCGGGACCTCGGATAATGGCCAACAGATGTGGACACGTGCGGCTGCGATCCAAGTCCACTTCTTATAGTCTGCCGAACTTTCCATGATGTTCTATCGTCTGCGTGTGACGATAAGTCGCTGGTGGAGGAACCCCTAAAAACACACCCGCACCCTGAATATATGGAGGAGGCCCTAAAAAGACACCCACACACCCTGAATATATAGAGGAGCCCCTAAAAACACACCCGCACCCTGAATATATGGAGGAGCCCCTAACAAGAAACCCTCACACCCTGAATATATGGAGGGACCCCTAAAAAGACACCCGCACACCCTGAATATATGGAGGAACCCCTAAAAAGAAACCCGCACACACTGAATATATGGAGGAGCCCCTAAAAATACACCTGCACACCCTGAATACATGGAGGAGCCCCTAAAAAGACACCCGCACACCCTGAATATATGGAGGAACCCCTAAAAAGAAACCCTCACACCCTGAATATATGGAGGGACCCCTAAAAAGACACCCGCACACCCTGAATATATGGAGGAACCCCTAAAAAGAAACCCTGAATATATGGAGGAGCCCCTAAAAAGAAAACCCTGAATATATGGAGGAGCCCCTAAAAAGACACCTGCACACCCTGAATATATGGAGGAGCCCCTAAAAAGACACCTGCACACCCTGAATATATGGAGGAGCCCCTAAAAAGACACCCGCACACCCTGAATATATGGAGGAACCCCTAAAAAGAAACCCTCACACCCTGAATATATGGAGGAGCCCCTAAAAAGACACCCACACACCCTGAATATATGGAGGAGCCCCTAGAAACATTTAAAAACGTAAAGGGAATCCACAAGGTAGAGGAAGGGAGTATATGTAAAAGGAAACAAAGTAGCAAAACAAGAGGACATAGTCTTAGATTAGAGGGGCAAAGGTTTAAAAGTAACATCAGGAAGCATTATTTTACTGAGAGGGTGGTGGATACATGGAACAGTCTTCCAGTTGAAGTGGTAGAGGCCAAAACAGTAATTGAATTTAAGCAAGCATGGGATAGGCATAAGGCTATCCTAAACAAAAGATAAATCCAGGTAAAGTATCCATGTAATTGGGCAGACTAGATGGGCCGAAAGGTTCTTATCTGACGACATTTTCTATGTTTCTAAAAAGACACCCACACCCTGAATATATGGAGGAGCCCCTAAAAAGACACCCTGAATATATGGAGGAGCCCCTAAAAAGACACCCTGAATATATGGAGGAGCCCTTAAAAAGACACCCGCACACCCTGAATATATGGAGGAGCCCTTAAAAAGACACCCGCACACCCTGAATATATGGAGGAACCCCTAAAAAGATACCCGCACACCCTGAATATATGGAGGAGCCCCTAAAAAGACACCGCACACCCTGAATATATGGAGGAGCCCCTAAAAAGACACCCGCACACCCTGAATATATGGAGGAGCCCCTAAAAGACACCCGCACACCCTGAATATATGGAGGGGCCCCTAAAAAGACACCCGCACACCCTGAATATATGGAGGAGCCCCTAAAAAGACACCTGCACACCCTGAATATATGGAGGAGCCCCTAAAAAGACACCCTGAATATATGGAGGAACCCCTAAAAAGACACCCACACACACACAGCCCCTAAAAAGACACCCGCACACCCTGAATATATGGAGGAGCCCCTAAAAACACACCCGCACACCCTGAATATATGGAGGAGCCCATAAAAAGACACCCGCACACCCTGAATATATGGAGGAACCCCTAAAAACACACCCGCACACCCTGAATATATGGAGGAACCAGTGTTCCCTGCAACGTGCGCGCGTGCGCGCGCGCGCAGGGAACGCGGTGCCAGCGCGCACAACTTGTGGTTATGCGCGCATGGCAACCGGCGGGGTTTGAGGGGACCCAGAGCCGGGCAGCGCGTGAGTGCCTGCCCGGTTCTGAAGAGTCCGTCCTAAGCGGCTGCGTGCGTGCGCGCGCAGCCGGTCACGTGGTCCGGCTAATCAGGCCACCTGACTGGCCGGACCGCGTGACCTGCGCACGCACGCCACGCAGCCATCCCTTTAACAGGACGGACTCTTCAGGACCGGGCAGGCATTCCCGCGCTGCCGGCATCTGGGTCCCCTTAAACCCGCTGGGGCAACTAACCAGGTATGAGCCTGGGGGCCAAATCCACGAGCTGGGGGGTTAAATCCACGAGCTGGGGGGCAAATCCATGAGCTGGGGGCCAAATCCATGAGCTGGGGCCAAATCCACGAGCTGGGGGCCAAATCCACGAGCTGGGGGCAAATCCATGAGCTGGGGGCCAAATCCATGAGCTGGGGGCAAATCCACGAGCTGGGGGCAAATCCACGAGCTGGGGGGTTAAATCCACGAGCTGGGCATATCCACGAGCTGGGGGGCAAATCCAAGAGCTGGGGGCAAATCCACGAGCTGGGGGCCAAATCCATGAGCTGGGGGGCAAATCCACGAGCTGGGGGGCAAATCCACGAGCTGGGGGGCAAATCCACGAGCTGGGGGGTTAAATCCACGAGCTGGGCATATCCACGAGCTGGGGGGCAAATCCACGAGCTGGGGGCAAATCCATGAGCTGGGGGGCAAATCCATGAGTTGGGGGGCAAATCCATGAGTTGGGGGCAAATCCATGAGTTGGGGGGCAAATCCATGAGTTGGGGGGCAAATCCATGAGCTGGGGGCAAATCCATGAGCTGGGGGGCAAATCCATGAGCTGGGCAAATCCATGAGTTGGGGCAAATCCATGTGAGAGCTGGGGCAAATCCATGAGCTGGGGGCAAATCCATGAGCTGGGGGGCAAATCCATGAGCTGGGGGCAAATCCATGAGTTGGGGCAAATCCATGTGAGAGCTGGGGCAAATCCATGAGCTGGGGGCAAATCCATTTGTGAGCTGGGGCAAATCCAATGGATTCCTCTAACGTGCGCGCCACGCGCACGGAATGCAATGACAGCGCGCACAACGTGTATTTATGCGCGCACAAATTAGTGCAGGGGTGGCCAACCCGCGAGGCTCTATATACCAGGGGTGGCCGACCCGCGTAGAAAGGGGGCGCCGGAACGTCCTGCTCAGGCTGTAAGTTACAGAGCGCTCTGTCCGACGCCTGTAACTTACAGGCTGTAGGCGCTGCACGACGGGGAAGTTCGGGGGAGCTCTTCGTCGCGCAGCTGAACACGTACCTGCGTTCCGGCGCGATGATGACGTCACGCTGGAACGCACGTACAGGGGACAGAGCATAAATACTCTGCGCGCGCCCGTTCTCGCCGCTGTCAGCATCTCACCGTGGCTGTGCTTCTCTAACGCTGCAGGGAAATCTCTGGCTTAGCTGTCTAAAAAAGCAGGGGAAAATCTCAGTGGTTTAGCTGTCTAAAAAAGCAGGGAAATCTGGTTTAGCTGTCTAAAAAAGCAGGGAAAAATCTCAGTGGTTTAGCTGTCTAAAAAGGCAGGGAAAAATCTCAGTGGTTTAGCTGTCTAAAAAAGCAGGGAAATCTGGTTTAGCTGTCTAAAAAAGCAGGGAAATCTCAGTGGTTTAGCTGTCTAAAAAAGCAGGGAAAAATCCCAGTGGTTTAACTGTCTAAAAAAGCAGGGAAATCTCTGGTTTAGCTGTCTAAAAAAGCAGGGAAAAATCCCAGTGGTTTAACTGTCTAAAAAAGCAGGGGAAAATCTCAGTGGTTTAGCTGTCTAAAAAAGCAGGGGAAAATCTCAGTGGTCTAACTGTCTAAAAAAGCAGGGAAATCTCAGTGGTTTAGCTGTCTAAAAAAGCAGGGAAAAATCCCAGTGGTTTAACTGTCTAAAAAAGCAGGGGAAAATCCCAGTGGTGACAGACGTGAACAAATCTAGGTAAATATAGGTTATCAGACTCTTATAAATGATAGGACTGATATTTGTAGAAGTCTCATGTACCTTAATTGATGGAAGTTTTTCCTTTTCTTTTCTCACATGAGTTAGAAAATATAAATATACATTCATTCAGATATAAGTTTTATCAAATCATCTGGTTGCTTCGTTTTAGCTTTGAACAGTTTTCACTTACACGTACGATCAATTGCGCTACTTTTAAAAAACCAACTATTGGTTACCATAGTCAATAAGCGCTCATGACGAAAATATTGTTGCTCATGAAAAATCTGGTGCGCTCACGGCCCCCAAAAATTAGAGGGAACATTGGGAGGAACCCCTAAAAAACACCCGCACACCCTGAATATATGGAGGAGCCCCTAAAAACACACCCGCACACCCTGAATATATGGAGGAGCCCCTAAAAAGACACCCACACACCCTGAATATATGGAGGAGCCCCTAAAAAGACACCCGCACACACTGAATATATGGAGGAGCCCCTAAAAGACACCTGCACACCCTGAAAATATGGAGGAACCCCTAAAAAGACACCCGCACACCCTGAATATATGGAGGAGCCCCTAAAAAGACACCCACACACCCTGAATATATAGAGGAACCCCTAAAAAGACACCCACACACCCTGAATATTATGAGGAGCCCCTAAAAAGACACCCACACACCCTGAATATATGGAGGAACCCCTAAAAGACACCCGCACACCCTGATTATATGGAGGAGCCCTAAAAAGACACCCGCACACCCTGAATATATGGAGAAACCCCTAAAAAGACACCCGCACACCCTGAATATATGGAGGAGCCCCTAAAAAGACACCCTGAATATATGGAGGAGCCCCTAAAAAGACACCCGCACACCCTGAATATATGGAGGAGCCCCTAAAAAGACACCCACACACCCTGAATATATAGAGGAACCCCTAAAAAGACACCCACACACCCTGAATATATGAGGAGCCCCTAAAAGACACCCACACACCCTGAATATATGGAGGAACCCCTAAAAGACACCCGCACACCCTGATTATATGGAGGAGCCCCTAAAAAGACACCCGCACACCCTGAATATATGGAAGGGCCCTAAAAAGACACCCGCACACCCTGAATATATGGAGGAGCCCTAAAAAGACACCTGCACACCCTGAATATATGGAGGAGCCCCTAAAAAGACACCCTGAATATATGGAGGAACCCCTAAAAAGACACCCACACACACACAGCCCCTAAAAAGACACCCGCACACCCTGAATATATGGAGGAGC